>OZ007567.1:26202293-26562293 GCA_963931925.1 Onchidella celtica
CTGGACTGAATCAGCAGGCGACACTGCTGGTCCTTTGCCCTTTCACGACCTTTAACCTGTGCAATAACCTCCACTAATGGTAAAGAAATCATCACCTCGAACATTTTTTTTGTTGTTGCTGATTTAATTCTGCTTTCAGTTGACAATAATAAGCTGTGCCCGGCTGAGGGTTGGTGGTTAGAGACAAGATTACAGTAGGTTGCGTGGGGACTGTAGGCAGCGGATGAATACACACGTGCTCGCAGGTGAGTGAAAGAAGTTCGGGCACGTGCGCAGTTGGTGAGTCGATTGCGGTGAGCAGGGTGAACACGCGGACAAATTGACAGCCACAAAGACGTGGTATGGGAAACATGATGGGGAAGAGGGGGGTGTCAGGAATAATAATATTTTAGTAAAAACACATCTTTCGGGAGATTAGGACGAAGGCAGGTCATTTGGAAGTAATTTTTTCAACCGGAGGTACTTTATCCTTGTTAAATAATCTTAAAATTGTCTATGTTCTCTAGCTCCTTCAGCTATTTTTGTTTTTTTTTTTGGTTACATTTTTTATTTTCAGATGTAAGCAAGAAAATCACAGCCAATAGATGCACAATGCATCCCCCCCCCCCCCTTTCGAATCCTTGCACAAAATTGTGGTACATCAACATGATTTAATATCACAATCTTTTCCACAAATGGTATTTTGGTTAAAAAAAATAAAAAAAATGAAGTTATCTTCACGAGGTAGTTCACTTTCAGTCTGAGCGCTTGGAGTAAGGACGTTGTATGATAAGTGAACTTTAGACGTCAGGGGTTGGTTGGAGTTTGGTGAGGATGAAAAGAAAACATGAGGTGACTAACGGAAATACCAAAAAAAGAACCATTGTGTTTGGTCACTGTTGTTGAGGTGGTGGGGCGCCGCTGAGTACCAACTGGGGAATAATAATTTCACGTGTGCCGTTTGTGTCTGACGCAAACAAATGACAGTTTGTCCACGTGATACCATAAAGCCCACTCTCTTGGTGTTTCTGGTCGTGTCGGCTTACTTAGGGCTGTGATTTGTGGTTATTAAGTGCTTTTCATACTATCAGGTCTGGCAGTCTTTTGTGGGCGCTTGTATAACATGATTGTGTTGATCTGTAATTTGAACAGACCAGCTCTTTGATAGGTTATTTTCCCTCAAAATGGGCTTATTATATTAATGTTACTTTGCTCTGTGATCCTTCGTTAACTACGTGTTTGTTTCACGATTTCATGTTTATTTTGTTGATGGTGGGTGTTTAAAAGGGTTGTTCGTGGATGTAGCCCTATAGCAACCTTGGCTGGTACTTTAGACAATAACTTCCAAGAATTAATGTGACTGGAACAACAAACAGGTACCAAAATAGCAACTGTTTAACAACAGAGGAAACAACATTATAAACAGTGGCGCGGTCTAAAACAACAGCAGGAAAAGCTTAACGACACTACCGGTGATTAATCAACAATAACAAGGGCTGATGCACAAAGGAAACAGACGGATTTTCAGACACATAATATTTATTATTATATGGATGGACCGATAGATCGACAGAGACATTTAGGCACACAAACACATATAGTTTACAAACACCGACAGACAGACAGGCAGGCAGACAAAAAGACAGACAGACAGACAGACAGACAGACAGACAGACAGACAGACAGTCAGACAGACAGACAGACAGATAGATAGATAGATAGATAGATAGATAGATAGATAGATAGATAGATAGATAGATAGATAGATAGATAGATAGATAGATAGATAGATAGATAGATAGATAGATAGATAGACAGATAGATAGATAGACAGACAGACAGATAGATAGATAGATAGATAGATAGATAGATAGATAGATAGATAGATAGATAGATAGATAGATAGATAGATAGATAGATAGATAGATAGATAGATATATACCCAATCTCAGCTCATCTTGTATTTCTGAAAGGAGGAGGAAGACGCCATTGATTGCAGTAGGATCACACTAACGTCACAAAACTATATTTATGACGCAACCGCTATCCCATCAAATGTAAAAGTTAGTAAAATGAACAAAAAGTGAAGGAGAGGAGATTTTATCCTTGTCTGAAAGGGCACAAACTTTATTTGCTTTCCTATTGTGATGATACTAAAATCATGAAAATCTGAGTAAATTTTTGCGCCACTTTTATCGTCGATTTGCTGTAAAGGGAAGACATCTGCTTCTGAAACGCCCGTCTTCTTACGGTAGAAACTGGAGACCAGCAAATGTGTGTCACACGGCTCAGATTTCCCACATCTTTATGTACAAGAACTCTTGCTAAAGCTTTGATGTGAACAAGCGGTAATAATGTTCTAAATCCCTATTCACCAGCGCGAAAACACATAGTATGTCAAAGCTAATGCGTGTACACACAATCTCTAAAAGACATGATCAAACTGGGGACCGCGTCACAATGGATTAAAACGTGCACACGGCTTTGGCAAATCTCGAAATCAGGACTTCTCACTTCAGAGTAAAAGTGTATAACTGAAGAGAATACCCTATTGTATGGTTGACCCATGCTACAGTGGTGGCTGTATGTAAAGACAGAAAAATACAGCATGAAAATGTTTAAAGTGCCCGAAGAAAATATAATCGAGTACTCAATAATTGGGGTTTTGTGATATACTTTACATGAGATGAAAATGGAGCATCGCGTTTTGGGTGGTGAAACAGTACCAATTCACTGCATAACAGAACGATAGGACAGAAGAAAACCTTACTAGAGCGCCCATCAACCATGCGCGACTGCTCAGTAAAGGCGATTCCAATTTCACCCTGTTCTGGATGATTGAGTTATGAAACGGGTGATTTCTCATTTTAGTCTGTTTGCTTGTACACTAAGACTTGTACGCTTTCTAGTTCGGGGATGTATTCTGTTCTTCAGCAGTTTTTCTAGGATATGTTATTAAAACGTCAAACTTTACGAGCAATTGAAATCTGGAATAAAACTAGATAAGACGTATGGCACAATAATAATGTGCCTTATCGCGAAAAAAAGTGGCTCGAAAAGTGGTTCCACCGTTTTTGTTTGTTTGTTTGTGTGTATAAGCGTATTGGGTGATTTTGCCTGGAGAACCGAGACCTGCTGGGATCGTCTCGCTATGCTTATGACTGATAAGCTGGAGGTTGAATAGTGAGTTTTTACCCCCGCAGACACAAAACGAGACGCCAGTGCACGGTTTGTGGTCATTGAGCATAGGCACCCCGATGTTGTAACATACTGGAAATACTAGACAGAAACTGATTTTCAGACAGGAATCAACTGCTAAAAACGAGCAACTCTCAGTTTCTAGAAGATATGCGATTACATAATAATAAGCAGTTTTAGATCCAAGTAATTTTTTAAAAAGAAGAAAGAACTGAAATCCCAAACTAAAAAAAAATATTGAACAAAATAAGTAAAGCAGAGGGATAAGGGAGAAAACAAGTATAAACAGCTGAAGCTAAATCAGTTAAAGGTAATTATAAGGTAGGATAATTATGCTTTTCTCTTTGAAGGACGCCCCCTTCACTCCCCACTCCCCCTCACCTCCCAAAAAGAAAAATTACAATATAGTCGGTTAATTGTCTTGGCCACAAGCGTCCCGAGACAATAGCGACATGCATAATAATGATAGATTTTTTTAGTGAAACACATAATGACGACGGTTTTAAATTCAAGTTCAGAATAATATATGGTACCATTGTTTGAGCTATCCACAAGGAGTTTCGTGAAACTATTCATTAATTTACAAAAGACAAGCTAGTTCATTTCCCATGTATCGAATGCCGACAAGGGCCAACATAATTAAGTCGCCCATTGTTTTCTTAATTACATTAGAATATCTATTTAATGTATGAACGTATGTGTAATCAGGATCTGATACGGTTTGCTTGCAGAGCAATTTAGCAGGTGCTTTCTACGGAGGTTGGCAAGGTCAAAGGTCAAAGACGATTTTTATGAAACCTGAAGTGATGGTAAGTCAATGGAAGTGATGGTAAGTCAATGGAAGTGAACAAGATGGGCGCCAACGTAGACAGCAAAACCAAACTTCTTGTGGGCATTATTTGGAAGCAGATAGTCACATCAAACTTAAACGGTTTCGCTTTTAAACCTCCAATGCTATTTACTACATCATCATAATTTATGGATGTCCAAAGCGAGCGTGAAATTAATAAAATTACATTTAAATAATTTGGCGATTAACTGGTTTAGCGACCTATTGTAAAAGTATTCAAAGAGCTGCGATATTTAATGAGTTACACATGAGGCATTGTCTATTAATTAAGATTTAAGCCATAATAATAAATTAATTTAGATATGACATTCATCAAATTCTACTACAATGAGAACCAACTGCTTATCTGTAACCTGGGCCATTCTTGGCAATTAAGCATACAAATATTTGAACAAACAAAATAAAACATTTTTTTTTTAATCGCGTAGTTCCACAATAACGTCATGTCAACTGAACTGTGCTTCAGTTACATCATTACGAAATTAAAATTGTAGAAATTAAATCAAGCATGCATAATTAATGAGCACCATAGCACATCACAACCATCATGGAAAGCATTACTAAAGGTCACACACCAGTATTACATAGGTTCAGATGTCAGCATATTAAAGCTGATGCACAACGGCATAATTCCAGTGGAAATTTGTTTCCTCTTCCAGGTCTTAATTCAGTGATTAAAATTTAACCCACAAATGGTATCGTTTATGTTAAAATACCCGAGACCTAGCTCTAGATAACTAGAAAAGCAAATACCGAATGAGTCTGCCTCAGTGCATCCTTTCACTGGAACTTTTTGCTTTTTTTAAATTTATTTTTTTCAAATTAATTAAATAATGTCCAAAAGTTCAAATTTTCTTGGACATGGCTACCCACTTATATTTACATTTCCTCCCCCCGGACTACGACCAAACTATATTTAAATACCCAGGAAATGGATATTAAGAAAATGATAAACAAATAGACAATGAGTCTGTCTCAGTGCATCCTGTTACTGGAATTATTTTTTTTTAATACTTTTTTTTTCAATTAATGTCCGAGCGTTCAAATTTTCTTGGATCTGGCGACCCAGTCGTAAAATTATATTTCCTCATCCGAACTACGTCCAAATCATATCTAACCTTCCTGTCTCAAACTAAACGCCATTTTCTTACATAAGAATGTCTCATGGACCATGCCTGTATACCCGTGATGGAAACCAATTATTCCAGGCTTGTATCATTACTCCAAGGCTGGTTGACCAGCTCCAAAAAGTTTGATAACAGCTAGCGTGAGACTGAAGCTTGGACTATGATTGTCTCTTCACACTTTTTTGACTTAAGTACCCTAGTTAAATTCTATGTAACGTGTTGATCCCCTAAGACAGAACTTTCGCTGGCTAGCTACAATACTCTAATGTGATGCTTCTCAAAGTTGTAGGCCATGAAGCTCTCGGTAGTTGGCCATATGTGCCTTATTTAAGTATTTTCTTATTCTAAAGTGTACTTACATTTATTTGTCATTTATCATTATCATTATTATTATTTTAGCTTGACTGACTATACTAACTACCGACAGAAAACAATAAACTCATTTATCCCATTGAAGCCACAGACCATTCCTGTTTCATGTCGCTCACTTAATAAATTTTCTTCTATACCGCTTTTTGCTTGCTTCTTCTTTGATATTCCGTCTTTTTCATTCAGTTCGACCGCCTCAATCTCATTCAAAATAAATAAACAATAAAATAGGTTAACAAACGTTAATAATAAAGAATAATTAACTAACTAATAGAAACTCGACCCATAACTGATCCTGGCTGCTTTCTATCAAGATAAATGGACAGGGTGGGATGTAGCTGATATGCCAGCACTGTAAAAGTGGGTCGATGCGTTTGAGACTGACGCTTAGGCTTTTGGCGCACCAAGTCAAGACTATTTTACGTCGGCTTTGACTTAGACTTGAATTTCCTTTGAATCAACTAATGAGACATATTTGTTTCAGTTCCACTAATGTGCAAGATCCCGTTTAACTCCATGGTCAACAAAACCGGGGCAAAGCAGACTGTCGTCTGTACGTCAAGGGCCTAACGAGTTCGTATTTTGCCTGAATCTTATTAACTTTTAATAGATCTATAACCTTTCGTGTAAAGGAAACAGGGAGTAAGCATGATACAGCAATCGCAGTGCATACCACAGAGGACAGCCGTTAGTCATCAAGGACTAATAGCAAAACACTGTCATTCTTATCCGGAAATAGGGTCAGTGACAACTGCATTTAAAAAACACAAGCGAATACATAACCAATTCGTAACAGCCTTCAGAAACAACCTGACATCACGATGTCGTTACGCTGTGTCTTTAAATGACTGTGAACTTCAAACAGGTGCACTGAAATATTTACTGTGCAATTAAATACTTGGGAATGTTATATCTTACGCATATTTCCGGAAGACGTGACCATGTTATCATTTATGATAACACTAAACACCCACGCCATTAATTTTTGTCCTGACAATGATGTAACGCTGCATACTCCATGTCAGCTGTAATTGACACTTTCTTAACTGTGAATGTGTGCATGTGTGCGTCCAAGAGTCCGTGCATGTGCACACCATTACTCAGTGATTAGAAATGTGCCTTGCATGCCCACTGCTTTTGTCACGGTTCCCATTCTGATTTACAGCCTAGCTCATAATATACACTGTCTCTGTCTGAGGAGAGAATGAAAATGGACAATGGAGAGGGGAGGAGATAAGAAAGACAGCCAAGACTGAAGACAACAGGTCTTTTACAGTACAGGTTTGTAGAATACACATTTTAATGTAGTTCAGACTCTTATACCTTTGGTGTGAGAAGTAAGTTCCGCTTTCCCTGGTCATACCTCCAAGTGTAAGTGGGGAAAACATCGAGACAAGAAAAGGGGATGAAGAGAAGGGGGGGGGGGGGAGAGGAGAGGGTGGGAGGACGTGGGATGAGGCATATGACAAGTTAAGAAAACCACATTCTCCATTGATTACTTTCTGGAATCTCCATCATTAGTACAGTCTTCAGCATCCAAATGGCAAATGTGATCATGTGCGATACTAAAAGCAGTCTTTTAATGAAGCTCGTTATCTGTGTCCATACAAATTACCAGCGAAAGTGTCTGTACAGCAATTGTTTTACCAATTATTAGTGTGGAGACAAGCGAAACAGTTTAGCGCAAGACCAGCCAGTTAATTAATTATTATGTTAATGTTCACATAATGAGATAGTAATCAGCTGGGGATTTTTGCGTGACTGTAGACATGAGCGGAGTGTTCGATATGCTTCACAAAAAAAAAAAACAGAAGAAGAAAGGAAAAAGGTCATGTAGAGACTGTTACACGGCAAATCCCTAATAATGAAGGATAGGGGAAAGCCATCTCTTCGCTCTCTAATTATGATGTCCAACAGCCGGGTATGGGCCTTCGAGTAAAATTAAACACTCGTGTGTGCAAAACATAGCGGCAATATATACGTGATGGTCTAAAGGCTTGGTGACTTTCCGTTCTAGTTTTGATGGCACAAAAATGAATGGAAACTAATTAATGTTGTTTGCTGTTGTATTTCACAAATAGTTGCCCATAGAGATAAATGGTTGCATTATGATTCCAGTATCAATTTGTAACCTATAAATCAATGTTGAAGCTTGTGCCCACTGCGTATTGGTTACTTTTACGTGACAGACAGAAAGAAAGAAAAGAAATCAGTAGCATTTGACATCGATTTTTAAACATTCGTGCGCAAATGTCAGATAATCTCAAACATAATACTGGGGAAAAAAATGCATCAGCGCATGCTGTTTTATACTTTTTATTTCCTAATTACGCTTTTCTTTCCTTCCTGGCACTTACACATTGTTTCCTTCACACGATGACTAAACTTGCAGAAAATTCACCGAAACCCCGATCCATCTGGGTTACGCAGCCGTAAAAACACCAGTGGTTTGATATTTTAGTGGGTCAGAGGTGAAGCTATTTGGTGAGTCTATCATATCATTATAATTGAAAGTCAGCCCAAGTAATCACTAAAGTGCATTGGGTACATAACAGTTTGTGGCGCCTTGAAATCTGAGGGGGCTTCGTTGTTGTTAAGTTGTTACATTCCGATCTATGAAAAAGAGAGGCAGTTGTCTGAATGAACAGCGGTTCCGTTTACGAAAGCTGTTAAGTGTGTAGTGCTGAATAGGAAAATAAAGACCTTTTACCGGAAGCCGAAATAAAACAGCCTACACCCGTGGGTAACGTCAGGTCGCTAGTCTTCGCGTCGCCTACGCAAGTTCTGGCTGGGTCCGCGGTGGATCGATTTAAGTTTAATAGAAATACCGCTGTGATGTTTGAGCAAATTATCCTCATAAACCACATGAGAGAATAGAATGTGAATTTTTAATACGTGCGAGGAGACCGATACCCGGAGAGCGACGTTACGGTTCGGTCACTCTTCACTACAGGGAGCGCCGACGGTGTCGCTACCCCAAGTCTGTTTCTAGAGTCTTTAAATAAGTGCTTTCGTACACCCAATAAAATTTCGTTTTGCGAACATCACGAAGTTCCTGTGCAAAATTATAATTGTGTACTATACTTCGCATGACGTAATGTCTGCTAGTGTGTGCTACTGCTTAGAATCATTTCCGACGCAGTTTATGAGACCTGTAAGTTATGTTTTTAAACAAATTGTCATTGATACGCTGGAGAAATAAACAGCCAAAGGTTACAGATTATTATTTCACACAGAATAATAATTATGCCTTCAGACAAAATGCCCCCGAATCACAGTGTTCATGCCAAACGGCTGGTTACAAAAGCAGAAAGTCCCCTTATACGAGAGAGAGAGGAAGCCGGGAAGGGGTTCCGTCCAACAAATTTATAGATAAAATATAGGAAGAGAGAGAGAAGCTCCTTGTGGGGGTGGTTGTAAAGAGTGGTGTAAAACTGAAATGTACTCTAAAAAGCCTTATGTTGCTAAAAAGTAACAACTAAAGAAGAAAAACCAAAAATTCTGAAAGGAATGAGTTCGTAAAGACGACAAGAAGACTCCAAGACAAGGTGTCCGTATTCGTGATTCAAGTTTTCACGTCTTTGTTACCCCGAAGAAGATTGTAGTGGCCACAAGTTTGCGGGATTTATTTTGCTTTTGGAATGTATCTATTTACCTTAATTCTTTGTTGTTTTTTAAAAATTGTTTTGGGGGAGGGGGGGGAGGGGGTTACCTATCAACTACAAATTTACAGTTAGGCCTACTGTTAAGAAAAGGCCTTTTTTTTTAAAGTTAAGAGTAGGCACTCTTCACAGACAGGTGCATCAGGGAATTTGGTGTAGGAATTGCAGATTCCATAGTCCATGAGCTTTCAAGTGGGTGACAAGGTTATTATCTCTTTCTCGCTTTCATGTTTATATTGACGTCCAAAAGGGCCTGAAATCCAATCTTTTATCAGTACGATATCCCCTGATTACATTTCACTTCATTCAAAAGCACTGGCTTTGTAGAAAGTAGAGAGCAAGAAGAACGATGTACAGTCCAGAGGAAGGCGGGGATAATGAAGTGAGATGGAAAAGAAGAGACAGATGAAGAAGGAAAGTAATTAAACATGAGATAAAACATGAACTATTAATTTCAGTGGGGCTGGATTTTAAAAATATGCAAGGGACTGGAAAATTAGACATCACTTATATTGTGCGTAATGGGCAAAAAGGTAACAAAATATATAATAATAATAATAATGTATAGCATTTATATAGCGCATATCCATTTAAAATGCTCTATGCGCTTTACAGAAACAACATGTCAACCACAGAGCAGAATGGAGCGCCTGCGAAGCGCTCAACACACTGCACTGCTTCTTTCTCTCTCCCTGTCTCGCTCATTCTCTCTCTCTATCTCAGAGCAAATTGTAACGCAGCCTGTTAGGCGCAGTTCACAATTCACAAGAGTTCACAACTCACAGCAGTTCACAACTCACATTAGTTCACAACACACAACTCAAATAATATTTGAATATTTATTAATAACAATATATATTTAATAATGAATAATAAATTTTGTTGTTGCTGGTTGGGGGGGGGGGGGGATTATATGGATAAATTTTAATCTATTAATTTCAATTTTCAATTTTGCCCGGGCAGCGGCCTTTCGGCCTGCTCTTTACGATTTCCAACTGCCAAGGTATCTTTAACGTGCGCAACGTGCACACGGGCCCTCCGAATTTTTTCGTCCTTATCCGAGAAGACTAGGTACTCGATCCTACCCCCCAATAGGACCAGGGGCTTGAAAATATTAGAAAAATCCAATTTCCAACATGCCTGCACTGCCCGGGTTTTGAACCCGGGACCCTTGGCATGAGAGGCGAGCACCTTGCCTCTAGACCACCTTGTCTCCCTTTGCACTTTTAACTTTCTGCTCTCAACAGAGAGAAAAATAAATGAAAACAAAATTACTTCATATGTGCATTTGTTCATCAGCTCATACTCCAAAAATCATCTCACATTCATTAATCTTAATATCAAATTCAGGCAAGTTTTGTTATTACTTCAATTCACTTATGTCAGCTAACTGCATCTAAGAATATATTTTTGTAAAGACTGACCGTATGAGAATGATAAGTTATATTATATTATATTAATGACAACATCAATCAGGCAATCAATGGTGGGCATACATAGTAATAGTATTGAGTATTAAATCAAACAACAACAACATAATATAGAATTTAAGTAATAACCAACTGCATAATATGTATGCATGGAATAAAATAGCGCTAAGGTTAATGAACAACAACTACAAGTGGCTATATCATACACACAAGGAGTTCCCTAGTAGCAAAGTGTATACACCTTATATGAAAACTAGATGTATTAATAATTTAGGACTTTGTCCGTGATATCCTATACTGCACATTATTTAAAGTGCGCTATCGGAATCACAGATTAGCTTGAAATTGGGGGCAACAAAAGCAAGGCAAAGGATCCGGCGCCCGCCATAAAAATCTAACCCCTGAATGTCCAATTCTCAAGTGTCCCCGGATTAGATGTCGCAAATCTTTGTCGTTCCTTGTCCTCTATTGTCGCCTATTATTGTTGTCTGTAGAGCAAGCAGGCCATCAATCAGTGTGTAATTGGTCTCAATTAGTCACCTCTATAGTGGAGAATGATCGTCTCGTTCACGCCCTATGGGCAAGGAAAAGCCAAGGGTCAAATGACTACAGGTATCGGCCTTCCGTTTCCTCCTTCTGTATTACGTACACTATTTTGTTTGAATGCAAGAAAGTCTTGTAAATGTAAAGTCTTATATCTAATTCTTTATGATTTTTACCCTACTTTTTTACAAGCACACTAATCATACTGAGGATGAAGCCAGTTGCAATATCGTCAGGGTTCAACGATAAGTGATATGATACGTCAGAATTATACCAAAAGGCAACTGATGGTTCATTGTATTCCTGAGCATTTAAGGACTATCAGAAAGATGACACAGAAAAACAAATGCGCCAATAGGAAAATGTAATAAGCCAGTAGAATCATAATGGTATAAATCACCAAAAAGGACGGAACAATTTTTTTTTTCTAAATGTCTCAAAAGTGTCGAAAATGGTTTATGCCATTAGCATAGAGCAGTGACAATATGAACTTCTTTTTAGAGTGAAGAGGTTTCTTTGTAACACAAGTTCAAACAGTAAAGTTTAATATTGTCACTAATGTCATCTTAAACTGCTGCTCTTAAACATTCTGCAGTAGCACTGAACATTTCACTAATTTTCTCCACACCATTATATTGTTTTTGGTGTCTGGTAATAATTACTTCAAATGGCTGTTCCGCTATAGACAGACTTGTTGAGAGAATTATAAGAGGTGAATATAATCATATAAAGTTTGCCAACTTTTGTCACATTTTAAAGCGCTGCTCTTAATGACAAACCGCTTTGACAAAGACCCCGCAGACAGTCTCCATATTATTATTGACAGAGAAGGGCCTATCATTACAGCCAAAACATACTTAGCTTTGAAGCTTAGGCTTGAATAGCTTTATTCGGCTTGTCACAACTTTTTAAGGCATAAACACTGCTCCTGCTGGGGTCTTTACCACAATGTCGCTGTCATATTCCATTAAGGAGAAAAGATTGTGTTGGAAGGGGGGAGGGGGTGCTGAGATTGACGAGATGTGGATGGACGAGGGGGGTGGGGGAAAGAGAGGAGAAAGGGTTGGCTGTTTTTCTATTTTGACGTGTGCTTTGCCATGACAAAATAGCGTCTTGTAACCCACACCGCTGTCGCTAGAGTCTGCACCCCTGTGAGCGCTGTTGGTCATGTATTGAGTTGTTTGGCGGGTGGTCGGTTCACGCCGGTAATTAGAAACGCCTAATCAAGCCCAGTCAATCCTTTAGCGTTACAGAATGCCTCTAAATACCGAACTTAACCTGTCTCGACCGAGGTCATCACGGGTGAAATGTGGACCTAGTGACACGCCTGACGCCAGTGAACACGTCAGTCGCCGCTGTCCTCCAGGGTTCTCCTAGGTCAATGGTTCTCAATCTTTTTTCAGGCAATCGTCCCCTTAGGCTCCAAATGTTCATTCATGTCCCCCCCCCCTCCCTTCCACCCCCTTTTTCCCAAAATCTCTACCCAGTTTACCAACCCCAACAGATGCATTTCACAAGAAGACATAATTATGTTATTATATTAAGATTTTAAAGTTTTATCAATGACACTAGGCGCGCTGATTATTAATAATCAAACGGAAAGCATTCTTTACCAAACACGAAGAAATACCCTTTCTCTTCACCAAAACCCATCTGCACATGCTGTTGAGCAGTTATCAATGGCTCCCCTGTATTTGGCCCCAAATCGTCTTCCACAGGATGTTTTCGCCCCATTCCCCCTATCGCCCCCTTCATCATTTAGGCCTCCTAGTCACTTTTCACTTCGTTTTCGCACCCTGGAAATCTTAAGTCACCCCTCCCCCCCCCCCCCCACACACCGGCCGGAGGGGAGCATTATCTCCCACGTTGAGAACCACTGGTTTAGGTTGAAGCCCGTTCACATAGCCACACAGACAAGATAAATTTCGCCTGGGCGCGGGGTTGGTACCGCATTCTAATTCTGATATTGCAACTTGAGGTGAGAGCGACGAAAGACGGGCCATTTGATGGTTGAACGGTGCCCTGAATGAAACTATTCAAACAAAGTAGAGATGCCCTGACTGTAATTGTTAGTTTAAGGAAACCTGAAACCTTGGAATTTGGGATTTTCTCCTGCCTATCTCTGTTGCCGCTAAGTTGTTGATTGATGTGCAACTACAAGTATCTCAGGATTTAGTGGAGCTGGAGCGGCGAAAGTGAGGCATGTGGACCAAATAGATCTCGATCGAGAGTGAGACAGACAGAAAGCCCGACCGACAGGCAAACAAACAAATAAACATATAAATATAAACAGGTGCGTGGATGGATGGATGGATGGGTGGATAGATGGATGGATGGATATGTGGATAGATAGACAGGCAGACAATCAAACCGATAGGCAGACAAACAAACAGAAGATAGATAGATAGATAGATAGATAGATAGATAGATAGATAGATAGATAGATAGATAGATAGATAGATAGATAGATAGATAGATAGATAGATAGATAGATAGATAGATAGATAGATAGATAGATAGATAGATAGATAGATAGATAGATAGATAGATAGATAGATAGATAGATGATAGATGAAATGCGCAGTTAGGCATAAATAGGACGCGAAAGAATTCCTTTAACGCCGTAAAATTATACTGTTTGCTGATCATAATAATTTAAGTTTGCCCTTCAACATGTGTGACCAATTTGTGGGCATTCTCCTGGACAATGGAATTCTCAGTACAATACCACTTTTGACATTTAAAGATTTCGTTAATTTTAATGTGCATTCTTTTTTTTTTTCAACGAACGGCATGCCTTAACCATAAAAGTGATTCATGAATTTAATATCCTGTAGGCCCTAAGGTTTGTGTTTTCAATGACCCGCGGAAAATCTCAGTCAGTTCCCATCATAGTTTGACCCTTTTTTTGTCTTTCTATTTAAATTTTATTTCTCTTCACCTCCGTGAATCATTCGCCGTGTCCGAAAGTACATTCATCTTGCCAGATAGTTATTATGACATTCGCAGCGGGACCGGTGATTGTGTTTTTACTTGGCTTAAAGCCTGTCCTCGGTAAACCATCATTACGGCTGTTTAATTGCTGACTGCCAGGTAAATTCATCCGAGCGCGGCCATACCAAAGCAATCATTTAGCGGTAAATGGTTGTAAAATCCGCCAGAATTGTGGAAAGAACCCTGTTTGTGTCGCAATCATAACCCTCCGACACTTTTATCGTCCGTGTCATTGTCTTTAACCCGTAAAGCTGCCGGCCTTGAGGTGTTAAGATGTCTGTGTCATTAAATATTTATGTGCGAATTTTAAAAAAAACGAAGGGGGAAATTTCCTTTAAAACGTTTAAACAAGCACCAAGATACCCCTGTCTATCTCCTCTTTCTAAATTCTTTCTGAATGATTAACATCCGGCTATTATAATAATATGCTCACTTTATTAATTGTAGGAATTTCTTTTTTTTTTTCATTTTAATTACATTTTATTTCTTTAAAAGAAAAAAAAAAACGAAGGGAAATTTCCTCCCCCCCCCCACCCCCCCCCCCTCCCCCGCCTCCCCCGTGATGCCTCAAGAAATCGAACAATTATAGTCAAAGGCTCTTCAACTCCGGCGCCAAATCAAGATCTCTATTGATAAAATGAGGTTTTGAGTTTGATTCTGAGTGTGGATGTACGGGCACCGTGGCACGAAAACTGCCACTTTCTGCCTTTCACGTTTTTTTTTTTTTTTATCTTACTTTGGGTCAGCTTTCAGCCCTCAGATTCCTATAAGTAAGATCAAATAAAAGTGAAGTTTAACATTCTAATGGGAAAAGGCTCCCACTGTAAATTATGTCTATGTGAACCTCGTAAATACGATAAAAACCTGTTAAATCAACTTGTAGACTCCAGACTCCATCAGAAACGATAAGATGCGCTGCGGGTCCTGCCAGGTATTTGTTTCACGGCAATATAGAGTGTTTGCTACTTAGAAATCGACTTCATTATCTTCAATGAGTTATCTCTCTCTCAGATGGATACGTCGTGTCTTTAGACACTCTGGAGTGGTATGCCCCCGAAGCTGACGTTAGGGCTTGAACAGATCATCTCCCTCCCCCCCCCCCCACTCCCACCCCTCCAAACAAAGCCCCTAGTGTGGTGTGCATATCTTTTTGGGTTCACCTTGGAAGTTAATGTAAAGATCATGGTCCATCTTTTATTATTGTTGTCATTAGACTACTGTAATCTCCTGTTTGATTGTTCTGAACATGACATGATTATGGCTGTGATAGTTAAAGCTGTCGGTTTTGCTATAACTGTTCCATTTTTCACCCCTAAAATTTTGGTTGTTGTTGCCATGCAACTGGCAGTTTAATAACACACCTTGGCACGTTAAAAAAGTGGAAGTCACTGTCTTTTCAACTGCAACGATTATAGTACAAAATAACAATCAGGAGTATTAAAAGAGGTAAAAAATATATTGTGTTTATTAAAGCTTTATTTTAGTGATGAAATAGTGCTGAAATTAAAACGGCTTGCTCTCCCTACCTCCCTCTCTCTCTCTCTCTCTCTCTCTCTCTCTCTCTCTCTCTCTCTCTTCTCTCTCTCTCTCTCTCTCTCTCTCTCTCTCTCTCTCTCTCTTCTCTCTCTCTCTCTCTCTCTGTCTCTCTCGCTCTCTCTCTGAAACTCACCCTGTGGAGGCAAAGTGGCCGTCATCGTGCCGACGCAAAACCCAAACCCAAACCCAAAAACGGTAGATTTCTTCATGGCATCCCAAGAAAAAAAGAACGTGCTTAATTGAAATTATCTTTTGGAAGTTCGTGATTGTATCGGCTCTAAACACCTTAATTGGGAGACCAGTGAGGGAGGATAAAACCGCCACGATATGGAAAGAGACCGCATAATTTGTCAAAAACAACATTTTATAGAAGCAGCAAAAACACATCAAAGCAAACAGAGAAAGATCCAGAAGATTGTTTATGCCCTCTGCAATTCACCTCAACAAGACATGTATATAATAGCTAGCTGTGTGGCCGTACCTAGCTTATCACTTCATGACAATGTATGCCTGTTACTGAGTTTGGATATAATTATGTTTATCAGGGCTGGATGAACCATTAGGCAAAAGATGTGTGTACAATGTGTGTGTTCTTAAACGCCCCGTGAAAGAGAATTTCCCTCATGAGATAATAAAGTGATTTTTAAAATATCTGATCTCGAGTTAAGGCCTACTTTATTCATTGTTCAGTTTGGATCTTCTCATAACCAAATGAAATGATCAGTCGTACAGAATGAATACGTCAACAGAAATATTGAGTGCCTTTTATTTTATAAAAAGATCTAAAAAGAGACATAGACTGGTGCATACATCTTTTTCACGTAACACAGCAGAAATTACAATATCTCTTGATAAAAATGCTGATCTTGGACCCATTTCTTGTTTTATTTTCAAACTAGTTTTTGATGTTTTTACCTTCTGGCTTTCTGCCAATCCGGTATCTCTTCAGATTAAAGGTTTGCCGTGGATATTGTTGATTGTTCGCTATTCATCCTGAAAAGAGCCGAGAGAACTGAACCTCATCAGTTCCCCATGAAATATGCTCGATTTAATATCGATTGATTGCCCATCCTCCACTCTGGAGGCAAAGCACAGTTTCAAAATTAAACGCCAATCAATTTTTCCCCCGTTTGCATCCCTCTTAATGAATTGTTCCACTTCTTTGGTTCATAGTAACACATTTTTATTTAACACCCATTCATGTTGAGTGTAAGTTTGCAATTTGTGAAGTGCTACAATTTTATGAAGCCGTTTCATCATGCCTATTTGCTCGCTCGTCTTAGATTTGAACAGCAGAATAATTGGCAGCTCGTTGCTGCCAGTGTGACAACGAATCGTTTCCAAACTATTAAAATCGTGCAGCTATAGACCTTAAGTTCGTCTCAGTCATTTCAAGGTTCGATTCTCATCGATCTACCCTCAAAAGAGCAGGGCTCATGTCAACGCGGTTCAGTTTAAAGCATCATGAAAGTTACATCAAAATTCGCTTTCACACAGCTCATTAAATCCCCAAGTTTATCCGTTAATCGTTTAAATGTCTCCCCCTCTTACCTGTCTATTGACCCTGCTTGGCCTTGTCACAACCCTAAACTCTGGCACCGGCCACGTCTGAATGGAACAGGTTCCATGCTTGAACGGGCCGCGGGCTATAAGGCCGGCGGGCGGTCGTGTTGGAAACAAACGGGTTCTGAGGCAGTGCTCCGTCCGCGGAAATCAGCGTAATTACCAGGTAAATGACATAAATTAAGGGCGAGCCGCGAGTGCGGTTTACACGCCTCGAACATGATATGTGCATTTAGATTCTATTATAATTGTTCACTTATCATTCAGTCCAATCGCCACTCTTTTATCCCGGCGCTCTCAGTGGCAGTGAGGTTTCACTTCCGATCGTGCACGTTCCGTATCGACATTTCTCTGGTGATTATTTGACGATCCCGGGGCTCTGAGAAAGCCATGCAATATTTTCTCTGCCCTTACAGAAGAACCCACATGAGCGTGTTTGGGGATTAGCAATTGTTGGGCAGTCATAATAGAGCTATGGAAAGAGCGCGTCTCTAGAACAATGCGGCATGAAAGATTCTATAGGAAATTAAAGTACCTGTCGCCCATCAGTCGTATAAAGGAGCCAATAATTTTAAATGAATAATCCGTTTTATTTTTCCCGGGGAACATGATTTTAAGTAATAGTAATACACAATCTTATTATGTGACGCTGCGATATTAATTAACTAGTTTCACAATCACAATGCGTCAGCTTTGTGGTGATCTGGCAACTCTATAAGGTGTTGTTTTTTTATTTGTATGCACGATCAGGCCGAAAGCATGACATTCACCACTGGTATCTTCTGCCTTTGTCAGCTTTAATATCTCTTTTCAAAGATCACTGTTCATTCTCTCTTTTTCTCTCTCTCTCTCTCTCTCTCTCTCTCTCTCTCTCTCTCTCTCTCTCTCTCTCTCTTATTCATTAACTCACTCTGTCCCGAACTTCTCTCCCCTTCACTCATTCTGCCCTTCCCCCAGTTTCTATCACTCACTCTCTCTATCTCTCTTTCTCTTTCTCACGCGCGCGCTTTCTGTCTCTCTTTTCTCTCTGTCTGTCTGTCTTTCTGTCCCTGTCTCTCTCTTTCTCTCTTTTTCTCTCTCACTCACTATCCCCATCTCTCTCTCTCTATATAAAATCCTCCTTGGACGGCCCCACAATTTTCTCTCGTCATCCAATTAATCAATTGTGTTTTCTTTATTGTTGCTGCCCGTGCTCAACATAATCTCTCCATGATTCTGTGACAAACTTCCATACATATTAAAACACTAGTACCCAAGCTGCTTGGGCGAAACAAGCAGAACTCTCATCATTTAAAACCATAATTGCAGTATTATCAGTATCAAGCTAAACATGTTCTCAAATTCGATTGCGTGCGCTGCATTTTTTTAGTGACAATTTTTATCGCATTTTGGTTACTGTGCGTGGAGGAAAATCGTCAGTTCAGATAGTCATCAAGAGTAATCAGATCCCTGGACGTTGCCTCTTTGTTGACAATCAGACCCTCGCATAATTCCGCTCTGTAATTGTTATTGTAACGCACGCCACCCTCCGCACGACGTTGTGAATCTGTCCGAGGCCCTTAGGCTTGGTCTCGTCATCAAGATGACCTCTTCCCCACAATATCTGACGAACAGATCCCATTTAGCCGATCATCAATTCGCCGACCTGTTCGTGACATTGTTTTTTGGTGTCGTTTTTATACTGCAGATTCCAGCGTGAGACGAAAAGCGTCCACTGGGTGCTATTATTGCAGTCGTTTTTTTATTGCTTTATGTTGTTGTTTCGCTACTGTTGATGATGATGATGATGATGATCTCAAACAATGAAATTATCCAAGTTTTTAATCATACTAGTGTTTAGAATAAGGGCAAAAATTAAGCTGAGAAATAGTCAACCATTCCTAAGAGGACAGTGGTGACACAACGTCTCCGAGAGACACCGAATGAGACGTGGCGACTTTTTAAAACTAATTTTACAAATTTATTATTACTTTTTTTTTGTTGTCCCAATTCACCCATTGCTTCCTTTTCAAGGACTTATGGGCAAAAGTAGAAAAAAAGGCACTTTGGGCGCCATCATAGGTAAAGAAGTTATTTCACTATTTATTCTGATTTGATGTGCCTATATCCAGGCATTCACCCAAAGAGCGTCATATTTGTTATCTGGATCAAAATAACAACAAACTGCACACTGGACAAAATTTTTGTTTGCGATGCTTATCTAGATGTCAGATTTTTTTTAAAGGATGGTAATGAGAAAAGGCAAAATAAGACTGAACTGCTTTCATCAACTATGACAATTTGAAGTCTTTCAGGGGGAAGTTGTTCAAAGAAAGATTTGCAATAATAAATTTATCCTTTTTTTTTTTTGTATGAGTGTGTGTGCATGTTTGCCCCCTCCCCCAATTTTATGTCGCCAAAAAGTCCTGCAAATCTAGTTTTCTTGTTTGAATCCTAGCTAGTTCTTGTTCCCTGCTTGTAAACAAAAGAACGTGATCTCTCAGTCCCAAGGCAGGGCCACCTTCTCTATTTCTTCGGGCCTGCAGCTCTAGAATTATCCTTCACAACTCCACAGTGCTCGCTCTTTGACCCTCTCCTTCTCTCTCTCCCCCAGTCCCTGGGACCTTCCCTTCCCTGCGACGGGGCCAAACCAAGTATCCCAGACCTCATAGCCTCTAATGGTATTGACGAGTTCCCATGCGGAACCGTACACAGGAAATTTTCCCGCTGATATTTCGCCTTTGTACGCTCTATACCAGGAATTAGAGTTTGATTGGGGATGAAAAGTGCCATTAGACCAACCCTGTTCGGCGCAGGATCAAATGAAGCGATATTATAGCCAGTAAAAACAAACGGAGCACTCCGGATCTGAGCTGAGTGGACATAATTAAAATCTGGAGGCGAGAGATGAAGTAAAAAAGAGCAAGGCCTGATGTAGTGAGCTGTAATGGGCTGCTGGTAACTGTCACAAGAGAACCTGCAGCGGCTGGTACATTGTAACCCCGTCATTCATCGGGGCTAGCTAGCGACTGGGGCTTAATGAGAAGGAGACAGAACATTAGAATGCCATCATGGCGTCTAATGCTATAATCCTCGTCTCCAATTAAAGTGATGAGGGTACGATAACGCTCTTTTCACGATCACCAAACACAGAGACCTCGCTCCTGATTGATATCCCGCGACCGAGAGCCTGCTTCATGTCACTCACGTATTCACTCACCCACGCTGACGGACACACGCACACGCAAACATCTATCTCCCGGGGCGTGTTTGGGAGGTGACAAATTAAACAGTTTGTGGTAAACAATAAAATTAACACATGAACATCGGGCGCCAAATTCTCTTTTTGCGCATAATGTTGTTTGTTTGTGTGTATGACTGCCACAAATGTCTTTTACTTTCTGTTCAAGCTTTGTATTTTTAGGTTGTGTTCTGTTCGAACAAAACAAAGCTTAATCAAATGGCTTGATGGGTATTACATTCAAACCAAATTTTTACACCGTGAAAATGTCCTGGGCTGCACCAGTAAACTTTTTTTTTTCATAACAAACTGACAAAAGGCGGTGATACACATTTGCCATTCCACCAACTTTTTAAACAAATGTTATTCCACAAACAATCCATGTATTCCAACTGTATTGCTTTGCTGTCGTCCTAACTGCATCGAATACTTTCAGATAGGAGGAAAATCGTATTATTCAGAGACAGAGCCAGCCACCGTAATAAGTGAACAATGAAGACAGCCCTTTCAATTGTCACAGACCGTTCTGTAAAGTGGCATCTCAGAAGCTTGGAGGATAGACTCTAGATCTATTAAAGTTTTAAATTGTGGATTTAATCACGTCGGAAAGTGTGGTATGACTAACATATCATGGAGAAACTGGGAATGTTAATTTCTCTTGTTGTGAACACATCTAATACTATCCAATTCACTTTGCAAACAGTGTAGCACAAAAGGATGAAAAGGCACAGATCATTCACAGTCAGCTTTGATCGTAAGTGGATTTGGAATAATATTTCAAACGAACATTTATTGTCACTTTGCCCTGGATTAACTCGATGCACTGTGTTCAACGTAAGGAATCTAGTCTATTGTGAATGACGGGATCAGGATCTATTCTCTGAGAATGAAATGACATTAAGGCTCATTTTCTCTATAAATAAAGGGAACAGGTCTAGGTATTGGCATAAAATACAGTACTAGTTCATACGGCTCGGATTTATGTGAAATTCTGAAGATGCCTTCCTTTCGCCCCGCGAAGGCTTCCTTTTAACACTTGGAAGCTTCGGTGGGGAAGTTTTTGTTGTTGTTTTTTTAGTTTGCTTTGTGACTCTGATTGCTCGCCATTGGTTCTCCCTTTCACAAACGCAGAGCCCGTGGTGTTACCACTTCCTTCCGATGTGTTCACTACTACACAAACTACCCAGTGTGCAGTAAGTTCATTGTCATTTCATGACTGTTGACGGGGTGCGTAGGGCTTTAACGTGCAAAGAGGGTGCAGGTAGACCAAAGATACCAGATAAAGTAAGTTGAGACAGTCTAAGAATAAACAAACAAAGAAATGCAAAAACAAAAGAAATTTAAAGAAAGGAGCAAGGTGAAGCAGAAGCAGTATAATCAGCCAGAACTGAAATTAAACAACAGATTAACCCCGGGCAGCGCAGGGTACCTCAGTTAGTTAGTAAACTGAGTACTGACATGTTTTGGAAGAGATTGAATTTGCTTGATCAAAAAGAGAAAGGGCAGCAGCTGCTGGAACGAAGATGGGAGACACTACAACACTTTCTTATGCTTTTCCCTTTTCTTGCTTTCACTCCCACTGTGACCTATATTTGTATATAGTATATAATTTGTCAAAACGAAACTCGTCCACGCTGAGACACGAAAAATTCCCAAACTGTGATTTGCGCGACACCAGAGTTTTGTCTTCAAATGTTCAAAAGCGAAGATTAGTCATGATCTTTGCTTTCCTCGTTAGTTTTGGCTAAAAAAATCTCTTTTTATCCCTCCCCAATTAGAAAAGTTTGGTGAGCACAAAATTAATATCTGTGTATGTTCTGACTTGTCTGACTCTAGTACCAAATTTATGAAGTACAGTGGTTTGCAAATGAATAAAGAAAGAATGCGAAAAACACCTGGGGAAATCCCCTCCCACACACATAAAGCAGATGTTGTCCAATTATAGCCAAAATGTCCGTGAATGAGGATAAGAGGGTATTTTTGAAGACCACAATAAACACCGCCTCTCTATCAGGCCCGCTTCTAGTAAAAAAGGAAGAAAGCCTCTATGATATTGTCATAATATTTTTAATGCCATTTGAGTCGCAAAACAAGCGGAGAGACCACGGGAGCAGCCGTAGCACGCAAATATAAATCTTTCTGTAAGGTATTCTCAAATTTCCTCCCTGATCCATTAAGAGCATTTAACCCCTATCGCCTTGCCTTGTAATTCCCCCAAATGCTTTTCTCAGCCTGAGCGATAAGAATACGTAAAATTTCCTGCAATAGGCAAATTACCGGCGCCTTTGACCTTTTCAAGGCGTATCAATTTTCCTTAACAAAAAAAAAAAATAAAAAAATGTTCATTGACAAAATCTGTACCTGGGGTGTCCAACTTTAAAGACGTTTGTCAAGTACATGCTTGTGTTTAAGGGCCATTGAAATTTGTTTGCGATTTACAGCTCTCGGGGATAATCTTGTCTATATCGTACCGAGGCCTCAAAAGAGAATAAAAACGGATTAGTTTAGTAAATAGTAAAAAAAAAAAAAAAACACAAAAGAAAAAAAGACAAGACAAAAATCATATGTGTTGCATTTTATGGACGCAAACGTGCACTTCACGTAAGTGAAGTAAGTGGATCTGCCGAGCTTAATTGGTGGGTGATGCCAAAAATGTTGTTATCTCTGTGATTTGGATCGTTCTTTTCTCGATCCACTTGGCTGTGAATATTGTCTGTAAATTGAGGATTCGATTATCACCAGAGACCAAACAACAAAATTCCGAGCGTCGTAACGCCAGTTTTGACGTCAGTCAACAGGTTGAGTCTGAATTTGAATTTGGCGAAAGCACGTCGACACGATAATGATCACAGTGTGCTAGGAGGAAACAAGACGATAGGCAGATTAGAGCAGAATGGTGGGACCGACGGAGATCCTTCCCGAGGCGCCCGCCAACCACCCATACGTCACACAACAGAAAAATGTGACATGTAATTTGAATTTTCTGCCTCTTCTCATTCTCCCATCTTTTCCTGTGTTTGTATTATCCAGCCAGCATTTCATATCAATCCATAAGCCAAACAAAGTAATTACGTTCTTCGCAAGTCCACAATACCTTTCCTCAAGGACAATGAAATAGATCCAACACAAAGACGATAAAAAAAAACAAAAAAACTTTCCTATGCTGGTGACATTTTGGAATTTTGTTTACTTTTTCGACAAGATAAAACTTCCATTCTGAAACGAGGGTTCGATTCCGTCCAAAATCGATCAGTATCGATTCATACACTGCATCCATCGGAATTCCCTTTCACATCTGAAGTAAATAGGACATTTCTTTAACACCCCCGACTTTGTAAGGAAATAATTGGAAGGTAGGGCGTATCACATAAATCTTGTGTTAACTATCAAGACAGCTGGGGGAAGCAAATGATCGCCTTTTAGCCTAACTGGGTAGACGCTATAAATCGTTTCTTACAGGTTTAAAGACCTCCATGTGACAGGGACAGATTACCGATAAAAACGTACCTGATCTCTACAATGGGCCACTCATTCTACTCTGTTAGTGAGAAGCGGGGGTTGATAAGACAGATTTGCTAAGAATGCATAGCATTTGAGTGGGACTTGCGAAAACATTGAAGAAAAAAAAACTGCACAAAGAAAATAATGACAGAACTCATGGCTTGTAATTGTAATGAAAATTGCTCTTTAATGAAAGGAAATTACCATGAAAGAAGCATGTTGTAGAGAGATTTAAGACATCGAATGCTTTTGCTATTACATACGATGCCAGTGCAAATGTGATACATCTCAGAATGATCGACTTTGTGTGTGTGTGTGTGTGTGTGTGTGTGGTTAATAGCCATTTCTCATTGGTTGATGTTTTAACCCTCATGGTTCCTGAGGTAGACAAGAGACCAGTTTTGTAATTATTATGTCTCATGTCTCAATGCATGTTTACTGCTGCTTCAATGCTGTAATGTTCCCTCACATTCTTATAATTCATGCGTGTGGGGGAAAATCACACAGACACAGATACCGGTACGTAATGTGTGTGGCCCTGAAAGGTATGGTTTGTTTTCGTTAAACATTATAGTTTTCCCGGCCTTAGCATTCTTTCGCTAACGACACATTGGCCTGGAGAGGGTTAACATAACACATTTGAAAACCATAGTTAACCCTTTCAAATTGAATTAAATTGGCTATGGAATGACTTTATTAGGAGATGAATGTGCCTTTACTTGAGGTAACAATTTAAGGTAAGCCTTCTACTACAATGGTTCGTATATATTGTGTTCTTTCAAAAATTCAAAAATTCAGAAATGAAAACTTCAGCATAAAGGATCCATTGTATTCACTGAAGATTGAGAGGTACGAATTAGAATTGATAGTAGATGAGATACCTAAGGAGATTCGCTGCTTGGCATTAACACTTCACTTTCCTTGTTCTTGCTAGTTGGGTTTTTTTTCCCTTTATTTCTTGTTTTTCCTCGTTTCTTGCCCTTCTTCAGCCAGGTCTTCCTCTTTCTCTTCCTCTTTTTCTCCTCCTTCTTCTTGATAGACAGACAGACATCTTCTTGAAAGATACTGCTTTCCAACAGTTAATACATTTTTTTATGACAATAATACCTGGGGCGAAGCAGTCGTTGCAGAAGAGGGTTTATAACGAATACGTGTACATCATTGCGAGAGGTTTCATTTTTTTTGTGTGTGTGTGTGAAAGCAAATTAAATTCCGACACGTGGCTTCTAAAAAAATATTTAATTTACAGTACATTCTGTTATCACAGTAACATTTGAGAAGTCCACAGGAAAAAACGAGCATAGTCACACTTTTCAAATTTTTGACTTATCTCCTATGTAATATGATTGCTTAGTCCTCTAACTGTTGGAAAAATTCGCCCATTTGAAAAACGAGCATGGTCCGGTATTATTTGATGTTTAAAATAGCATACACTTTTAAAAAACGAGCATAGTCCAAAATGTACGAGGGAAGAAAAGGCATAGACTAGTCCACATTTTGATTGTGTGACTATGTTCGTTATTCCCGTGGACTCCTGATTTGCAACCACTTTACCTTACATTATCGTGCTCATCATTTGGAAATGATTATAATGATACCCATTCAGTTATATGCACTGACGTGGATGAAGAACAACGATATCCCGCAGTAATATCGGTGGCTAGACGGCTGGAACAGAAATAGCTGTCGTGATGACAAGCTTTTGTTGTTGTTGTTGTTTTCACAAACAAACAATAATAATTTTTAAAAAATAACAATCAGCAAGAGGTCCTCTTTTTTTTTTTTTTCCTTTCTGTTTTTCCCAAGGGAGGAGAGTTGAACAGAAAATGCAGAGGAAGAGAATGCGTTGCACGATTCACAGTTTCACAATAACACAATAGGATACATATTTGAGCAATATAATTGAAAGCATTTAGGTTAACACTAACCCAGTGGTCTATGAAGAATCGTTGCCACCAATTTAGTTCCGCACGCTGACGACTCGCTCTCGCCCCGGCTTACAAAGCAATGTAAACCATTAGGTTTCAGACCACCCCTGATGGTGGAACTCTCTCATCTCGTGGTGGGGACCCCATTAAAGCCACGAGTTCAAAGACACTTTCTAAAATATGGCGTAATTTTCTAATATTTGAAGACAATCGCTCGTCGCAGGAATCGTATTGATGTTTAAGGGTTACCGCCGAAGCGAACAGCGAGTAATTTATCGTGAACCGGTAAGCATCGGCCGCCATTTCCTCTCGACAAGAAGGATTTTCATGTTACGCATTGGTCCAGAGAACACTTTTTTAAACTGTCTTCTTTATTTTTATCTGTACAGGTGAAAGGTCGAAAAGAAATTGATTATTGATTTTTATATTTTTTTTTGAAGTGTTGATGGCTCTTAAATGGCATCGAGAAATGCAAATGGAGAGGAGAGCTACGGATGTACTGTTAATTGCTCATACTTAAAGGCGTATAATTTATTTCTCTTTGTGGTTGTCGCCACTGTCAGTGACTTGTTGCAGCGGTGAAGGAACAGGAGGCTCGATGTGAACACTACGATGGTACCAAGATTATAACACTGGTAGCGATGACAGATAAGGTGGCGGAACTAGCGGTTGATATGAAAGCTTTATATCCCTCGTTTGTCCCTACCCATCTCCCTCTCTCACTTTCTCCCTTTCTTATCTCGCTCTCCTCCTTTATATCTCTCTCTCTCTCTCTCTCTCTCTCTCTCTCTCTCTCTCTCTCTCTCTCTCTCTCTCTCTCTCTCTCTCTCTCTCTGGCTCTCTTTTGTCTGTGCATTCCTCCGTGTGTGAGCCAGCGTTATGCTGAAAATGGAGACTTCAGAAGCATGACTCACTCAAACCCATCAAGAATTCGAAAAAAAATAAATAAATCCAGAGACAGCACTTTAATATAGGACGAAATGCAGTGAGGAATTTTTTTATTTTTTTTTTAAGGTTAATCTGAAACTGGGCCACAATTATTTGCTTCTCCTTGAGTGTCTTTAGTATTTCTTTTATTGGGTGGGTCGTTTTTTTCTTTTGTTGCCACGATTATAATATCTATGAAACATGATATTATTCTTTATCTTCCATTGTGCGGAAATTAGATGTCATGTCTCACCTGCTGATGTCCACCTGGCTGTTGCCATTCATATATGATAGCGACTTGAAGACCCTTACATTCATGACTCATTTCTTATTGCCAGTCATCACGGTAAGGTCCTACACTCATAAACCGTTATTTACCTCCCGATCATTTTGCCCTGGCATGCTATGGTCGTCTAAAGTTTAGTTTAAAAGGAATAGATATTTGATTGTCACAATGTAGGCCTACTTTCTAAATTTGACTTAGTTGCTAATTGACCCTGCTAATTCATAGTTATATCTGCACAGGTAGAGTAACATTGTTGTTATTTCAGAACGTCCGATGCTCTCGTGTAAATTCAAATTTATGCCGGACAGATAGACACACTAAGATTAAAAAGCAAATTTAATTATAAAACTAGACGGCATGCTTAGTTGACGCCGCTAACAAAAAACGTGGTACAAAAATAATGTCACCACATTCAGTGCAGTTTTGACAGAATTGTTGTGGTCACTGACCAAGCACAATTACTTGGGCTACTTCAAGTCATCCAATTTGACCCACGAAAAGTTTATCATAGCTTGGTTTTCGACATTTCGCGTGAAATGTAACTATATGGGCTACATTGTTAAGCCAAACGCCAAATGGTTACAGAGTCAACATAATTTGGGGCAGAACGTCAGCATCTTACCATAGATGTACAGCTATTTGGATTGTAAAATGTTCCTGGTGATCATTTATTATCTCGTCATGGCAGATTGACACCATGTTTCCCCATTTCTAACCACTCACTGCTTTGGCCAACGGGCGTAGATCAGAGCCTGAACATATCATTTGTCCGTTTATCCCAGTGAAAACAGACGAGGCAAGGACAATTTGCCATCCCAGTGGCCGCCTTGCGCTTTTTCTGCAAACATTCCTCAGCGCCAGAGAAAACAACCAATTATCGATAAATTGGTTGTCAAGAAATTAGAGACGGCAAGCATTGCGACTAGACGCGCAACGGTTTGGCGGAACACAGAAGCTCAAAATGATTTGCTTTTGATTTCGATTAGGTATTCGTTGTCCACAAAACAAAGGTAAGGCGCAAATGATTCTCGATAGGTTTATCGGACGGGTTCTAATGAATTACTTGTAATACGTTGTAGAGTTTATCCTTCGATATGTGATATTTCTGACTATTAACTGGCTAATTTGTATGTGAACATATAATCTGTTTTGTCAGACTACACAACTACAGCGCTGCGTGGTGATTGTCAGATGTATAGGCCACGTAAACAGGTGACAGCAATTGTTTCCAGGTAATTGATGCTAAATAGTTTGCATGCCTTTCTCCCCGTACTGTGTTCGGCATTGGAAAGCACCATTACTGCATTCTTATGGAACACCCAGCAATTTGGTTACAGTTTGATTGGGGAAAACAAAAACAAAATCACAAAAGAAGTTATGGGTGTTTCTTAGAACAAAATCACTGTGCCCTGAAACAAATTGTTCAGGCTACACGGCAATGCAGATAAACAACACTTGGTTCAGTTAGACTCATTTTGCAGAAACGACTTCTTTTTTTTTTTGTACGGGAGGGGATGACCCGGGGAGACTGTGGGAACGGGGTTATCGGTGCGAATGTCGAGACGATATTTCTTGTATAGCTTTAACTACTTTAAAATCATTTCATTCTGACAGAATACAGTAGTGAGTGTGGATCCATCCCAGAACTTAATTTCGTGGTGTTCCGAGACACTGAAATCCAAAACTGCGTTTGAAAAATCCCCTGTAAGTGCAATCAGCACGATTTTCTGAGTAATTTGGGTTAATAGTTTAATACCTTAAATCCTTCACCACAAACTAACCAACTGTTGACTCTAGTACCGGCGAATGACTGCTGGTAATTTTCTTAGTTCGGGGGAACGTCAGTCTGTCCTATAACATGAGCTTTGTGCTACCATTTACTGTTTCATACTTTTTTACACTTTCGTCTCCCGCTTCCTTCTCTTTGGCGCCGACCACGACAGGAGAGGACTATGTGCGGAGACACAAGACAGGGCGACAACCAAGAACACCCACAAGAGCAAGAAACAGACCAGGGATCAAGAATGGAGGGCCAATAGCCTTCGGCTGAGGCCCCCGAGAACAAAGATCTTCAGCACGAACCATTGTTTATTTATCCTCCAAGGCAATGTCACTGAATAGCCGGTGTTTTCAGATTTAAAGGAATATTTATGTGTTCGTTTGTTTGTTTGTTTCAGTAAGCTTACATCTCATTTTTATATCCCTGTTCCACTGTTCCTTCAGACATATTCAGATAGAAACACCAGTTATTTTAAATGACTCTCCAGAAATATAAATGATATGTTTAGGCCTATTATAAAATATAACTGCCTCATTTGCCTACTTTACGGTCGTCTTCTGTGAAAAACTCATTCAATTACCTTACTTAAAAACCTGTTTTAAACGGCCTTTCTATACACAAGACAAGACAAGTCGGCATTCACTCGAACACACATCGGCATGTCTTGGCGGACTATTATCTCAGCGTTTACCAGTGCTTTTATCTCATTAAAACGTGAACTGCGGAAGGCAAATATTTGAAGATGCTGTCGAAGAAGTGCAGCTTATGACTATATTCATATATTAAGTTCTGTTATAGGAGTAATTATAAAAAGCGTCAAAAAGTGTGCAAATCTCTCTTTTCCGTTAGCTTGTTTCACAATAAAACAGCGTTTATTGATGAGGCGATGGTCGGGAGGTGCGCCATTTACCCTAGCAAATTTGAACCTACATCGATCTTTGCGATCTATAATCAGGGCCGGAAAACTAGAATATCGCGGATTGGGGGAAGATTTGGTGTGTACGTGGAAAAAAAAAGGTGGGGGGGGGGGGGGAGGAGGAGGGGAGCATTCTCATATATTAATTGTTCTCTTCTTGGCAATATTTTAGGGCCGGGCACAGATAGGGGGGTGGGTGTGGAGATTTTTTTTTGTATATTAATTGTTCTCCACTAGCAATATTTGACGGTCGGGGAGTAAGTGGATGGCACTAACTGAATAAGAATTTATCATATAGATCTAGATCTGGTAGAATGCAAAGATGAGGGTTCGTGTTTCTGATGTGCCAGCTACGATCTTGAACAATATAGTCGATTTTGTGGTTGTAGATTATAATGTGTACATGTAATAAGCTGTTAAACATAATTATAGTGCACTCTATATTTGCATTTGAATATTCTGTTTTATTCTTCTTATTCGGGTGCGTGTAGATGTAAATGTACTGACGAACAGATCAGAGGTGAACGCCAGGGTCTTAATCTGCATAATTATGATCGCTTCTGTAGTACACAACAGTGATGCTTAATTTCAGTTTTCCAGTGTTCTTCCCTAGATTTGTGTTCATATTTCTCCTCAGTGGGAAATGACACACCACCTTTTTACTGCATGAAAGCTGTATAATTACTTGTCAAAAAAGTATTAAATAAAATTTTTAAAATCCATGACTAGCTCCGTTAGAAACTAAAGTTAGCCAAATAAATTTTAAAAAATATATACATCTATATTAAAAAACAGAGGAGAGAAAAGTCGACATTTTGATTATCAGTTCGTGATTTTGCCGAAAGCTTCATAAATATTATTATACACTATCGGCACGATTTGCTTCTAGAATTATCAATGGCCTAGGGAAGTGTCTCTCTCTCTCTCTCTCTCTCTGTGTCTCTCTCTCTTTCTCTCTCTCTCTGTCTCCCCTCACTCTCTCTCACCCTGGACCCGCCCCCCCTCTCTCTTTTTCTCTTTTCCCTCTCTGGGGTTCCCCTAGTTTATGTAGTACACTCTACATACTTGTCCTGATATGGGACTAATATTATTCAAATGGACTGAATGACTATATAACCCATGCTGCCTGAGTTATGAAAAAATTGGGGGGGGGGGGGGGGGGGTTCAATTTAATATAACATTAATGTGAATTTCTGGTGGGCAAATCAAGTCATACAGAGAATTCAGAAAATTCGACCCACACAATACTATGTATTTGATAAGCTCAGCAACATACTCTTAAGGATGTAACATTGTACACCAAAATGCACGATCGAATGCAGAACAAGAACAAAACCCCTGGTAAAGTCACATGAGCCAGGTTCTTTAAATATATGGATTCTTCCGGTTACTTGATGTCTTCTCTTTTGAAGGCCCTCTTAGATGCCGTCTGGAAGAGATAACCGGAGTGTTTCAAGTCTGAACTCTCCCACTTGAAGAGGTTTTACAGTCATGTGACGTGTTAGTCATCGGCACATGATTTCAATTGCAGCCGGAGACTGGATGGAGAACTGTAATAACCTCTATTCCTTATGACACATTATAATTTTCGCAAAAAGTTTGAATGAGCACCATAAAAATCAGCAAGGGAATATGATTTTTTTAATCAATTTTTTATTCTTTTTATTCATTACAAAATGAATTTTATTGTACGGCCGAGAGATTAAGTATACTTATAACCAGCCAAATAGAAAATCCCAACTAGAAGGCCAAACGTTTAATAAGCATGCACTCTTACGGACATAATAATATATAAGACTATCTATCTATCTATCTATCTATCTATCTATCTATCTATCTATCTATCTATCTATCTATCTATCTATCTATCTATCTATCTATCTATCTATCTGTTTGTCCGTCTATCTGTCTGTCTGTCGGTGTGTGTATGTATGTATGTACGTATGTATGTATGTATGTATGTATGTAGTATGTATGTATGTATGTATGTATGTATGTATGTATGTATGTATGTATGTATGTATGTATGTCTATCTTCTGCGTGTCCGCCAGTTTGTCTATATATCGGTAGGTCGGTAGGGCAGTTGGTCCGACCATCCGTCCGTCCACTCACCAGCCCTTCTACCCGCCTGTCTGCCTTCTGTCTCTGTTTGTCTGTCTGTGTATCTTTTTGTCCGTCTGTCTATCTATGTATGCGCGTCTGTTCGTTTATCTGTCTTCATTTTATATTTTTCAAGGTACATTGCCCCCCCCCCCCCCCAAAAAAAATTCCTGTTGTTGTGAAATTACTCCTAACAGAAAACGAAATTGCTCATTAGAAAGAACTAATGTCGTTTATTTTTAGGTGTGGTTCTGGCGAAATAAAAAATACACCACAAAAAGCAACAGCAAATTAGCAAACTGACACTTGCCTTAAGGTTTTCGCAGTTCTTTTTTTTTTTTCTTCTTTTAATACTTCTAGGCGAGATTGTGTGAAACCACTCTGCATCCATTTAAACCCACTCTATATCCGTATTAAAAATTACAATTTGCTTTTGCGATAATCAAGCAAGTCTCTGCGCTGTTGTCCACTGTATGAAGAAAAGCTAGGTAACAAAGCTATTCAGAGGTAGGAGACAATGTCAAATTAATCAAGGTGCCTAAATATTGCTAGAATACAATACATGTATCTTGAAACGGGCCTGTCTCGTCCTGACACTGTAATTGCTCCCTCTGCGGTCCAGACTTAAACATGTTGAGTTACAAATAGAGTAATATGTCAATTTCTTTGCTATATTGACAGATAACATGTATTTGCTTTGGGTTATACAATCAAACATTTTTATTTTAATACTAGAATTATTATCAGCTTAATCTAGCTTCTATTTAATCCAATCTTCCCCTGCTCTAACTTCCCAGCCTCCACTAGTCACCCTCACCAGAAACAAAGTTAAAAGAAAAAAAGAAAAAAGAAAACCCCATCTATCCATCCCGGCCGATGTAATAACAATCCCACATTCTGCAGCACTGACAGCCACCTATTTCACAGGCTTGATCCCTCACGTTTAAATTTTTTTCTTTTTCGGCATTGTCTATTAATCTTCACTCACAGCATCTAGATGTCGCCATATTAGAGATGCCAAGGCGTATCCTTAACAGTGGGTTCATTTCCACATTTCACCAGGACATGATAGCTATCGTGCTATGTTCAGATCATTCTCAGCAGTTTTGAAATGACAACACCAGAATTTGAAACCTCATGTTTGCCTATATTATGCATTAATTTTGCTCATTTCATAAGTCAGTTCTCGGACTGAACTTTAAAAGGTCACGGACAAATTATTTCAAACGGTGTGTTTGTTTAGGTTCAAAGACCTTTTATATTATTATTATTATTCATTTTGGAGGTGTGAAACATCCATTACAGGTTGAAATGTCGTTTACAGCTGCGCCAATAATCTGATTGATACACCGAGGCGGAGGAGTGAAAAATTTATTGTGAACTTCCTTTTAAGAAACTTACTGGTGAGGTCGTTAAACTGTGTATTTATTTCCCAGGAACTCTTACACTCTATATAATATAATACATATACATTTTTTTCTTATTTGTCGATAACGCTGATCAAGGAAATTCCAAGTCTCTAAAGCTGACGGAATAAAGAACATTTAAATTGGCAAAAAAAGAGGCTCGTGACACATGATTATGTTAATATTTCCCATTTCAGTTCATATGTGTCATTAAAACCATTTGTTGCAGCAGAGTTGGAGTAGAATTTAGGGTCCGGCCGTTAAAAATCTTTTCACTGTCTTTATGACTGAATGTGCAGATGGGCGAAGTTAGTATTAACTATTATAGTATTGTAATATTTTATTCCCTATCTGGACACCAGTTTCGACTACTAGTTTGATAGATGGCATCCAACATAGAATTTAGAATGTCTGCATTCGTTTTTCAATCGTGTTTGATTCTGGCATGTGGGAACCGCTGATATCAACGTAGAATTTTGATGTTGGAAATATAAACATAGGGTGATTTCGACTTCGGAAGATGAACTATTCAATGTGGCTCCTCTCCTTTAGCCACACTCGGGGAACAAAGAAGACGTAGAAGAAAACTGAATGAAGGGACATTCCACGTAGTATGCTACCTAAGAGCCATTTTTCAAACCATGCCTGAGAAAGAAAACAATGGCTGTGTTGTAAAAGGTAGTCATTAAATTAACATTTTTGGTTAGCATTATTTTCCTTGCGTAGATCAATGTAACCTAGCGACTATCTTGGAAAAGAGCATATTTTTACAACCTCTCATCAGTTACCAATATTATTTATGTCCTATCAGTGACTCAAAATAATTGCCCTATTGTGCTTAAAAGTAAAACTTGATATGTATGCTTTCTTCTATTTGCTCAAATGCATTTTTGGAATGTAGAAAACAATTGTTCACTAATCCTGCTGGTTTGGTTTCACAAATTTTGCAGTTTCATTTGCTATGTAAAAAACATGGTATTTTTTTCTGTCCCATCTTGATCAGTTCCCAACTAAAGTGAAGGCAATTGAATGGACTCATCTGAATTTTTATTATTCAAAACATTTTTTTTATCACTTTAGTACCATTTTTCTGGACACTGATCAATCTGTTTTGAAATAAATGGTTGGTTATTTATTTAGCGATCTTTTCTTTTTTAAAAAGTATGGTCTGAACTGTATTGTCAGTTACCCGTGGAATGTCCCTGAAATAATTTCACGGAATGCAACATGGAGCCGCCTCTGTAGAAAGCCACTCCGCATAATAGATTTCTCTCATGCTTGCTTAACGCCAAATCCTATAATTTGATACGTTTTGTCAATATCTAATTGAATACAATTATATAAACGCGGAGGAACAAACACATTGAAGACGAAGATAAGTTCGCGAAGAATGTGCAAAATACATTAATTCCATTCAAAAACAGAAATCGTGTATCTCTCATATCACAACAGGGAAAATAAGGTGTTATAACAAAGAGTTTATTGTATCGATTTCTGCGTTTCTGAAGAGCGAAAAAGGTGAGCTGAAACCTCCAGTATTTTAAGAAGTCGTTAATTTCTAGAGGAGAAATGCCGATGGCAAAGTGATTAGTTTTGCTGTGAATAAAGATTCGCTATGACATAAAAACAGGAAAATTCAGGTGGTGTTGAGCTAAGACTTGGTGCTGCTGTTGTATTGATTGCAAAGGTAATTTCTGTCAAAGTTGTAGATAATATACTCTGCACATCAGAGTCTGCCATGCACTTATTTAAAAATGATAGTTGTCGTGCTTGGAACAGCCCAGGCCTGAAACACAAGGCAATTGCTATTGTGGTATTCTCTGCATGGTCGTGACTACAGTTTTATCAAACAGTATCTTTATTTAATTTCTTGGATAAAGCAAATCTATCTATCTATCTATCTATCTATCTATCTATCTATCTATCTATCTATCTATCTATCTATCTATCTATCTATCTATCTATCTATCTATCTATCTATCTATCTATCTATCTATCTATCTATCTATGCATCCATCCATCCATCCATCCACCCATCCATCTACCTATCTATCTATCTATCTATCTATCTATCTATCTATCTATCTATCTATCTATCTATCTGTCTATCTATCTATCTATCTATCTATCTATCTATCTATCTATCTATCTATCTATCTATCTATCTATCTATCTATCTATCTAACTTCCTGTCTGTCTGTCTGTCCAATCTATCTACTTCTAACCATGTACGCCTATCTGCCTGTCTGCCTATCTGCATGTCTCCATGTCGTAAATGTCTCCCCATCTATCAGACGATACCAACCTTCTCATCTCCTTTTTCTATTGCAGTATTGGTCTGCCCACCACTGTGCACTGGTGTCTCTCTATCTGTCACACAATACCAACTCTCTCATCTCTTGCCATTTCAGATACTCGTCTCCGCACCAAGGTGCACTGGTGTGCAGCAGGTGTACTAGGTCCTCATCTAAAACGTACCTTATTAATATTAGCGCCACCATAAAGGTGAAGGATGCACCTGTTCTAGCTAATGCAGTGGCATCGAGAAAAGTTTTGAAAAACTAATTGAACCAAATTTTACTTGCCAAAATTTCTACTGACACTGTGCTACATTGTTATGTAGATATAATTATACCCTCCTGAGAACTCAGTCTTTGGCATTTCATTAAAGAAGAATTTGCACGAAAACAGCTGTGCTATGACAGGAGAATCATACTAACCGGTTATCTTATGTGTGTGTGTGTGGGGGGGGGGGGGTGAAGAGACCCGGGCGGAGAAGGGCCCTCCGGGGAGGAGTTTTTTGTATTTCATCAGAAGTACCCTTTATTTTAATTCAAGGTGAATTAGTGGGGCCCCTCTCAAACAGGTTACTCGAAACAATTAAACTGTAATCTTCTACAGAGTGGGGCATCACTCACAAATAATTGAATTATGATGATGAATTGAGCCTCTTTTTAACAGTGCCCGGTGCTTTCACAGCACTCTTTGGGTGTATGTAAGATTTACCTAACACCAGAAACATTTGCTTTAGAAGCCTGTACTTTTGCAGTCGAAAAAGTTGGGCTTTTTTTTTTTTTTTTTAGATGTTATTCAATCATAAATGTTTGTACAAAAGACGATTTGCCGAAATTGAATGTGTCTGTTGTCATTTTGACTCTAACACTCAGCCTATTATTTAGTTATTTATTTATTCATTTACTTATTTGATTGTTTCTTTTCTTGTTTTTTTTATTTATTTATTTATTTGTTTACATGCATTTATTTCTTTGCTAGTTAAGATGGCCCCTAGTGTTATAGACAAATTTGTGTTTGTCACTTGTTAAACTGTCTATTGATTGCCGCCCTAGTTTGCTTACGATTTCTTTGTCATTTTCTCCGTGTTTGTGTACATGGAAGTGTTTAGTGAGCGGGTGGGTATTCTGCTCTTGTTGTCAATTCTAGGCCTTTTCCCTCTTGATTATCCCCTTTTTCTCTGGCTGAGTTATTGCCCATCCATTTTTCGTATTCCAGAGTTGTTTTGTTTTTCTTTTTTTAAACAATCCTCTCTCTTTTTTACTTTCCTTCTTCTTATTATTCATGTCGTTCCAATATTCCCTTGTCCGGCTACTTTACTCACTGAAATTTTGTTTTTTATTATCGTGAATGTAATTCTCATATTAGGGGGTTGGGAGGGGCAGTAAATTTTTCTTCCATTTCACTAATTTCAGTCACCAAAGCTGCTGTCATGGAGGCTCAAAATACATTTCTTCACTTTTCCTGTTTGTATGTTCAGCTTTGGCACAAGATCCCCAGAAAACCGCACAAGATGCAAGAAGTCACGTTGTTCCTTTTTCAAAATACCCGAGGGGCTTTTAAACAACTTAAGTTTGGAAGTTTTGTTGTGTAATTTTATCAAATTATAGTCGAACATCAAAAGCATGATAATTGGATGCTATTCAAAGGTTAAGCTGGATGGTTTTAAAGGCCAGACAATAAAAATTTAATATTCCTGCACAATAAAATCTTGAAGAGGTGCGGTCGTTCAGCTGTTTTGTTTGAAAAGAATCTTCAAAACCAGTTCTAAAATTAGAGTCCTTCAGCCAAACCCAAGCGAAATATAATTTCTTCTGATTGTCTGGAGGGGAAAAAAAATTAAGGGTGCACACGCCTAATTGACTGTGCACCCACACACTAAGGTTCTAATTTAGGAGATAAACATCCCTAATTGAATAATTTCATTTGTGCTTACATGTGCTGGGACAATTGCTCCCATTTATTTAAATTTGCCTTGAGCAATACCCGCCATACACAACACCCTCTTTCACTCAGCTGCCTACCAATTTTAACAGCACAAGGGACAAACTAACCAGCAGAAACCGCAGTACGAACATGTCTTTTCTTCTTAGGCTGAAGAATCTCAGAAGAAAAAAAAAACACAGGCGGTTAAGGAAATTAAAATCAATTACCACTTGAGAGGAAACATTTTAAGATTGTTGGGATCGAAACTGTATTGATTTCTTCCTCTCTTTCCACGCCTTAGCTTTCTCAATATTATTAGCTCTTGCTCATCTCCACATTAACTTCTCCCCTCCAGCAGTATTTTGTAAAGAATGTTATTATCTTTGCGTTTTTTAACATGTTCCCTCTTGTCTGATTTTCTTTCCCAATTCCTTATTCGGAGGGAAATTTACAGAAAAGTAAGCCGAGCCCGGATCTCAGTGTTGGACCACCACACAGCGCACAGACATTCTTTTAAAAAAAGGGAAAATTAAACTTCGGCAGCTTTATTAAGAAGTATCTTGTTCTGCGGATGTTAAAAACACCAGCACAAAAGACTGAAAACTTCCAATTAACACTGTCTCTTCTTTACACGTGCTCGCACGTCAAATTAGCGAGTTACTAGTCACATCTGGCCCCATAAAAAACCAGAGGGCCTCCGCAAACAACTTCGGCTGTCTTCAAGCATCAGACTTCTTTTCTACGGGCCATCCTTTTCAGACACTCCGCATACAGAACTGAGGGGTATAAAGTTTCTGGGAACAAAAACTAAATCATCTTCAAACATAACATTTTCAATTGGCGTGCTGCGTCCGTACAATACTGAAGTGCCATGCCACTTGGCTACCCGAGACGGGGGCCCCCACTTACAGTGTAACAGGGTACAGTTTGTTACACGGGTAGTAACACTGATTTCGCCTCATCCGCGCAAACCCCTCTCCTTTTTTTAGATTATCTCTTCAAATCCATTTCTTTTCCCTCTCTTTCTTCCTTGTCATCATGTCTTTAAAAGGTTCGTTTGCCTCAGGAGCCGCTACAATGAGAATCTCTCGGAGTCATGTGAAATGCTACAAACGTTCCCAGCACGCTTTGGTGATAGTGTCCTGTTCAATATGGCATCTTTGTCTTGCTCCCGACTGTGCTCCCTCCTTTTTCTTGGACGAATTAGCCAGAAATACCCCAATAAAACTTTCTAAACGCTAAACACGAAGAAGCGAGAGGTTTGCCAGAGGCTACTATACGGTGAGATTAGTGTATTAGAAATCCCCCGTACCTGCGTCAAATTTCAAATTACCATTACAAGAATTTCTCTGACAATGGAGCAGCTCCGTCTAAGGGCCTCCAGCACCTAGCTTCGGCAGAGCAAAAACAAGTTTGATGGAGCTATATGCTTTATGAAAACACCAAATTGATGAAACGAAAACATGGAGTGTGAAAAGGCGATCCCCAGTGAATGGTCGCCGGGCCGAAGTCAGTGTCGGAGACCGCAGATGGTGCTCTTGTCGCGACCATCCTGCTCCCGTGGTTGGGCATCAGAGCTGCTCCCGCCTTCTCAATCCCTTCACGCTTGACCAGCTGGTAAACGGCTTGGGCTGCCCGCAGTGTACGAATATCACAGACAATACGTCGGCTAGTCACAACATTGACGACTTTGGTCTCGGGGACGCTCGCCGAGAATGCTGGATACACGGCCTCTCTCCAATTCAACACTTCTTTACAGATGCACATGAATTAGCGTGTTTATTCATCATGCTTGATTTATCTTACGGACTTAATCTGCGGAAGTCTATCCCATGAAAACGGTAATATTGTGATAAACATTATCTGGATTAACTTTTCAGGCGGGAGAAGAATAATTAGCCTTGTCACCCAGAGCATCATGCAATTTGACGCCAATATATCCCCGTTTCAAAACATGATGCCAGGCTATCATTCTCACATACACAGAAGTCGCTTTAAACTATGAAAACACGCCGACGCCAAATATGACAACAGTTTTGAAATTTATGGCCCCCATCCGTATCCTCCTCCCCACCCCAAAGTTAGAAAATAACAGTAGTGAAAAGAAAACTGACGAATTTCAAAGAAAACTCTCTTTGAGAAAATTTTGTAAACGCATTCGAAGTAATTGACTTATTAGACTTGTAATTATTACGTTTCTTTTCTGTCCTTCCTTGTGCAGTTGTTATTCTGGTCTGTGATTATCACCATTCTTGTTATTATTGCTGTTTGTAATTTCCTTGTTTGAATCTTTTCCCTTTCACATACATTTTATCATCGGTCAGTCTTTGTTCGAATCCTATGAGATTAACTTTATTAGATCTACCTGCATTCTTTTTTTTCTACTGTGTATTACCATTCATATTCATTTCAATATCGGCAGGTAAATTTTCTTTTATCTACCCTAATAATATTCAAGTTTTGTTGTCTTTTTAATCCTTGTAGGCGTGCTGAGTGCTCGTGTGGCTGCATTAATTTCTTTCACGTTTATTTATTTTATTTTTTTTATTATCGTTCCTCTCAAATATCCCTGCCTGCTGTTGACCTTGTTACAGGCCACTTTCCAAATTCAGCATAAAACATCTAACGACACGTTTATGTCTATTTCTTAAAATCTCCACCTACACCTTTTGCCTCCCTGGCTGGGTGATCATTAAACGCCCTTCCTGTTCATATACCATGATCATAATGGTACACCCATGGGACGTTTTAAATCCGTCACTGCTTGCACAAAGCACAAAGTGCATCCCCTGGCTTTTTCCAACTGACTAGGATAGATCACACAGTCTGTCTAAGCTGACGACTTAAGACTGCCTGAGACGAGAGGGGGTGGGCTGAAGGGGTGGAAAAGTGTGACTCTCTCCCTGGGTGTAAATTGAGTGATCTTCATCATGATACATTCGGTCACACGATTCCCCGCTGATTTCGTTTACACAATTTAATTAGGTTTAAGAATTAAATGTGCAAATTAATTGGATTCCAAAGCCGCGCAGGATATAAGCTTCGACCTAGAAGTTCTCCCTGATTTGGGACCACCTAGGAATATTCTAATGAATTCAACGAAGACACCCGCCTCTGCTCCCCCACCCTTCCAGGGGCGTTAACCCTATTTTCATTTCCCTTTGCTCATATTCGATTCGCTCATCGTGGGGTCTCTCAGACCCAGATTTCTCAAATAAATTTAAAAAAAAAAAAAAAAGAAAGATTACCGATTCGTACCCTGTGGGGCCCGTCAGACCCAGTTTTAACGCTAAAATACTATATCAGGGGCGTGGGTCTGATATAGGAATAAACCAAAACGATGGCCAGGCAAGTGATCACTCACTCACTGACTTTTGAGAGGAAGTCCCATTACTGCTATTTACTTCATAGCAAGCTATGAAAATAGTCCAAATTTCAGAAGAAAAAAAAACGCAGTTTTCTGCAAAGTTGTGGCAAAAAACAAGGTGCTTCAGATCTGACAAACCCGCGACGTAAGAATGGAAATTAATGGAGTTAGAAGGCTATCTCTTTTCATTTTATGGGAGTCACAGTCATCTCTTTGTCCCCACCCCCTCCCAAGCCCCCTAAAAAAAAGAAATCTAAACCCTTCAAATGTTGTTGTTTTTTATTTTTAGTTCCTCCCCCCCCCCCCCCCCCACATACACACACAACCCTTTCCACGGATACACCGTTTTTAAATGCGCTAAAATGTTTCCATGGATGAAGAGAGGAGCTAATACTTTTCTCTAATCTTGTAATAAACTGACAACTTACTATGAAAGGATGAAATTCTACGCTATTTGGGAGAGGAAAGGCCAAGACTGTAATCTCCTGCTGTGTTAAGGATGAGAAACAAAGACAGCACGATACCAATCGCAAAAAGCAAGTTGCTTCTCGTTATTATTCTCTTGAGAGTTTTTCCTGTATATAAAAAAAAGGTTTTAAATCATTTTTCTTCTTTTGCTGTTTGTAATTTTGCTCCTTCTCAATTGTAGGCCAAAAGCTGCAATAACAGGACAATTTAATGAACTCACAACTTTTGTGCCTGAGATAAATCTGATTAAATTTCACAAGGTATATTCTTATGGCACATGTGATAATTCACAGCCCAAAATCCATAGTCCAGAAACTTCGAGGGAGGGTTTTCGACCCATTCAAATCGTCATGTACGATGCATGAAAAACCTGAAAACAACTGCGCCGACATCTGGATAAATATATAATATGCTGTGGGGTGAAAATATTTAGGGCCAAAATGGATGTTGGGAAAACGCTAAGACAGTTTCACTGCTAAACCGATGTGTCTCTTAACCTCTGCCGTAATACCGAGAATGAATCGAACCTGACTGTCTTTCATGACGTATCAGTTCAGACTGTGAAGGAAAGGAGAAACAAATTCAAAGCTAATCATGAGGACACAAAGATTTTTAAGACTCCTATTATTTATTCTCAGGGCGCTCCTTCCTCCCGCACACACTTTTATGTAGCTTTCCTCATCGAATTTAATCTCTCTCTCTCTCTCTCTCTCTCTCTCTCTCTCTCTCTCTCTCTCTCTCTCTCTCTCTCTCTCTCTCTCTCTCTTTGCTCTCACCTAATCTGTTCCACTGTCTTACAAAAGTCCCTAAAATTAGGTTCCCTAGACATTTTTCCATGCAAATTGAAATGTTTCCTTTCAGATCCAAGGTGGCTCTGAAAGTACTTTTATGTCGTGAAATTCGAGGCCGCAGATTTGAGCATTTACCTTAAAGTGCATTTTTGCCTATGGATTCAGCGTTTTGTGACTTCATGTACATAATCTGTGGCTGCTGGTCCTCTCTGATGACAATTCAATAGCGAGATAATTCGTAGATGTCTCTTAAACAGTACACAGTCTTCGCCCAAGAGTTATACTTTGTTCGGCAAAAAGAAAACGAGCGAGGCTTTGTAACATGCATCTTTTTCTTTTTTTTGGACATATTTTGACTTTGCTTCAAGCCTTGCTGCAACCCCACATATTTTCTGTGTTTTCAAATAGATCTACCGTATTTTTTTTCATTATAATATTTTGTCATACTTTTCTGGTGCAAGTTCAATTCGGCATTGTCACACCATAATTTTAAATCATAAAACTGTGCAAGAATCTCAACAATTCTTTGTAGAATTACACGAACATGTATTTCCCCCAAACAACTGTATTAGCGCATTCTCTAGTGAGTCATACGATTATTACGAAATGACGGAGGTACGTAGGCGGACACCCACAACCATCTACCAGAATCAAGATTACAAAGAATTTGGACCGGGAACCCGGCGGGAAGACCCGTCATGCCCATTACCTTCTATTATATTATCATAATCCGGGGATCTTCAAAATACTACAAAATTTTGGCCCGACTTTGGTTTATGGGCTTGTCAACTGTTTATTCAAGTAATCACATGACAGTAACATCTTATTAGAAAAACAAGAAGAAAGAAATGTGGCTGGAGTATTTCATTGCTGGGCTATTTATTTGGTCACTTATTAAAAAACAAAAAAAACAAAAAAAACGAAACTCAAAAGCCAGGCAACTTGCTACGTCGCCAGCCAATATATAAATAAAAGATTTATTGGGATCAAGTTCGATTACCTAATTTTACCACCACCTTCCTGCCAACCTAGGTCTACCTCCCGACTCTTGCTCAGAAAGGTCAGATTTCCTCCTCTCATACTCACGTGTATTTTTGTCTTAACTGACATCTCCCAAATGGGAAATAATTGTCAATACTGACAAATTACAAATATCTCCCTCCTCCCACATATTATACACAAACAACAACATAATAATGTGGTTCACGCCTTCTCCCTCCTACAATGCATAGTAATTAATGCGTGATCAGATTCTCCTTCATGCATATTGGATGACATTTCCCAGCAAGAAGGGCCACCCAAAGGAAATAAGTGCAGTAGCCATCGCAAATAATAGTATCTCTGTTGGCGTGGGTGGATATTCAAATTTTTCAGTATGAGTAAGATAAAAAGTGAGAAAGATACAAAGGGCCGTCTTACCCCTCCGCAGTTCCCCTCAACAAGACATTTTAGCTAGATGTGTGCCAGATTTCACTAAAGTTCCCTACCATCTCACTTCATGTATGCCTGTTACTGAGTTTATTGCTTTGTGATATATGTTTATATAATGATGTGAAAGATAATATGTGTACCACGTAGTGTGCTCTTAAAACGTTTTGTGGAAGAGAATTTCCCTCATGGGACAATAAAATAATTCTTATCTCGTCTCATCCTGTCTTATTGGCTTTCAAATTTTAATGCTCTTCTTCATCTGGACGAACAAGGAGGACAGAGAATTCCAAATAATATTTTCATGACAGCGAGGAATTTTTTTTTAAAAAGAGATTTATAACACCGCCCAAGAAACAAAGACATTGTAGAACGTTAATGCGTATTGTTAAATTTGTTCTCAGCAATTACTGCAAATTTCACCAGGCGATGATAAGGGCTGGGTTTGATACAAGAGCACTTGTTATGTAATCAATGGACAAAGTCAATGGATAGTGGATGGCAGTGACATTTACCAGAATCTTTATAATTTATAACTTTTAACTAGGACATTCAGCCGTGAAAGGTATTATTAGCATGCATTTTAACACCCAGGTGTCAGCACTGATCCCAGGTAGCTCGTCATTATGATGTACACTAAGTATATACTCCAACACGATGCTCTCGCATAAGCGAGTCCGAGGAGTTAAGTTTGACTGTTCTTTGTATTTACACAGAGACTCTTGTGGAAAACATAATTGATTTTTAAACTTGAGACAATAATTCATGACTAATCAGTGAGTAACTGACAGAACGTTCCTGGTACTGCGAAATTCGTCCTGATTTTGGTCTTTGATATTGTCATAGATGACAATATTGCTATTTTTGTTGGCGGATCAAAGTATATCACTGTTTTCATCATATGCTTAATCATGATGTTGCCACTGATACACATTTTCTCCTCTGCCACTTTATTTCCTTTTTCTTTCATCTCCCGTCCTTCATCTTGGTCCACCTTATTGGATTTTTTTGTACTTGTGGCTAGCACAGAAGCAAAATCATGCTCTAAAATTGGGTACCTGACTGTACTATCTGTCATGCTGGGATAGTACACTGTTTTATTATAACATAATGTATCTTGTACAACTGCATATTGTATAGGGCAAACTTTAACACTGTAACCTTATTCTTGTGAATAATGGTAAACATGTAATAAAAGAAAAAAAAAGTGGAAAATTCCACTCACTATCTTTGTCATAGTTACAATGCCAATAAAAAACAATGAAACACAGAACGATAGAAGGAACAGGAAGTCGTCAAAACGAACATCGCAAAGCAGTATTTAGTGGCTTATAAATTGTCACATTCATACCAACAATCATGTGCATGTAAAATTTTTCACAAATTAATAAGATATTTAAAGAGAAAAAAAAACGGTTGTTGTTACAAAAACGATGTTTTCTTAGCCCATTGAAGTCCGTCTCAGCCTCTCCCTTCAGCAGTTTTAGTGAAGATATACCAAAAAATATTAAAAGCCAGAGCAATGACTTTCGCGTCAGTGGAGGCAGTTCGAATGCTGTTCTAGATCACGTACAGACATTCAATGTTAACAGGTTCAGTTCCTCCCCTTCTTATCCTTCTATGTTCAGATGAAAAGAAAAAAAAAAAAAAAAAGACAGCGGTAGAATGGTGATGATGTCTGGCACTAACGATGACCTCAGAGTATTTCTAATTTATTTTAATTCTCATACCTTAGTTTTTTTAAGTTCCCAACCCTTTTTCTTTGGGAACGCTTGTTTAAGACCGCTTTATAGTTGGTAGAGACGACGTGGAAGATGAAAGCGATGATATTACCAAGGTGGGCGTGGAATGAAAATCTCTATTGTCTTGACGATACTGCCTGAGGGCAAAACCACAAATTATTTCTCCCCGCAAAAAACGTACACAAACTAAAACAATGTCACAAAGACTCGGACTTGTTGGTTTGTTGCTGAATAAAATACAAACACTAACAATTTTCACCACTGTTTGCGTTCTATTGCTCCCCATAGTTAACTAAATTTTCCCTTTGTCGAGCTTGTATTTGCCTTAAAACACAAGATCTCACCAACGAAAAGGAAACCTATTGAGTTTGAATTTATACCTGTCACCTCCAGGATGAACGTTCTCGTCCTGGCTTAGACGGCGCAGGTGTGGTAGTGTTTGAAGAAGACGGCGGTGGGAGGTGAATTAAGCTCTAGAAGAGAAGCACATGATCTTGCCCACCAATTAGCCAGGGTTGCAAATTTGAGAATAATTACAGCACGATTAGGGTTCTTTATGCAAGCTTAACAATTATATTTGAAGATATTCACAGGAAATGACAAATCTCAATTATGTTGCCTCAACCGCACTGTAATGAAACGATCGATGGTAGGAGGGATAATGACATACGATTTGGACCTGGATAGCCACAACAGACAAGTTCCGACGTTGAGTGGGGATCGTACTGATTTTCTCCACGGTGCAAAAGGACTATACAAGTAATGTACAAATAGAGCTATTTAACCCAACCTGGTGTATCGCGTAGGTGAGCGGTTACCGCACCACCCAAAGCAGCCATTGTCGCTGTTTCCGGTGTGTGGCGTGGTGATGTAGAAGTTGAGATCATGTTGAGGGAATTCACGATCTCAGTTGACAATTGAACGTAAAATTTCTAGAGCTCTTTGTTTCTGGAAACTTGACAATTTAATTGCTGGTTTGTCCTATGTATACACTGCCATGGGTTTCTTTTGTAGCTGCGTCACTCGGCACATTCCCTCTACAATCTTGCCACGAAAATGACAATGCCTGGGTAAATGGGCGCTCAACGAGTGATAATTGTCAGTTGTTTTAAGTGTGAGAAAGCCGTCAACGCAACAATATGTCGATCGGTATACGCCCGATTCCTCAAGCGCTAAATCAATGTTTCTTTTCTGTGTTAATACTGACTAATGCTCTAAATGCAGAATGCTGTCGATAATACAATTATCTACCGCCAGAATTGGCTTTAAATGATTCATTGTACACTGACAGTATCTGGTACTTTTCTTCATTAGGGCTTTAACCATTTTCAGATTTGCGAACCCGTTTATGTCAAAGATAAACATGTTATGAACTAGACATAATAGTTGCAAGTCTACACAAATTGATTACGCTTTATGTCGACTATCCTGAGGAGAGAGAGACACACAATAATTGTGGTTAAATATGTACATGAAGTACTTATTGAATACAACAACATGTACGGGTACAATAAAATATATCTATTTTTCTCTTGTATTCTATTCTTAGGTTTAGACCGAAAGGCTCAAGCTGGGCTCTGGACGGAAGAATTATAATTATAACACTAGCTGAGTTCCCGGCCCTGCCCGGGATAAATCGATTTATTAGTTTCAGTTCTGGGTGATTATTATGGACCTGCTTCATTTTGTCTGTTCCTTTAGCTTTATTTTATTTTTGTTTGTTTGTTTGTTTGTTTTTAGATACGTTTTACTGCTCTCCCTTTGCGCGTTGACGTCCTGCGTGTCCCGCCAGCGTCCGTCAAATGGCTATGATTTGCGCACGGGTTAGTTTGTTTGCACATCGCAGGAAGTGATAAGGTCATATTATGTTAATGGAAAAGAAATATTATTTTTCTAGGCATATTGAAAACACAAACCTGTGTACTTTTGGCCCTGCAGCGTCAATCTCCCAATTCCAGACCCTTTCTTTTTCCTAGTCTAGGCACATTGAGAACACACTTACAAAGTTTTATACTTGATAGTCTTAGAACTCAATCTCATAATTCAAACCAGTCCTAACCGGAAGTTGTTTTGTGAGTGTGATACAGATACCGGAACCAATCTCAATTACGTACATTTGCCGAAAAAATAGACCGAACGCCAATGTGTAGCAACCTAGAAACTAATACAAACGTTCTGCGAGTTGTTAATTATTTTTTTATTTTCTGTGCCGGGGACACGACCACGGTCTATACTAAGCGTTGTATAAAATCTGGGGGCCACCAAATCAGCATTAACAGAGGAGTATCGACAGACGCGCTGCAATTGTCGTAAGGTTTCACTTTTATTAATATAGATTATCATATTTGAGGCGTTGACTGTCACAGAGCACTAATGTGTGTCCAATCGTGACTGTGCCAGATTGACTTATTCTGACTCATTTTGATGTAAAGGCTCTCAGGAAGCCAAATGATGATGTCTCCTTCGTGTTTCTTCAGCCCTAATCTGAGAAAAAAATTATATATGGCAAGCAGGCTAAACTGTGAACTTTGGAGGCTATTGACGAGACACGCTTTTATTCCTAGTTCTGATGAAGAATTTAAGCTGATAATACAAGTCTTGCTCGAGAGCAAAACATTGCTAATCCATGGTCCGATGATGCGTTTCACTGGAGCGTTCGCTTGCTATGAACTAAACCCCGGTCTGTGCATTTGTCAACACCTGTGAAAGAGTTTTTGAAAGATGAGGTGACAGAAGAAATCTCAGAAATTTAGTTATGAAAAACTCATAGTTATAACAACAGAAATGCCGACAGGTTTGTTAAATTTGCATGTTACAATCTCGAATGATTTTTTTTTTTTCAAACTCATTACTGGAAACTAAATAAACCAGCTTACACGCAACTGGTAAATGTACATCTCACACGGCCGGAAAAGCAGGGTTATTTGAAACGGAGGTGCACCTGATCAAACACCCGACCTGATCCACCTTTTTCTCGAAGTTTAATTACACATTTTATAACCCCCTTAGCCCATTTCAATTTTTTAAAGCCTTATAAAATAATATTGTGTGTACATTTCTTAACATTAAAGATCTTTATAGGGAAGCTTACACACACTTTAGCTGAAGACTACTAATAGCTGAACAAACAGTGTCGGTTTCTGCGTGGGGATAGTCGTGTGTCTATTTGGCACGGAGAATAAACATGGTCGCCGATTTTCAGGTATAGCCACTGCTCAACATTGATCCCCTGTCCTGTTTCAAAGGTAATTTTAAACCAATTCGGACGAAAGACCCTTCTTTCTTTTCAAAGGGGAAACGGAAGAAAATATTATTTCGTTCAATAACAAACGTCCCGAGATATGAGTGAGAAGTACAAGCACTTAAGAGGATCCTTAAATACTGGAGTCAAAAGAAAAATTTCACTTGACTAAAAAAGTTAAGCCGACTTTTTCTAGCCATTCCTCATTTCTTCATAGCAGATTCGGTTGGAATAAGTCAAAAGAAAAAGAATGTTTTTCATCCAACCCAGTGAAAAAATTTATCAAACAGATGGATTTCTTTTCCCCCTGATCTTTCAGAGTTCATATTTAATTTGAGTATTAAATTAAACAAGCCATCTGAGTTTTTAAAGATGCACGAACGGACATATTTTCGGCATCGTTATTATGGGTATGAGCGATTGGTTGGTGGGCGCTTCTGGTGGGGTCCAATTCTGTCCTATCATACTGTTATATTCTGTCTGAAGTCTTGCCTCCCACTGGCACAAAGCCAAACTCAAACTCAAATTAACGGTTTGTATTTTGTTTGCTGATCTTGCACTTTTCGCAGACAAATTCTATATCAACTTCACCACACACATAAACCTCAAATCTCTGTCCCGGAGTTAAGTATCGGGCTATTGTGAGAATTTATATGGTTCTCAACAAGGTCAAGGCTTTAAAGAGAATTTCATTCCCCATCGTATTCCCCAGGAAGAAACAACCGACAGCGTGGACAAGCACCAAGCCGGTCAGCCTCTTTTATCCAAAGCGAATTATTAATCTATGAAATTGAAACCATCATTAAAATGGAGTTGTCTAAATTATATGCATTCAAAACAATGTGACACAGACCAGGCATTATTCCTTGCAATAAAGTTTCTAAGTGTTTGCTCATCGCCCTTAAACGATGACTAACATCAAAAACCACATTCATAATCACACCTAACAATGAATGTGAATGCAACATTTGTTTTCAATGAGATCATTAGTGGAAATTTGGATCTCGCTGTTTTGATAGTACCTCCAACTACAAATATTATTATCTCCTTTCACCGTCCTCCGCGCGATATGGACTCAAGGAGCGGTGAGTACTCAGAGAAGAACGTCTTTTGAGTGGACACAACATAAATAGGCGGATTGCAGTCTCATCACTGAAGTCCGCAGAAACGCGGCCAGTTTACTCACGGTGCCTACGTGTTTGTACAAAGGTTCATCTTGAGACCTGTTCGATGCTTGCTCTTGTGTTTTCTGCATGTTCGTATGCTGCACTGTGTGGGATGTCTGTGACCTGGCCAGAGAAAGGCAAACGTCTATGTGAACTTCTCTAAACATTGTTGAAAATCGATTTTTTTCACGGAACAAAAATCTTATACGAAAATCACTTTGATGAGCTACTTGTATACTGAGCAGACAAATAATTTGAAATTGCAGATTTGAGGGTGTATTTTCTGGCGATAGGATCAATAACATCTAGCCTCAATTATTTTTTACTTGTTTAGATTTGGTCTGAATTTCTTGAATATAGAACGACTGGAATCTTTGAAAATGTTTCTCCAAATAAGTAAGTTGACATTGCTATCCATTTTTCATGAAGAAATATACCCTTGCGAATATGTTATGATCTACGGTGCTGTGTGTTTTGATTGGCTGTAAATGCTAGTGTCTGTGCAGATTTCTAATGATTATTTCAATGAAAACTGTTTACATTCTGTTACACATTATGATTATTTAATACCATCTAAAGCAAGAAGAAAAAAAATGAAAACACTGAAAAAACATTTTTGCGACATAAAAATATTTATATTATGAGACATAATTAACATTCATTCGGTTTTGAAAATGTGCCAGTTATGATAACATTGCAGAACGAAGTGCCATGAGCCCCATATAACAATTATTCTTGTGCTTTGACATTGCCATTGCATTTTCAAACAACAATGCCGTTATTTAACACGGTGGAGGGTGTAAACTGGCAGATCTCACGAAGTTTATCTTAACATTCTTTTTAAAAAAAAGAAAATTTAAACAATTGAAGTCTTTCGATGGACGTAAAGAAAAAAAACAAATAGGGCGAAGAGCAAACGTTGCAACTCGTGAGAAACTCTCGATGAAAGGGTCTTTGATGAGCTTCCTTTGAAGTAGCCCAGAATCCATACAATGCAGTTCCGCACACACGGCTAATAAGGAGTAATATCGCTTGAGACAAGGCTACTTAGGGACACTATTAAAGCATCATCATATCCCAGGATGGCCACTGCAAACACGGCACGCGTGCCCGTCCATAGACGAAGGGCTGTGGAGATCTTTGCTCACCCCGTCATGCAACTAATTGGCTGCGGCCAGGGGACGGGCAGGAAGTTTGTTCCGCGGTCTTTAAACACTGCCACTGGTTCTTTGATGGAGCGATATTGGGAATTTTTTCCAGCATGGGAAGGCATCGGGGGCAGGGCCGTGTTCTGTTAGTCCTCAGTCCTTCCGAAGCACACACGCCGCGCAGATTTCCATGGGTCCAAGTTGTGCAAAATATTTGCCTGGTTTCTTTCATATCCTACTCTTCACTCTTGGAGGACTGAAACAGCATTGCTGTGAACTATTTACTGCTCTATCAATTATAGGTTTTGCTTCTCGATTACTAGCTTTTAACTACAGATGAATACCTTGGTTTAGATTCATATTTAGCACTGAAAGTATTTGAAATAAGTGGATCTCAATAAACAGAAATGAGAAAATCTAGCTTTAGCAGTGTCAGTAGTCAAAGGGTTAAACCCTTTAACCTGCCTCAACAATATTTAAAAGTCTTTATGACTTTTGCAGCTTAAGAGATCCCACATTTAAATCACGCTAAAACATATCGAGGAAAGCGACGTCAACTCTCGTAACTCGATTTTTTTTGTTAATTGAAATATTTGGTACGCTTGCAGCTCTTGACAGCTCGGGGGATTTGTTATGATTTGAGGGGTTAATTTCTGAACACTAAGTGTTAAATAAAGTTGCATTTTTTTTTTTGGTGTTTTTAAAAAAAAATCTTTTAAAAAATATTTTTGAGAAAGTTGTTTGCTTTTTTGCTTCTTCTGAAAAATGTGTAAAAACCCAGTTACGATAGTCTACCACACGGCTGTCAAGGCAGTAACTCTCATTTTCATATTTGTAAGGTATTTATATATCCATGTCTCACACGCCAGGCAAGCAATTAATACAGCATTTCCACCCTTCCCCCATGCCTAGAAAACCAAAACTGTCCTTTCAAGCACCCTTTAGTTTGAGTGTGTTTTGTGCGGGTTCTCCACCTTTCCCAACGTTACACGCAATACACTGATGGGGCCTGAAATTTCTTGTCTGCAACTTTTGATTATCACCGGCTTGACGAGTCAGAAACTGTTTCCTCTGGTCTTTTCTGCTTGTCTCTCTCTCTCTCTCTCTGTCTTTCTCTCTCCCGTTTTCTCTCTGTCACGAGTGGAGTGAGCGATAGTTAATAATTACGGGGGGAAAGGAGGAGAGTAAAATTAACGCACGGAGACAGGGAAGAAAAGTCGTGCATGTCATGAGTGGGGGGTCTGAAGGAGGCGAAAGCGCTGTATAACTATCACTGCAAGTTAGAAGGTCCTAGGGATCGGACCTGTGAATAAAAGCCCATCGGGCGGACATAAAGGGGAAGCAGTCGAGAAGACTAGTGAGAGGTCTTTCCAGTTATGACTGGTATGTAGAACGTTGATTGATTATTATGATTGATGTATTATATTATATTCGTCTTATTACCATGATGTGAATAAGTATATGTGAGGAATGTGGAAGTCCTTGATATTGGATATAGCAAGGTGCGCCATGAGCGATAGATGAAAGTGAGTTCATGGATTTGTAGCGCGAGTGAGTAGTGTGTACTCCGATGGAAGTGTGTTACCGTAAGATGTGTGGTGAGTGGAAGGTGAACTAGTGTGTGTACGTTTCATGGGTTGTAAGGAGAGGTGGAGTGAATAGAAATGGTAGGATATTATACCAATGTACTGTTATTCTTGTAGGTGTCGGGGACGGGCCGCAGAGCCACCTCGATGAGCACAGGGGATAGGCCAGCATAGGGCCGGAGGCCACACATAGGCCAGAAGTGAGGCTGTCAGTGCAGGACAGTAGAGGCACATAAAGTCGTGGCAGTCAGGCCACGGACAGGGACGTAGATATGAGAGTGAATGAGATACTATATTGTGCCCTGTTGATAGGCTCGTGAACTGATATTATGTTGTTGCCATGTTGATGGCTATGGAAATACTAATGTGTTATTGCCCTGCGGAGGTGCTAGGGGAGTGTTAAGGTGTATGACAATAGGAAGGGGATATTGAGAGACTGCGGTGCCAGTGAATCATTAATGTACTATTAAGACCCTGAGGGGAGAGGCTGAGGCCGAAGTGCCTTTAGGAGTAACTACCGGATTGTGGATCCGAGGGAGCGTGTGTGTGAGAATAAGGCCGTTGTACGGCAGTCATTTCAATAATATAATATATGTAATTGCGCTATTATATGTATAATTATGTTTAATAAATGTGTGAGTCTGATGGATTGTTTTGTTAAGTGTTAAACTTGTTTGTTCGTGATTGTCGTCCTGTCATAAACTATTACATCTCCCAGTCTGGGATTTGTGACATTGGGGGCTCGTCCGTTGTGACATTGGGGGCTCGTCCATTGTGACTCGTCCATTTTCGTAATATTTAGTTGTAGTTAGTTAGTAGGTAATTGTGCTGTCTTGTTCGTTGGATGAATGGACATTTCATGATATGATTTATGTATAATAATGAATGTATATTGATGCATGTATTGCTATGAATAGGTATTAATTTGTATTTAAACTTTCCAGAGTGTGTGCGTGCAGCCTGAGGAGACGAGCAGCCAGAGCTCCGAGGAAAGGGAGAAATTGAAATCTAGGGTGAAAGTTAAGTGAAAATTTTGTGCCCTGGATTGAGGGCTGTCTTTTCTTCTGTCTTTTCCTGCTGTTTTTCTGTTTTCGTTGTAATTGATTATACGGGCGGTGGCGCGGGTTTGCTGTGGTGAGCGTAGTTTGTCCTCTTCGGGAGGTGGGCTAATCTAGGAACTTCGTTCATCACAGTGAACAGTTCTGTAGGGACCTGTATTTTTGTTTAGTTGTAGCGTTCTATCTTCCTCGTTGTTTTAGGAAGACGTTCCTCTTGTCCCTCTCTTCCCTATCTATAGATACGTTCTTTTTTTTCAGACTCTGTTCTTGTTCGTACCTTGTAGTGTAATCGGCGTAGTTAGGTTGCAGTTTTTTCCATTATATTCTCTTTTTTAGGTCTTTGTCCTAGTCTGGTTCGTTGTCCTTGACGTACTTGTGGTCCTTCTATTGAATTTCCTTATTCTTGTCTTTTCTACTCTTTTTTATTATTAATAGTGCAGTACATTTTATGAATATAGAATTAGTTGTGCTGTAAAGGTAAATTTCTGAATTGTATTGGATACAAGTAGGTGTGGTTATATCTGGTGTGATCTCAGGTCTCTGGTCGTGTTGTTAGTGATCATACCGACAGGTTAGCCGTTTTGGTAATACATACCATAACCATAAATCTGTGAAATGGCGGAACTCCAACAATTAATGAAGTTGGGTAAGGAACTTGGCCTTGAGGGAGAGGAGCTACGCGGCTGGATCAAAGAACAGCAGGCGGATTTGCGCGATGAGCGTGCTAAGGATAGAGAGCGAGAAAAAGAGGCTAAGGCTCAGGAGCAGGAGAGAGAGGCTAAGGATAAGCAAGAGGAAAGAGAGGCTAAGGCTCAGCAACAAGAAAGAGAGGCTAAGGATAAGGAAGAGGAAAGGGAGTTTAAGTTAAAGGAGTTGCATCAGCAACAGGAGAAACAGGCTCAGGAGAGGGAGTTAAAGTTAAAGGAGATAGAAGCTCAAGAGCGGGAGACAGACGCGCGAGTAAGAATCGCGGAATTAGAACTCAAAAAGAATGCGCCAACAGAAACAGTTGAGCGGCAGGTACACAATAAAGGTGGCGTTAGGATTAAGCTCCCTACGTTCGACGACCGGAAGGACGACATAGACGCCTTCCTTTACAGGTTCGAACTGAACGCACAATTGCAATGGGGGGAAAATAAGGAATTATGGGCCACGTACCTGGCGTCTCTATTGCAGGGGCGAGCGTTAACCTACTTTAAAGAGCTACAGCGCGAAGACGTGCAAGATTACGATAAGCTGAAGGCTTTGCTGCTTCGCCGATTTGCGCGTACCGAGGAATATTTCCGGGAGCAGTTTAGGCGAGCACGTGCAGATACCAGGGAGGACTTTGCTGCCTTCGTCGCGAGACTAACTGAGTATTTCGCGAACTGGGTAGACTTGGCGCATGTGGGCACGGATTTCGCTAAACTGAAAGACCTAATGATCCGTGACCAGCTGTACGCGTCGTGCCACAAAGATCTGGTGGCTTTCCTGAAAGAGAACGAACCCGCGACGGTGCAGGAGGCGTCTAAGTTGGCGGAGGCATACCGTACGGCGCATCCGTCCAAACCAGTCGCCAGGGCGTACGTCCAAGATGCTGGGTACGTCGCCGTTGTCGAGGGGTCGCCGGCAGGACTCAGGGACAGGTCGCGTCAGCGTGGTGCCTATAGTGGGCAAGCCCAGGGGCAGCATAGGGGCTATCGCCAATCACCGGCATATGGATCCGGTAAGTTTGACCGAGCAGGAGGGCTAGGTCGCGGTAATGGCCGGGGGCGAGTTGTGACCTTTGCCGATGACCGACGGCATAGGGACTCTAGTTCCGGTCGCGAGGGGTCACGGGGACCCAGGCCTAGAGCAGCACAGGGAGGGGAGTGTTGGACTTGCGGACGCGTGGGTCACTTTTCGCGCGAGTGTAGGGCCGCGAAGTGTTGGAACTGCGGAAGAGCAGATCACATCAGCGTGAACTGCCCGGCAGGTAGGATAGCGGCGAACGTGGACAGTAGCTCCAGTCCATGTTCCCCAAATAAATTTCATCATGCGGCTGCGTGTGTTACATCGGACAACGGAGGCGGACAGTATTCTAAGTGTCCCAGTTGTGAGAAGTTATTATCTTCCGGTGTTTTACCTTGTGGGAGAAAGATCCCCGTCATAAATTCATGTCATACAGGAGGTGGTCTTAGGGTTTATCCGGGGTTTGTTGGGGACGAACCGGTCTCGGTTTTACGAGATACAGGATCTACCGTTGTGGGAGTGCATAGGGACTGCATTCGGGATTCACAGCTTACAGGTGAGACTGTCCCGTGCATCCAATTTTCGGGGGCCATTGAGAAATTACCCATGGCAAGAATAATGATAGATACACCTTTCCTTAGCGGGGAAGTCGAGGCAGTCGTTGGTTGTTTTCCAGGCGCCCAGCTCATCATTGGGAATGTATCCCGGGTAGGTTCCCCTTCCGATGAGAACGTGCAAGCATGGTCGCAATCAAAAGGTATTGACTTTTGCGCCGCGGTCGAAACACGCCGACGGGTAGCGGATAAAGACAAGATTAGACCTTTGGCTACGCCAGCGGTCAACCTAGACATCACGCCGGAGCGCTTGGCGAGATTACAAAGGGAGGACCCATCATTAAACCCATGTTTTGGGGAAGCGCGAACCGAGAAAACGAGGAGATATAAGAACGGGTCGTCCTCCTTTATTGTTCAGGCGGGCATTCTGTTCCGTATGTACGTCACAGTGGCTTCCGTTCAAAAGCAGGTCGTGGTGCCACGGTCGTTAATTGCTACAGTATTGCGTCTGGCCCATGATGTTCCATTAGCGGGTCATATGGGAAGTACTAGAACCAAGGAAAGAGTTCTGAAAAACTTTTATTGGCCGTCAGTATACAGAGATGTACGTTTATATTGTAAGACGTGCAGTGCGTGCCAAAAGACGACGCATGAGGGTCGTTCACCCCAGGCTCCTCGTCAAAAGATCCCCACGGTTTCGGAACCGTTTAAAAAGGTTTCGGTACCTTGTTGATTTAAGAGAAAGACTATCTTCAGCGCGCACTATAGCGGAAGAAGCTTCTGGTATCGCTTCGAAAAGAGCAAAAGACTATAAAGATAGAGGTTCCAAACTGAGAATTTTTAAGCCAGGAGACAAGGTTCTGTTGTTGTTACCTACGGACCATAATAAGTTATTGATGACATGGAAAGGCCCTTATGTTATTGAGCGAGTTGTTTCAAAGGTAGATTACGCTATCCACATTGATGGAGCGAGTAAGGTTTTCCATGTTAACATGCTACAGAGATTTTATGAGAGACCACAGTATCTGTGTGCACAGACAAGACCAGAGGAGACTGTCTTCTCTATTGCTTGTACGGGGGTCGTAGACCAGTTGGACTGTGACGTAAGCGACACCGAGGCGCAGGAGGAGTTACAAATTCAATTGCCGGAGTTAACTCCGACACAAGGTTACAGGGACGTAAAAATTAACCCTGACCTTACCAGTTCAAGGAGTAGGGAACTTGAGACCCTGTTAGCGTCATTTCCGGATGTTGTTACGGATTTGCCGGGTCGCACTACGGTGATCCAGCACCAAATAAAGTTGACTTCGGATAAGCCAGTATTTCTTAGACCGTATCCGTTGCCTTTTTCTTCGAGAGATAGAGTCATAAAGGAAGTTGAGTCAATGTTGAAGTTAGATGTGATAGAACCATCAACATCGCCGTATTCATCACCCATCGTCCTCGTGAAAAAACTTGATGGATCGGTGCGGTTCTGTATTGATTTTCGAAGATTGAACACTATTACGGTAGGCGATAGGGAGCCTATTCCGTTCCAGGAGGAATTAATAGCTTCATTAGCCGGGTCCACGTGGTTTTCCAAGATTGATTTAACGAAAGGTTATTGGGAAATCCCGCTTACTGAGGAGTCTAAACAATACACGGCGTTCCAAACGCCCATTGGATTATTCCAATTTAAGGTCATGCCATTTGGGTTGGTAAACGCGCCAGCGACGTTTGCACGATTAATGAGACTAGTGTTGAAGGACATACCTAATGTCGTGTCATTCTTTGATGATATAGCATGCCATACGTCGACATGGTCTGATCATATTCAGACACTAACAGTAATTTTTAAACGATTACGTCATTTTGGGTTAACTGCTAAACCCGCAAAGATGGATTTGGCATGTCCAGAGATAGTATTCTTAGGACATATTGTGGGTAGAGGTGTTCAGAGACCTGAAGAAACAAAAATTGACAAGTTAGTAGGGTTGCAAATCCCTAAAACAAAGAAACAAGTCAGAAGCTTAGTGGGAATTTTAAATTATTACAGAAAGTTCATTCCAAATTTTTCCTCTTTGTCATCTTCTCTTACTGACCTTACTAAGAAGGGACAACCCGATAAGGTCCAGTGGACGTCTGAATGTCAGACAGCATTTGATAATTTGGTGACAGCGTTATCATCGTCACCCATTCTGATATTACCCGATTTTCGATCTAATTTTATCCTCAGAACGGATGCGTCGGACTCTGGTGTCGGCGCTTGTCTTCTACAGGAGAAGAACGAATGTCTCCATCCTGTATGTTATGTCAGTAGGAAGTTATTGCAGAGAGAAAGAAAGTATTCTGTGATAGAGCGTGAGTGTCTTGCCATTGTCTGGTCCGTCCAGAAACTAGGACGTTATCTCATGGGACGAGAATTTTGTATCCAGACAGACCACAAGCCACTGACATTTTTGTCGAAGAATCGTTCGTCCAGCCCACGCTTGTCTAGATGGGCATTGGCTTTACAGCCGTACACCTTCGTTATTCAACCAATTCCAGGAACCAGCAATCATATCGCCGACTACCTTAGTCGAGCCTAGGGGAAGATTTCAGGAGCTTATACATCGGAGGACAGGAACATTGACAGGATCTGTGTGAATAAGTCGTCTTTAAAATATTGACATTATAAATATGATATGAAGAATGGTTGATAGGTTGAATGGTTTTTGATTCTGTATTAAGTATTGTGGTTGGTTAGCTATTCATGATGTGACACATATATGCATATTTCAGGCCATATTGATCCCCATATTTTCCCCTGATTTCGGTATTTTATATACTAGGGGAGCTGCTAGGTCATTTTTTTTTAATGTAGGTATTGCTCAGGCTCACTCGTTGACAGTCATCTTGATGCGATTTGAAATTAATTGCATTAATTTTTTTGGGGTGGGGGATGATGTCACGAGTGGAGTGAGCGATAGTTAATAATTACGGGGGGAAAGGAGGAGAGTAAAATTAACGCACGGAGACAGGGAAGAAAAGTCGTGCATGTCATGAGTGGGGGGTCTGAAGGAGGCGAAAGCGCTGTATAACTATCACTGCAAGTTAGAAGGTCCTAGGGATCGGACCTGTGAATAAAAGCCCATCGGGCGGACATAAAGGGGAAGCAGTCGAGAAGACTAGTGAGAGGTCTTTCCAGTTATGACTGGTATGTAGAACGTTGATTGATTATTATGATTGATGTATTATATTATATTCGTCTTATTACCATGATGTGAATAAGTATATGTGAGGAATGTGGAAGTCCTTGATATTGGATATAGCAAGGTGCGCCATGAGCGATAGATGAAAGTGAGTTCATGGATTTGTAGCGCGAGTGAGTAGTGTGTACTCCGATGGAAGTGTGTTACCGTAAGATGTGTGGTGAGTGGAAGGTGAACTAGTGTGTGTACGTTTCATGGGTTGTAAGGAGAGGTGGAGTGAATAGAAATGGTAGGATATTATACCAATGTACTGTTATTCTTGTAGGTGTCGGGGACGGGCCGCAGAGCCACCTCGATGAGCACAGGGGATAGGCCAGCATAGGGCCGGAGGCCACACATAGGCCAGAAGTGAGGCTGTCAGTGCAGGACAGTAGAGGCACATAAAGTCGTGGCAGTCAGGCCACGGACAGGGACGTAGATATGAGAGTGAATGAGATACTATATTGTGCCCTGTTGATAGGCTCGTGAACTGATATTATGTTGTTGCCATGTTGATGGCTATGGAAATACTAATGTGTTATTGCCCTGCGGAGGTGCTAGGGGAGTGTTAAGGTGTATGACAATAGGAAGGGGATATTGAGAGACTGCGGTGCCAGTGAATCATTAATGTACTATTAAGACCCTGAGGGGAGAGGCTGAGGCCGAAGTGCCTTTAGGAGTAACTACCGGATTGTGGATCCGAGGGAGCGTGTGTGTGAGAATAAGGCCGTTGTACGGCAGTCATTTCAATAATATAATATATGTAATTGCGCTATTATATGTATAATTATGTTTAATAAATGTGTGAGTCTGATGGATTGTTTTGTTAAGTGTTAAACTTGTTTGTTCGTGATTGTCGTCCTGTCATAAACTATTACATCTCCCAGTCTGGGATTTGTGACACTCTCTTCCTCTCTCCTTCTCTCTCTATCTCTTTCTCTCCCCCACTCTCTCTATTTCTCTCTCTCTTCTATTTATATCCCCTCCTCACTCTCTCTTTCTCTCGTCTTTCTACCCTTTCTCTCTCTCTGTCTCTCTCTCTCTCTGTCTCTCTCTCTCTCTCTCTCTCTCTCTCTCTCTCTCTGTCATTTTCTCTCTCGTCTATGTCTCTGTGTCGCCCCCTCCCCCTCTCTTTACCCCCTCTCTCTTTCATAATATACACATACAGACATGAATAGAAAACAAACAAAATAAGACACCGTGACTCTCACTCAGACACAAACTGTTCGATCTAGGATCGCATCTTCTGTAATTCATTACTATTGGACCGAGGAATCCCAACACAGCAGAAACAGACTTCTTGTGAGCGTAATGAAACAAAACCTTGCCTCACCTAAGCTGTGGTAATTTAGCATTGATCTGCATTCACTCTGCTATGGGCTAGGACAGTTCTCAGCTTGATTATAAAGGTATCAACACGCGTGTTAGTGGTGAAAGCACTGACTCCTACAACAAAACCACAGAAACATTGCCAAGATTTTTACCATTGAAAAACACACAGATAGATAGATAGATAGATAGATAGATAGATAGATAGATAGATAGATAGATAGATAGATAGATAGATAGATAGATAGATAGATAGATAGATAGATAGATAGATAGATAGATAGACCATATTTCTCAATAAACACAGGCATGCTGGTATAAATAAATACGCAAATCAATATAAATTTTTGCTAGACTGATGAATCTTGTTTTGCGCCATCAGACATACACCCACGCTTAGACACACACACTCGTACACAGGAGTAGGAGGCAGGACAGTCTATTTCCGCAACTCGACCTCCAGCTCAGTAGACAATGGTGTGACACGAACATCCCCAGTGTATCGAGATCAAACACACAGGTGTGCAAGTACGGGGGCTACAGAGAGAACTAAAATGAATTGGAGTGGGTGTCATGCTTAATTGAATTGTAATAGATGAGCCCAACTCGGTGATGCCAGTTTGAGGTCTTTATTTTAGGAGGTTCGCTGCCCTTGGCATTTACACCTCAAGGGTGATGCCAGTTTAGGATAGCCATCTGTTTTATATTCAGTTTAGACACCCATGAATGCGTGTGTGCAGCGTAGAGCTGAAATTAAATGGGCCATTTTGTTTGTAGGTCCATGACGTTACCGATGTCAATACCGAATGTCATAGAACATGTCACATTTTGACAAATGTGTGGATAAACGTTAAGTAGCTGAAGTATAATGTAAATTGGGGGTTTAAGAGGGGTTATAGTTTTTCTCTTTTCTTCTTTTTTCTTTTTCTTCAAGAATGTGAGTGTGGTTGACTCGGGGTGAAAAAATGGACAGTTTGCTCTAACCCTGTGAGGAAGATGCCATGCAATTATAAGTGGTCAAGTTTGAGCCACTGTACCTGCCTTCGTTTAACGTGATGAAGAGTGATAACCACGAGCTCCTTCTGCCTTGCCTTAAAGTATGTAGCTCTACGGAGGGAAATGGCAAGCTTAGAAATCCATTAATCTTATCAAGATAATGATGAAAAGGACTAAGGTTGTACGTCAGGCAATTCATTTTTCCCCCTTAATGAAAGACATCTCATGTTTCATAGCATTGTAAAAAATCACTGACTCCCAGTTTAATGTCGGCGTGTTGCTATGTCAAACAGATAATTCTTTCTTTTTTTTTTTAAGTCGGGGGCGGGGGGGGGGTAGATAGTTCACCCCTCTGTCAGCACAGTAAGGCTGTAATCAGAGATAAGTTTAAGAACTTCTTGCAGCCGCCCACGAAACAAGTCCGCGCCCTAAAAACGACCCAATAATTAGATCGAACTCCGCCCCCGGAGGGATTCGAACTCTGAGCCTCTCACACACATGCCTAGCTCTCTAACACAATGGCCACTGCGCCCTCTGTGAAAACTTTACAAGCTTAACGACTGAAAGTAAAATAGCATCCTGCCTCAGTGGCGGCTTCATACTTAAAGTCCATACATATCCAATGCTTTCCTTGAAAAAAAAAAGAAAGAAAGAAAGAAAGAAAACACTCATAGTTTGTAAGGATGTGCAGCCAAACAAAAGGGGGCTTTTCAAATTGTTGCTTAGCACAGAGCGATGAGTTAACATAAAAAGAGGTCTTTATATGCAGGTGTTGTAAAATGCAACTGCTATATCATTCTTTTAATACTGTGATCAATCTCTGCCCACGCTGATGTAATACTTTAATTCTTATATTTAAGGAAGCAGAAAAGCTTTAATCTGAAAATCAAAGTTTTGATGAAATGCATAAATTGTGTAAATATATTAGATTCGCGATGTCACATAGAATACAGATGTCACTCTGAGAAAATTGCACTATTGATGATAGAAAATTGCCTTATTATTTTGCGACGTCGATAAAGTATGAAGATAATTCTCTTTTAATTAGGCTCGCAGGAGCAAGTTTTTCCCAACAAAGTTCACAAGATAATGATTTTTGAACGTACAAATCCTAGGTTGTCTCCTTTCGTTATTTGGTTATCTGTAAGTACTTGTGATGTAAATTTTGCGACGTGGCAATGTCAATATAGGTTTATATATATATATATATATATCTGTCTTATGCATCTACGCCGTTTCAATATGTCAACTTGTGAATGAATGAGAGATGTAGAATTCGCATCATTTGTTTTGTTATGTCAGCTATGTAGAATCGGAAAAAGACAATCACATTTAATGATTTTCTCTTTGAAGGGAATGAGTTAATTTGCTTGTAGACCAACATCCAAAATTGCGCTCCAGTTTTTGTTACATAACAGAGGATAATTAATGCCCTATAACCATGTCAAGGGTGCTGTTTAACGCTCAAATCTCGACTCAACGGCGACTATTGGAAATATGTCATATACGGGATATTGTAAGCTATACAATATGGAAAAAGGTTGAAACTGAAATATTAAGTCTTATAAATTGTTCAAATGATTCTACAAAATATGATATCGTGTTATAACGTCTGTATGGTTGTGTGGGTGTTGGCGCGGTTATCTCACCCTGAAGTAGATCTAAAATTAATCTGTAAACTTGAACTTACCATAATTGAGCACCATTACAAGTAATTGCTTTCCTCTATCTGCAAGATCTGATCAATCATACACAGTTGGTGGAAAGCTGGCGTAATTTTTATATTTTTTTTCTGGGAAATTGAAGGGATGAGCTTGTATCGTGGTGGAAGAGACAAAGATGGCACACTAAATGTTTTATCTTTACCCTATCATTAATTTGTTTTTGGCTGTTTCGTTTTTAGTCCATTGTTCATTTTTTAACTAGTAACCATCCTATTCAATAAACTCTAATGAATGAAATGGCAGTGTGCTGCAGATTCACAGTGATCAATTTCCCAAGACAGTTGCAAAATCATCCTAATTACACAGACTGATTCTAGAGAAAAAAAAAAAAAGAGCAACAGCTAGAGAAAAAAACAAAAAACTTTATGAATCAGGTAAACAAAAATGTTGCTCCCCTCGGAGAGTCGAACCCCGACCTCCTATGTCACGGGCGAGGATAATTACTACTATATTACCCATGATACTCTGCTCTATTGACAGTTTTCTTCAGCCTTCTGTATTTGTCCTGACAATGGTTTCATCAAACCCACGCGTGGTACCGAAACGTATTATATTTCATGCCCTTTTTTATTATTATCATTTTTCGTGTGTGTGTGTGTGTGTTAAACTGAAAGGTGTTGATAAGCTCAAAGAAGCGAGTTCAACCGATTGCCTATGTCTTTAGAAATCCAAACTAACCGGCAGGAAGTTGTGACGTCATGGGCTCATCAGTCAGAAACATGATGCATTAATATGGGTTGACCCAACTTTCGAATACAGGGAAAAGTTTATATATAAATTATTATGGCATTCTTCAGTATCTGCTATTATCCTCCCCATGCACTACACCGAGACATAAGGTAATTTACAGAAGGGCCTAATGAATGAGCCAGCTATTTGACTCGCAGGCTTGACAGAAGATTAAGTTTTTTGTTTTTTTTGCCGTTTTTTTTTTTTTTTTCCTTTTTGGTAAGGGCGAGATAGCGTCACAGGCGAAAATGCCGTACTCTACTCCACAAACTCCACTGAGTTCTTAACACTTCCAAATGTTCCTGTCAACCAAACTTCCTCTTCCACCTTCTAGAACTTAAAGTACTGAATTACCGTGCTTGAAGTATAGAAATAATTGTGTCTTTTTTAACATGAAACACAATATATATTATTATGTATAGCAAGGTCACACATTTTTTCTTCATATATCAAAAATGAGGTGTGGACTCATTGCAATCTTTTTGTGTTGTGATCTTGTCAAGTGATATTGATATTCAAAAAAAAAAAAAAAAATCTATAGTATTCATTTTCCCCTTAATCACAAGAGTCCTGCCGATAATATTACATGCAAATTTCAGGACTGAGGAAAAAAGGCGTAGTCTGAGATAATGTGAGAACAGAGGCTTGCCGGCCAATATTGGCAAACGAGTGGATGCGAGTGGATGATTTGCCCTTTTTTTATTTCGCTGGACCTACTGAAACGGACAGTTTTCATTAAGTTTATCACGACATTTAAGCAGAGTATAACTTTATATTTTCAAGCCAAATTTGACATTGAAGTAACGTTTTAGGGTTCACTGTTGTGAACAATGTCACCTGTTTATTCCTATCGAAGAGTTGGAATGACAGGAAAGCTGTCAACGCTGCGAATTAAAATTAGGGGGGGGGGGGGGGGAGAAATTATAGGTACCACTTGAGTGCTTTTGAGGAAAAGGGGGAAAAAAACAACTTCATTTCAATATAAATCAGTTGAATTTATAAAATTAATGATTTACTCGAAGAGTTTATATCAGTATTGCAAACGTTATTTAACTCCGATTGGGTGTATCAACTTGTGGCCACGGGGAAACAGGCTCGGGGAAAACAATATGTTAACCATTATCTGCATCACTTCAACTGCAGTTTCTCTTAGATTTTGGGGGGGGGGGGGGGCAAAAACGTGACGTTTCTTTTAACCCACCGAGACAGATGTTCAGAGATGGCTTCTTGATGAGTACTTCCTGAAACTATTTCCATAAATTAAATTCACTATTATTATTATGTCCCACTTGCATGGCTTAACACAGTACCAAAATAATATCATGGCTATACGTTTCATTTTAATCCCTCTGCAGAAAAGGAAGTTGAAATCCTTTACTTGCCATTCAAAATAGACGGCTGTCTTCATGTTTAATAGAGCTCAAAAATGGCCAGCGGGGAGAGTGAAACGTTCTACCGATGAAATATCATCTGCGATTGTCGCACAGTGCGATCTTAATTATTTTGTCAATGCATTTCAAATTAACAGGCATAATTTCTTCTCCACCAGTCAATATAGGCATTTTATCGAACGTCTAAAAGGAAATGATGCGGTCATGAAGCATTTGAGAAGACTATGTACACGTATTACGCACAGTGTTTTTATTATTTTTTTTTTAATGTTAATAATTTTTAAAAACCGGCCTATTGTATTAAAATAGGTAATCATATATCACGAAACAATTTAATTTTAGTGACAGATAGAGCTAAGGGCGAAGTTTCACGAAAAATCTTATTCATGAAAGATCAGTTGATGTGACAAAGGTATTTTGAAAATACCGATATTTCTCCCTCAATTTCAATCAGAGAAAAGAAAAAGAATGAGATATGATGACAAATAAGATGAAGAGAATTTTTTTTTTTTAAAGTTAAAGAGCAAGAAAAATAATGTTCTTTGTTAGATGGAAGGATTTTAAAAATAAAAATAATAAATAAACATCAGTGCTTTTCCAGATAACTACATTTAAGCACCCGCCTTGCCATTTTCTGTGTCAGAGAAACCGGGAACGGTGACCGCAGCTGAAGATGTGACAGGCAACAAACAAACGTCAAGAAGCGCAGATGAAGCCAATCAATACCTAATAGCGCAATAAACAATAACAGACTGGTGGGTATTCAGGGGGCCCGCCTCCCCGCTTTCACACCTTACACAAGGCAGACAATGAAAGCTGAAACATCGACCTAGCGCAACCAGCCACAAGAAAAGAAAAGTTAATGAGACGATCTTGTCCAACGGAAGAATATACTATAGATTTTATTCCGCACGGCTCTCATTTGTGTTTATAGCAAGCAAACCGGAGTAAAATATTTTTTTTAACAACTCTCGCGCGAGCCTTTTCATATTTTAATAGCATTTAATTGGTATAATTCACCTTCTTGACAAGTTTGGTTTGTCTGGAAGGGATGTTTTCGGATCTACTGTGAGATTATTAGCATATGATATGTAATTATGGGGTTTGAGCGCGGTCACGGGGAAATGTTTGAGGGGAGCAATTATTGTTGGTTTCCTTCTTCTTCTTCTTCTTCTCCCACCAGGGCAAGGAAAATAATGAGGAGAACTAACTTGCATATTATTATTCCCACCTGAGCTAAAACGTCATTGTCGGGAAGGGGAGAGACAAGTTAATTTGCATAATACAAAAGTGTGATAGTTCTACTGTAGTGTTCAAAATTGATCCCAAAATTAGTGATCCCAGTAGTAAAACAGTGGTAAAGAGAAAGGGCTAGCAAGAAGGGAGAATAACCAACGGATAAGACGAAGTACGAATTTACATGATAGCTACACACACAACACAATATTATGATTATGGTCTTCTTTTTTTAATTCATACTTTCTATGTTTTTCCTTAAAGTTTCCTGTCACCTCTTGCGGATACATTATTGATAGAGACTACCAGTTCTAGACAAGGTAAGCATTCACAGAATCAACAAGACAGAAACAGAGTTTGTTTTATTTTTTTTTAATCTACATTAACAAAGCAACATCAAAAGAAAATGCTGACTAAAATTGGTGACGCGAACTATTTAACACTGGAAATTATTATCACCGGCCAAAAGTGTCATATTTATGTACAAGGCCTGTTGAATTGTACAGGTAAAGTTCTAACTTTCGGCACCCATAACTGTTGAACACACCTATAGAAGGTCAGACAGAATCATGAAACTGTCGCTTTTCTATTAACCTTCAAGTATCTAAGAGTAACAAAATGACACATGTAGAAAATGTCTTAAGATTCATTTTAAGTGCAGTTTTAGTATCATGTCAATTTTCCACAGCCTTAATTAAAAATCAAATTCGACTAGCAAATTACGTCTAACATTTTTTTTTTTGGGGGGGGGGGGGATAATATACATACATGTAGCTTGTTTCATTTAACGTTTTCCTCATCGCCTGTGAAGAGTTCTGGGATATTACACAATAAAAATCAGACTTAACACGAAATAAATGGATCTGTGCATCAGCTTAATTAATTAGTCAACATCTGGAGCCTGAACAGAAGAGTAAGAACGAAAACAAATAAAGAAAATGTTTGTTGTCGTGATTTATCTTACTGTCAAGGATTTCTTTCAACTCGCCATTCCGTGTTGACAACATTTCTGTTTTTTGCTGCCAGTGCAAAAAGATACACTAGGGTATCGGCGTATCTCTTTCACAACCTAACAAAATAAAGAATTATAATTATGTGACTTGGCATATCATTATCATTATAATTACTGTGTGATGCAAGAATTATTTTGATTGAAATCGTAAAAATATTGATAATAATTTCCAGTGTTAAATTGCTTCTTCTCTTCATGTTTGTCTTTTAACTTGTTCTCAGTGTTCCTTGTCCTCCAGTCAGTTTATTCTCTCACTCCTTCACCACCTTGGTCTTCAACATCGACGTCTTTTTCCTCTTCGTCTTTTTGCTCCTCATTCATTCTATATCTTTCCCCTACACATGCACAGTGGCGGACCTGCACTTGGGGGACCCTGAAGCTTGAACTGTAATGGGACCCTGAAGCTTGAACTGTTATGGGGCCCTGAAGCTTGAACTGTTATGGGGCCCTGAAACTTGAACTGTTATGGGGCTCCTTTGCAACCAGCAACAATAGGGCAACACCCAAAATAAATTTCCTCAGGGCCCCTCTGGGATTAGGGGCCTTGAAGTTTAAGTTTCATTAGTTTCACAGTAGATCCGCCACTGCACATGCAGCATGCCCTTCATTTGAAAGACTGTTGGAGGACAAAATAATCGTCTTGGAGTTCAGACATTTTTCCGGATCCGGTGACAGTTAAACTCCTAATGAGTATTTTGGCAGAGATCACGATCCCGAGAGCATGTCCTTTATTTAAATTAATCACAATTGGAAACAAACTAACTAACAACCTCATCTGTTCTGTGATCCAACTTTCGGTACCAGGAAAAAAAAAGTCGAAAAGCATATAGATCATCGATGTCGGCACAACCGTCATTTTTTGGCAAAGAAAATATTTTCGCAATGTGACGTTGGTGTGTCTGCACCAGTTGTAACCAGGCTGCAAAGACACTAAGGCAAATTTCCCAAATGGGATTAAGAAGTATACAAAATACAAAAAAGCAAATTAAAATTATAGGAAATATGATTGATTAAGATATTCCAAAGCCGACCGTTAAAATCACTTCATGTTTAAAAACCATTAGTATAACATCTTGTGAGTGTCTTGTGCATCAGTCAGCTCCTGTTTGTTGTCTCGAAATGCGACACTAGAACATAAAATGTAAAAGCCTGTACTCATGAAGCGTGGTTTTTTTTTTTGTGTGTTTTTTTCCCGCTCGTGTTTTTGACCAGCGCTATGGAAAAACCTACAATAAGAATGGAAGAAGCGATTTTTAGAAAACACGCGCGTGTTCAATGAGTGAAAAGGACGCGCATGTAAAGTCCTGAGTAAACGCTTTATAGGAACAAGCCTTTACACCTGTCCGCAACGAGAGTGTAAAGTCAGAGGACATCGCTAACCTTTTATGAGTGACAAAAAACCGCATCGGCTTGTGGAGATCTTAGAACAGTTTGTGGCAAAGTCATCCTAGTCGGCTCTCAGCTTCTCCTTCCCTGACAGTGTTGTTTTGTGTTTGTTTATGTGATAGTATTGTCTTGTTATGGCCCAGTGGTACTGAACCAACGGAGCACTCTTGTCATTTATGCGGAAGGGTCTGCAGGGCAAAAATAGGACTTATCAGTCACATGAGAAGCCATAAGTCATGAAAGAACAGTCTTTCCATTCTGTCCTCTGTGTCCTTTAGTTCTCTTTATTGTCCATGTGTTGAAATTCTCAACAATTTCTGTTCTTTATTCCTCTGGTGTTGTTAAGGTCATCATCATACCTGATGGACGAACTATTATTATTATTATTATTGTCTTGTTATAGAGGTATTTGAGAGCTTTATTGCCCGTCCTATTGTTTTCTTTTGTTTATCCCCAAGTTGTCACCCTCACTTGACCCAACGCGCATTAGACATACCGTACAAGGTAGTGATGGGGTAGTATCGTTAAGATGACTCGGGTTAACACCGAGTATTCAATATTTGATATGCCGATTTCTGCACAGAACTCTTGCCTTATGTCGTGTTTTGTACTTACAGTTCACAACAGTGCATATTGCCAAGTGAAAAAACACATAGACAGACAGGCGGGAGGACAGAGACAGACAGATAGACTGACAGACGGACAGACGCTATGTGTGGACAGACAAACAGATAGATAGATAGATAGATAGATAGATAGATAGATAGATAGATAGATAGATAGATAGATAGATAGATAGATAGATAGATAGATAGATAGATAGATAGATAGATAGATAGATAGATAGATAGATAGATAGACTGCAAAAAGCCAAGACAGAAACAAGAAATCCATGCATTTTGTCAGCTTGCACAACCAGAAAACAAGAATCGATATTCAGTATCGTATGCCGTTATCGGTATCCAAGCTTGCGGGGGCAGTATCAGAATCCAGCATCAGACCAAAGGGCATTTCCATGATGAATCCTTATGTCCTTTTAGCGCATAATAGCTCATCTGGACAAAAGAGCCCTCACTGGAAGCCCGCGATCTTAGCCATTTCGCCCTGTCAGACCAAATTAGCACTCAATAGCTTGTAGCAGGTAAGCGGGGCCTACATCAAAGGTGCCCCAAGCCAGGCTTCTAGCTGCAATGTCGCTTTAGTGTGTTGTTTTAAGCTAAAGTTTCCCCGACTTACTGCCAACATCGTGCCTGGTACCTTGAGGCTGAGCGAGACAACACCACTTGTCATCATTCCTGTTGAACAGCGGTTTGCTACCCCTCTAAATGGGGCAAGGAAGTAGTTTTCCTTTGCTGTGGTCGTTGTGATAGAATGATGATACATAACTTTCGCATTCCAGGGTCATTACTGTAGTTTGAACCAGCCTACAATCAGTGTACTGTTGCGTGAAACACCATTGATGTAGGTGATAGGGAACTTCCGAAATTGGGCACTATCGTTACACCAAAGATATCACACTGCCATCACTATCATAATTATCTATCGCATTGAAGATAAAAAGATAGAGCGACAGACATGCAGACAGACAGACAGACAGACAGACAGACAGGCAGGCAGGCAGGCAGGCAGGCAGGCAGGCAGGCTGGCTGGTAGATAGGTAGATAGGTAGATAAGTAGGTAGGTAGGTAGGTAGGTAAGTAGGTAGGTAGGTGGGTAGGTAGGTAAGTAGGTACTAGGTAGGTAAGCAGGTAGGTAGGTAACGTGTAAGGTAATATTATGTAGGTACGCAGAAAGATTTGTAGACTGTGACCCGAGAAGGTCAAAATATCTTATGTTATTGTTCCCATTTGCTAAATAATAATGACAACAATAATAATAATAACAATAATAATAATAATAATAATATAATAATAATAACACCAGTCCCCAAAACGGAGACCTTACTTTAGAGTACTACGACTGCAATCGTGAAAAGTTGGAAAGTCTAAAGGTAATAATAATATACATGTATTATTTTAATTATTAGATTAATCATTCTCTTTCCACTGACATATATATTTATACTGTGTTGGAAATTCAGCTTTGGTACAAAAAAATTAGAGTTTGTACCAGTTTCAGAATTCATCAGGGTAGTTTAAAGGCAACTGCTCCTAAAGTATTAAACTTTGAATGACTTGCTCATTGCAGAATAAAGGATGTATCTCTAAAAAAAAAAAAAAAGACAAGATACGTCAAAGTTTATGCTCCATAGCTTTTGATCATGGTTATCTAGATCTCGTTTAGTTGAATAGGAGCAAAATGTGATATTGATTAAACATATCATTATTTCCTTACTGGCAGTGGCAAGCACGCGATTACAGTCCGCCCATGACGGCGTCCAGTATACAGTCCGTAGTGGAGGAAACTAATCCTGTAAGGCATGAACCACAGATATTGAAGAGCGTTTGCAACTTCACTGTCTTCTTTAACTTATGGATAAATAAAAAATACAAAAAAAGAAAGGAAAAGTTTCTACAAGGGAAGAAGAAGGTGCTTAAGCAGCATGTCAACGAGAGATAGTTAAGGACTCGATGCAAAACCCCATTATTCTGATCCGGCTCCTCGTAACCCACCCTGGTTGTGGTGTACATTGAAAAATGAGACTCTATCTCAACTATTATTGTGTAGTAATGAGGTGGGGGCCTCCCCGCTATGGTATTAGTCTCGCTCGTAGTTCTCGCCTGCGCTTGTAATGCGGGAGAAATATTTTGACACCTCTTGACACCTTTTGTGGGCTTGGTCTTCAACCGAGTGTGGAATGAGCCTTATTGTATCTCAGCTCATTTAAAACTACGTACCTATTCAGATTTGAGAGTTCTAATGTGATTAGTAGTTTTTCTCAAATGGGCATTAAAGATAGATTGCTGTCACGGGGAAAAAGCTGAAGTTCAACAGCGGCGCTAGATTTTATAAGACCACCGTCGGCTCGAGTCTTTGTTCAAGAATAAGACACGAAGAAGGGAAAAAAGAAATGAGTAAATGGATCTGCGGCTTTTAGGCATACCGCGTTAAGCTCGTTGGAAATAACAGAGGTATTTCGGTGAGCTGAATGTATTTTGCATGAATGAATAATGTCATCTCGGCGACGCGGCTTTTTTTTTTTTTGAGTGTTGATTTTGGAGCGATGCGTTTGTGCTTCTTGCGGCAGAGGCGACAGAAAGCATAATTAATGTATTTTTTTTAAGTGGGGCCGGCGAAGGGAAATACTTAACAGTGGAGTGTTTGTGGCGTAATCGTTAATTAATAGAGACAAGATGAGAGAAAGCTGCACTGTTTTTCATTTCGTTTCATACGTGACACTGTATTAAGTGGTGTTTCTTGAGCATGGAATGAGATAACTTCTTACGAGTAAATTACACTAAATTGGGAGTGTACAGTTTTCAGCAAGAGCCACAGCGATCTTGTGCATACATTTTGGGGGGGGGGGGGGGGGCGTGGCATGTAATGCAGTTTACTCAAGTGCCACAACTGTGATGTAGTTCTCTCAGTCAAAATTGATCGACATGCATTAGTTGCATCGCTTCTACTTCGTGTGGAATGCCATAGTGAAAACTGAATTAATTTGCAAGGTATCATCTTACATCGTGATAAATCTGATAGCCTTCATTGTCAAAAGCTGTTATTACAGTGTAGAACTCTCCAGAACATAACTGACGAGGGCTAGAATCAGAAGAGATCTTAGTGCCATTTGACAGCTTTTCAGAAAAAATTTAAAAAAAGATAATTTCAGTCTAAACCAAAGGAATTTAATATTTTCATGATTTACCCGAAGAGTAAGTTGACGTCAGTATTGCGAACGTTTATTAAATTGGATTGGTGTATACTGAAATGATGCTCTTTTCGTTTTTGTTTTTTTCCCCAAAAGCTGTCAAATGGCACTTTAATCTCTTCTAATTCTAACCCCATCAACTTTGCTTGTGCATAGGCCACCAAATGTAACTATTTAATCAAAAGTATATCTCGGTTATGATATTAAATCATCACCATTATTTTACATGTACATGTACCACTAAATTGAGAATGTCGTGGAAATTCAGTGACGGTCTAACGTTATTCATGTTTCTGTTAATGATTTAAATGTTTATGGAACCGTTTTTTTTTTTTCAAATGAAGACCGCTTCTGATATAAAAACATTTGATAATAACTGGTCAAGAAGGGGACTATCCCAAGATAAGAATAATGCAGTTTCCTTTGCATCTTTTTCAAAACGTAGTAGTTCAGGAACAGTTTCCTTGATAATTACATACAAAAGCAAAATACATAAATTTATATCGTATTGGCAAATGCTTCTGAATTACATTTTAAAGGTCATTTCAAGTTTCGACTATTCCGTTTGCAGAATAACCCAACACAGTGGTGTAATCATCAAAATTCAAATGAATATAAAATATTTAAGACCTTCAGTTCAATAGGTCATCTCTCACTCGGCAAAAACATTGTCATTGGCAACACTAAGTTTAGTCTCAGTACTGCTGTTCACCCCTACGTCTTCAGCCACTGTATCATCATATTCATCAGCTGATCTTACAAAAAGATAAAAATAAGATCAATAATTTAATTAAAAAAGCATCCAAAATTTGTATCTGTGATCTGCCATATTTTGATGAGCTGTACACTGGTGCTTGTATTAAAAAAGCTAATATTATTATAAATGACCCCCAACATCCCCTGAACAAGGAATATATAAGATCTGTAAGAAGTTTAAGGCTGTTGTCAAAGAAAACTAAAACTGAGCGCTACTTTAAATCGTTTATTCCATCATCAACTAGGATGTTACAATAATGTCGTCATCTTGATCGTAATCTGTGCACAGTTGAATTATGTCCTGCGTGTCAGGTCAGTGTGTATTAGTTAGGGAAGCATATTGTGTGCACTGTTAATTTTGTTAATTTAGTTAATTTATCAGTGTGTGTATATATATGTGTGTGTGCGCGCTATGTATCATACTTTCTGCTTCTGTAACTGTATTGTTATGTATTCAATGATCAAAACAAATTTCCTTGTACAAGGACGAATAAAATTTATCTTATCTTATCTTATCTTATCTTAAAGTGTCTCAGAAAATCCCGATCCCCGTTTCAAAAGCTGTGAAGTTACTGATTCATGCTGTATTTCATCCTTATCACCACCAACAGCAGATGCTACAGCAGGAACAATAAATTAAAGAGTCTAAAGTTGGAACAACGCCGATAAGGAATATCCTGCAACGTTCGTCATTGGTTTGAGATTTCCTTAAAAGTCCAAGGACTACAAAATTGAACACAAGTAACTCTTAAAGCAAAATTTAAAAAAAAACAACGCAATAATACATTCGATCCATCCAATTTTCATATTAATAAACTGCTTTGAAGCTATGGAAAGTGCATATTAGCAAGGAACCAGTGTAACTCTGAAATATTTCTATTCACGACGTGTTTCTTTGATACTGTAATTACTTAACATATTATTCACTCAGCACCTTCTTTTCCGTTTAAGATATGAAGTGTAATGCGTCCAAAGTAATTTTCCGCCGCACAAAGATGAAATCTGAGACCTGAAAAGTATTTCTAAAACGTATTTCACCCTGTCGGATTCACATGTTAACCTGTGTCTGTTTTTCTTATTGTAATACTTCGTTATTCTTTCAGTTCCGTTTATGATCAAAGGGGCTTCGCTTATTCAGCGCGGCCGCGGGGGTTCATAATACCTACAATTAAGGAGTTTTTCTGAGAAGAAAGAAGAAAGAAACCTTTATTTCTTAAACGTGCATAGATTCATGGATCTGTACATCACCCTTTTAAAGTGAGAATCAAATTCAGTGTGTGAACAAATGCCTCTTTTGAAACGAAATCCGCCGTGCAAAATGATGAAAAAAAATCTGAGTAGGCCTATATTCAGCACAATGCAATACAAATCCCCAATTTTGGAGACTAATGCTAACTGGCTTAAAAAACACGCTTCAATCAGAATTGAAATTGTGAATGTCAAACATCCCGTTTAAAAGATTATTTGAGTCTAAAGGTATGTAATAATTGATGCATGATTAGTCTGAGTTTCCCAGTTTCTGATTGTGTTTATATAACACGAAGACAATAACCCTTTGCCTGGTTTTTGCACAAAATGAATAGAGAGTCATTTTCATATTTGATTGGCATACTTTGTTTCATTTGATGCAGCGGTGATCGGATGCAAGGGTATCAAGTAATGCGTGATATAAGAATACATGTATCTTCTTCATTTTCTGTACAGTCGTGTTTTATGTGTGTAGAGTCTCGCCAGATGTCACAACTACTCTGAGATATTGAAAAATAATGGCGTTTATGAGTTAATCATCTCATCATCTATATAATATGGACTGAGCAGAGAAAGACCATTACAATATTAAACATATTCTCATAAACTTCTTTCATCCGCATATAGCTGCAGGACTTCACCTTCCAGTTCGAATGCTTTCCTTGTTGTTGAACGTATCTACTTTAGATTTTTGGTTAATTAACCGAGCTTTTGTTTTGTTTTATTTTTCTCAAATCATGGTAGATCACGCACGACATATTCTGACATTTTCTGATCGGGGGGTGGTTGGGTGGGGGGGGGGGGGGTCAAATTTTGCCGTGTTCCTAATGATGCCGATTAATTATTGTAGATGATGACTGTAAAAGACACAGCATTTGTACTTACAATGTACATGTACTTGTAAATGCCAACAGAAAACTGGTTATACTTTATGTATAATGCAAAGTCTCTTCCTCTATCGCCATCCCCGCTCTCGCAACCAACCAAAGAATGGTGTGAATGCATACTGCAAGAGATGATTTTAACAGAAGGCAGTTTCTCCGAATTGTCAGAATCAAGCATTGCCATGTCATCTCTCTGAGTTTTCTGCAATACACATGTGAGTACACTATGTACCTACTCTTGCATTTTTTTTTCGCTTCGCTTTTTGCAAGAACATCACCAAATTATGTGTTCAGACTCCCTTCAAATCACAGAGTAACAGTGCTTTGCAAAATTGCTTAATTTAATAACAAACAATTAATTGTAAATTCATCCATTCCAATGAGCAATAATTATAAGAGCCAAAAAATCTTTCACCAGAGAAAACTGTCATTTTCTTGAATCCATCTGTCCCGATAGTTATCGTGTCAGGAAATTCGGGCTTCCTGAATGTCCCCATTATCAGCATCTCTAGTAAGTGGAACTTACCTTAAAATATTCGTCAAATGCCGTGCCCCTAGGCAATAACAAACAGATGAGCTGTTGTCCCTAATGTTCATTTAAAAACATCAATCTGTTAAAAGGATTTAGACCTCCCAGTCGCCGACCGAGACTGCAAACATGGATTCATTGAGACTCCACATGGTGGAGGACAAGCTAAAGTTACAGCGTTTCTAAAGTAACAAGTCCTTTGATGACACTGCTCCATATTCAACGTTTTCTCTAGTAAAATAATTTCAATTTTGATGCTAAGAGATGTCTCTGTAAACTGGACTGTTAGGCTAATACTGATCACCACAGCTATTATTGTTGTGGTTGTTCCTTTGAAAGAACATTTTCAAACAGGTGGTCCTTTACAATGTACGCCTGTGTTTGGTTTGTCCATTCTCTTCCATAGCGAAGATCAAAAGACCACAGTAACAGTTCTCGCTCTGTCCCTCTTTCACAGTGATTAAAAACACGTCCGCAGTCTACTGAGAAAATGAAAAGACAAATCTATATACCTGACTGTAATCAGTTTGACCAGTATATAAAATACAGATACAATAATGTTGTCTAGCAGACAGACACACATAGACACAAACAAACCCGTGGTCCCACCGATTCGGATTAACCGTTGTCTATTGTAGATAGATAGATAGATAGATAGATAGATAGATAGATAGATAGATAGATAGATAGATAGATAGATAGATAGATAAGACTTAAGAATTACATAGGTCAGCTGCAAGGTTGGGGAGGCGGGGGGGGGGGGGGGTATAAGCCCACTTTCAAGAAATTCGACAGTGCGATTACTATACTTGATATCACGGCATAGACCTTGGAAAGGATTCATTTGGGGGGGGGGGGTGGAGGAGGAGGCTCTTCCGCAGCTTTGCCTTGAAATCCTTTTCAGCAAAGGACCGGAGTGGCAGCGGACACTGACTTAATTTAAAACTAAATTACCCTTTTGACCTGCCCCCATCCGTGGCCTTGGTATTGTCCCTTTAACTCTTTCGCTCCGGGGCGAGCAAGTGATTTAGAAAGATAAGCAAACTAAGGAGCAATAGATTTCTTAATAATGTTCTTGTCGTGTTTTTCTGCCGCAGGCTAAATCAGATGGTGTTCTTACCGCATTGAAACGGATTCCGAGCTTAGCACAAAGCAGAAAGGCGCTTATGAATATTTTCACCGGTAATTATTTAAGGCAGTCCCTCCACCAAGTAGGCTGATGTCAATAATATTTTAATTTGTTTTTATCAAAGAGTGTGAGGAAAGTGCCTTTTAAGTTGAAGTGAGACTCTACCTTGTCAAAACACTGTATTTTGTACCCTTTCAAGACGGGTGCCTTTGATGTCTGCTTGCTTATAGCCTCGGCAAAGAAATATAAGCAAACAGGTTTCGAGTCCACGAACTGTGATCTCATTGTATTTTGATATGAACTTGTTATGTGTTTGGCCACGTCTTATTAATATTGGCTTTGTTGGTATGATTATTCTAACAATGTCCGCTTTCCCTCCTAAAATTGAATTCCATGACACTCGAAAACGTATATTACAAAAAGCTTAGTTTCAGAAAGATCTGTAGAGACATTTATCTGAGCCTGAAAGTGGCTGACAAATGTGATGCTCTCTTTAAACGAGACTTGCAAGTGATGTTTATTATTCAGGATTAACATGATTATTTCCTCGCTGAATGAAAAATAGTCGTAATCCTAAATCTCAGGTTTCTGGGGCTTGCTCTGAGTTGCTGGTGGGTATTTTTTGGAATCAGTTGTGGAACAAATTCTTTACGTCTTGTGACAGATGAAATGGAATAAAGACAAATATACTGTATAATTGTCTAAAGTTTTGAACTCTCGGAATGGTCTCAGATCTACTAACATATTTCCTGCCTGTTAATTTATTCTATGAAAATAGAAAGGGCAGACTATTGTATAGTTGTGAGATATAAGATGCTATAGGTATTTAATCACACATTTCTTATGTAAGCGAGTACCTAATCTGCACTGCAAAAAAAAAAAATAATAATAATAAAAATTGCGGTCTTGGATTACGGAAGTGACGAAACAGCTTCGGTGGTGAAAGAGAAGCTGTTCTTTTTTGGTATCACCGAAAGTGACTTTATCAGCTAATAAATGGTTGATAATATGAATTATTCGAAAGATGGCAGCCTGTATTCTTTCAAATTATACAATTGCAATTGCTTACCGAGTATTAAAAGTACCAGTATAATCTCCAAATTTAACTTCACGAATTATGCACTTGGGGGGGGGGGGGGGGTTGAGGTTACTGTAAATGTTGATTGGGGCATACTTGTCGTCTAAAACTTCAGTGAAAATGCAACCCTGTGTAGGCTAAGAAGCAACCCGTTTTAAGCTGAAACAAAATTTGTTGTACGATAACTGCAGCCAGCAAAATTAATGTTACATTTAAATACACATGTTTGACCATAAAATATTGACTAAGAAGACAAAAGGCGTGCGTTCAAACTGCAGTGACAGAAACATTTGAGAAGCTGTTGAAGAAGTCAACATTCCAAGTGCCTTTCGAAAACTGATTCACACAAGCACAGCGGCTGTTTGACTAGGGAGTGTTTCGATTCATATTTTCACATGCCACCTAAATTGAGATGTTGATCTCCGTGCAATGCTCCACCGCTATTTTAAACAAAAACAATTAATTTATAAGTTATAGATACACAATACATGTACTTAGATGTAGCATTACTAACTGTGATTACAATACATTAAAGAAATATCTGGTGCCTCGGGGCGAAAATAAAAGTGCATGTAATAACAATCATACAAATTTTGAAAAAACGAAAGAATTTATATGGAATTGTTTAATTATCGCCGTAGGTTTGCTGATATAAAGTACGAGAAATATTAGAAAGTCAGCTTTTGTGACGCCACGTCTTATCAACCGTCGTTTGCATTCTAAATTGTTTGGATATATTTAAATAATTTAGTGTCTAGAGATTGCCTGTGTGTCAGTTGAACCATAGAACCCCGGGACGAGGAACTGAAAGAATATTTCTTTAAAAAATGGTGAAGCACCCTCGAAGATGTTCAGTGCCACAGCCTAAATGGTTCCGTAGAAAAAATACGAAATATTAATGACGTTTTCCATTTAAAGAATTTAACATTTCGCAACTCTATTCAGTAAATTTTTCAACTTTTTCACTCCTGAACAAAAAAAAACAACCAAAAAACATTGCTATTTTCTGTTTGTATATGATAAATCTTAATACTGCCATGAAGAGATGCAACAAACTTCACAACAATTAATGATGAGATTATTATACATGTAGTTATATCACTGAGCCCGAATCTGTCATGTGAGCTTCAACTCTAAAGAGGGCATTTAGAAAGCAACACTGATTCAGAAAATGTTCCCGCATGAGAATTAATGAATAAAAATGGATTTACAAGCTACCTCGATATGTGGGCTACGTGCTTTAAATGCTTTAATGCTAGTTTGATGGCTGATTGGACTTCAGGGATCCCTTTACTCGACAGTCTGCAAGAGTACTTTTTTTTTTTTAAATGTTACTTTTTGTTAGTGCTGTCACTGATCTGCGAACCGACATTACCCATTTTCGTATTTTAGTTAAACTGTTTAAATTCTTATTGAATTCCTTGATTAAAAATACGACTAACATTGACCCAAACACTAAACAGTCAATCTAATTCAACTCTAAATGTATCCAGTTACACACTCACTCCTTTGCCACATGTACAAGGTCGGACCCTACAAGGAGACACTTCAAAAAAAAAAAATCCTTCTACAGGTTATCCACACAGCCCAAGTGTCAGAAATTGGGATTTACAAAAATACCAATCGTCCCCGTCGTTGGTAAACGGTTAATCTACTCCACTTTATGGCTAACAAGCCCAGTTTTTTGCAAACTCCTTGTATAATTTGTTTACTCGAACTTGGATTTGACATACTAGCCAAACTCTTCAAAGGGCCGCAATGCTTCAGAACCTATAGCTCACAATCATTATCTGCCCCCATTATTCACTAAATCTTTCATTATCAAGTGTGCGAAAGTCTAATTATTCTTCCCTCCCAAGGAAACACTTTTCTAATAGACGAGAGCCATTTAAGGATCTTGACATTCTGATGTTAAGCGAAAAGGTAAAACGACGGTTGGCCCGTTAGATCAACCAAGGACGCTAAAAGGTTGACACTGGGTGTTTATCCGGCCCTCTCACACGGATACGCCAAGTGTCTTCCTCTACTCCGACCCAGGCAATTAAATGTCTCAGTTTTTAAGCTACAAATATGTAAAGGTGGGAAGTCCCTTCTCCTGAGCACACTGCGATCAAGGAAAGAACATGCCAAGAAACCAACGTTAGCGAAGCAGAAGTGAGAATAAACTGATACCTAGCAAATCATGAATGTTAAATGGGCAAACGATTGCAGGCTTTATTTGGAGTGGGGTGTCCTGGAGGTATTTTAAACAACAGATAATTATTCAACCCTTCTCTCTGTGTTGGGTTTACGCCGCGATTAGCAGAATCTTAGTTTCAAGTGATACCCCTACCATCAACAGCGAGCAAATGTTGGCAAATAAGGCTGAAAGAGGCTGACCTTGCTCTAATAAGTACATGCATACACGGTGGACTTTAAATACTGACTCCAGGGAATCCGACATTATATTCATGCTATTAAAAAACAACAGTTAACAGTCTGGTGTAATGCAAGAACCAAATGACTGTTACATAACTTGGTGATGCATTATTACATGTACATGTATGTTGTGATCATTATTTATTACTGTAATTTTCAAATAAATGCTTCTGGGAAGGTGGGTACCAGAATGATGAATGTATAGGCTTAATAATAATGAGGAGTCAAATAAATGGGAAAATCATTTTCATAATGTCTTTTGGTGCCAGGCATGAAAAGTTCGATTTGAGGACTGCACTTTGCAATGAAGAGTTTCGGTCCTCCCGATAACTGAACATTGCCCAATTTAACATGGATAAGAATTAATCAAGAACAACAACAAAAACACAACAATGTGCTCCTGTTTACGCCTAGCAAATTCAGTTATTCTGGTGGTAGATATGTGTCGATAGATGCAAAATTACAGGTGTACGTCCTACAAAAATTCGCATAAACTGATCATTTTGACTTCAATGTGAGATGTTAGTCTTATCCATACCCATTCTTCTCAAAGGAATTTACTGTATTTTCTGCACATTCCTTATAAAAAAACAACAACAACAACAACAAAAAACATGGGTGACCATCCAGTCAAGACAATATGCTGCCTTGAATAAGTTAAATATATGCTTGCTTGCATCGCACATGACATTAATGTATCCATAGCTGGCAGCAGCTCGCATACTTACAATGTGCTTGTTTTGTCACTCGTACCTTTCGATTTGGCTCTTTGAAGTAAAATAAGAACAGAAGAATAACTAACGATTCAACAGAAGATAGAGAAGACAGGCAACTGGGCACTCTCGGGCATACACTATGTCTATACATTTAAATGTTAAGGGAAAACGACAAAAACAACCTAAAAAAAACAAATGGCCCACAATTTTCGAGAGCAAGAGTGGCGACTGGTGGTTGCTATAGTACTAAAAGCAGTCCATGGAAAAATGATCCTGTAATATAATGTATGCTAGTTAATGGTACGTACAAAAAATGAAGTTTCACCTTCTGGAATGTTACCCTGTGAACTATAAATTCCCGAGGATCTTATATCACCAGTGCTTACATTCTGTACTCTTAAAAATCCCCACTTTCTCAAACTAACATACAAGCATGTCACTGAGGGCATGACTGTACAAAAAAAAAAAAACACCAAAAAACTTGTTGCTAAACACCTATATTAAACGGACAGCTGTTGAATCTCAATCCTGACAATTAACTCCGTTTAATAAAGCCATGGGACCGCCTTTCCAGTCCAGTCCAGTTTCTATTTGTTCTCAAAGTTTTCCTCGGGCAAGGAACCACAGCAATCTGTGAACATGCCAAGATAAACTCCTTTCTAAAGGTCAATTAGATGTAAATCGGCAGCCTGGTCTTTTTGGTAACCCGAGGCAGCGGACTAAATTTACTTTAATGGGCGGGGAATAAATAAACCCAAGTATTTCCTCACAGCTCTCCATCAGCTATTGCTATTCAATAGCGCGCAAAGATCAGTCTTTTGTCATGCGAGCATTCATGCTGAATGGACCAGGATAGTACTTGTGGGCTTTTGGTCTCGTCAATGAAAACATTTACTTTGTCTTTAAAGCTGTTTACTCATCTTGACATTTACCAAGTTCAGGTGAAAATATGGATGAGAGTCCCTCATTTCCATATCAATGGTTCTCAGTGTTTTCAAATAAAGCATGTCAGAATCTTCCTTCGAAGGCAACATCAGCACTTGTGTAGAATGCATATGCCGAAAATTTATGCATTTTCTGTCTTCTCTTTAGTTTGCTTTGTACTGTTTGGCTTTTATTTCTCACGCGGGGCTTCGCAACATACAACCTTTTCTTTTTGCTCAATTTTGACTTTGCTTATAGCCCTGCTGCGACCCCACAGTTTTTCTGTGGTTTTTATGATATGCAATGAAAATAGAAAGTCATAAAATGTTGAACTTGATCGCCATACTTTCAACCAGTCACCTGCTTTGGCCGTCTTTTTATTGTAGTCCTGCTTTCTGATCAAGAAGACACTTACACTTTGGTCACGAATGGCGGAGCAGAGGCCCACTTTGCTCCTGTGCAGATATAAAATGTTTTTTTTAAGCCGTGGATCAGACCAGGGCTGTAGTGTAGGCGCCAGACTGGTGGCTCGCCACCCATACATTTTGCTTCACATTGTGCTAAATGTAGGCTGTAGTTGCCCCCGGAAGTCATGAGCTACACTTAGCCAAACTAGTTTCAGTACATGTACATCCCGTCCACATTCCCGTTCCCTATACCTCGATGTGGGCAGTGCCTATTGTGTTAGCGTGAAGCAAAATTTTGGGGCGGCGAGCCACGAGTGTGGGCTTACGTTAGGGCTGGGCGGCACTAGCACTTTTTCAGTGTCGCCGATCCCGACTGCGATACTATAACTACATGTACTCGTTGGCTGGAGTCGACATAGGCTCCGACTCCAATGACGTCACAGGCCCCTGCAGAAAGGTTCCACACAGGTGCCGACACTGACCTCGAGGAAGTGACGTCACGACTCCATCCGACTCCGGCACTGACCCTGAGAATTTGCATGATGCAAAGGTGAACAGACAAACTTTAATTTGCTGTCCCCAGTCTGGTGCGGGGCATTGGTACGGTGCTGTAGTGTCAGGGGTGGCACAGAGGTAATTCTCTGAACATTAAAATCTTTGTAATGTAATGTTTACACGTATTAAATGTAAATGAAGCAATGCTAAGAAGGAGGAAAACTAGAGAGCCACCGCAGTGTCGACACTAGTGGAGTAGTGCCGGTACCCAAGGTGAGGTCAGTACCTATGGATTCGACACTGGTGTCGGAACCGTGCCCAGCACTAGCTTACATCAGCCTTGTCCTGTTTCGCTCCTTAATATGCTGAATGATCCCACCCTTTCTAAAACTGCTATTAATACTTTCCTATCCACGCCTTCATACAGTACTCAAATTCATTGTCCCTCCAGCCCTTTTGCCGCTCTGTAAAGGCAAAACATTGTGTCCCTCTCATGGTATCATTAGTATCAAGACCAAGAGTAACATCATCAGTAATTACTGACACACTTACTGAATAGGACGCAAATATCAGGGATGGGGGCTGCTGAGAAAAAAAAAAATTCACCAACTTTTGATGTACATTGCAACTTGTCACCACCAAGTGCAACACAGGCATTATATTAAGGCCTACACATACATTGGACAACACACAAAATAGTGCTAAAGTACTACATGTGTAGTAATACTTTCCCCTTAAAAAAAATAATCCAGAAATCAAGAAATTTGTTGGAGGATTCCCATGACTCAGACAATAACTTACTTAGTACAGGAGACAACTTGGGACTGGCAGGGTTGGGTGGTCACACAGGTTTATTAGCTAATGATGGATGAATAGAAGGAGATGGTGAAAACAGGAACACAGAACAAAAACTGATGAAAATGTGCAATAAAATGTGATGTAAAAAAAAAAGAAAGAAAACAACTTTGTTCTAGAAGTGTAATTTTTCAATATCATTCCAATGCATTTCAAAGGTCATATTCATAATGCATGATGTCGTTACACAAACAAGACAAGTCATTTAAACATGCAGACATACTTCATCACTTTTTTTTTTTTTTACAATATCAGTTTGACACACTAAAGCACATCTGATCTGAAAGAAAAAAAAAAAAATCAAACATCAAGAACAAAAAAAACTATGAAGGCCGAACCAAATTGCCACAAAATCTAGTTACCGTATGCCACGATATTTCTATCATAGTCAATTTTCACAATACATGCTGAAAATCCTACCTTTGAATAAAAAAAAAACTAAATTTAAAATTTATGTAATGAACCTGTACTTCTTTCTGTTCATGTTATATTCAGTTAGTGTAAGCTGAAGCACCCCCCCCCCTCCCCCCCCAAAAACAAGTACAGATGCCTTCAAAGTTTTAGAGGCTTTGTGTTTACCACTTAGTATTCAATTTATAGCTTTCCTGTTTTGGAGCATACCTGCCTGGTGTTAGGTGTCCTTTCAGTATCACCATTTTTGTCCATTGTTTGCATATAATGTGTAATTATTTTCATTCAGATTTTAAACTAAATTTGTAGGCAGATTCCCACGGTCCCATATTGCCCAATCACCATAAGGCATAATTACACATACTGTTGACAGGACACTTTAATTCAACTAAAAGTGAGTAGTCATCAAGAATCATGACAAGAACAACAAGCATTAAACATTTGATCAACATTTGTATGTCAGTGCCGCTCATAAAGATACACAGAGATGTCATTCAATGTTCTGTGTGGATATTTGTGTCTTCTTGGGAATGATATTGTAATTACATCATCATAAAGGATGTTCAAAATTCTATCTCTCACTGACAAATAAAATACTGTACATACTGAGAAACAAAGAATTAAAACAACAGCAAAATGTACATAGTTTCTTAAAAGTATCAAAACAAAACAAAATACTGTGAATCAGAACACGGAAAACATGCCTCTCATTGTCCTTTGTAAAAATTTGCTGGAAATTAGTGATTTTCTGTCCCATCACACCTCTCTTATGCCTCCATTCCAGGTGATTCTGTGCCAGTTTATCCGACATTCTCCATTCATTATACTTGAAAACAAACAACAAACATTCCCATTACCGCAAGTTTTCTAAATCATTACCATCAAATGAATGGTCACGCCCATACCTGTTGCAGTTAGCAAGGCCTTGATTACTTTGGTAAAAAAAAAAGAAGTCAGTATTGGGCCCATTTCTTCCCACATGGAGTGGCTTTAACCAGAGAATCCTACAGGTAATGTTCCCTCTAAGCTGCCTGGGGCCCCTGCTGCGGGGTGGCTGTATTTGTGCTGTGGACACCAGTATGTTGCAGCGCACAGCAAAATGTTGCACAAAAGTTTGAGTGCCGTGCACTAACTTTAAAAATTGAATTTAAAATATTTTGGAAAACTAGAAGGAACATTGCCTATAGGCATATTTGTAGTTATTTGGCCGGACATGAATCAATATCACAGACTTCAAAATTGCAAATACCACTTCCAGATTTTCTAGCTGCTTCAATATTTCAAAGTTTGTGTTCCACACAATGGAATATTGGATGCTAATGTTCATATGGTAGAGTCCAGGTGGTAGCAAAATTATCCAAACATCACCAGGTCTCATCTGTGAGTTTGAATTTTGTTTCAACACTTCAGTCTATCTCATAAGCTCTTCAAAGACAAAAATAAGTCTTTCAGTTGGATCAGTAATTCAGGGTAGAGTGTGCAATGACCCTGAGACTGGTTTAAGTCGTATTATATTAATATCATTAAACATTTCTCATGCTTTAACACTGCCTCATTTGGCCTGTCAATAGGTTATTAAGATCCCAAACAAATTTAATTCTGGTGTGGTCCACTGACATGGTACACATTCCTGTCTCCATGTTTATCCATGTAAAACACTATCACCAGCAAAAAGAAAAAAGAAAAAAAAAAAATAGGAGGGACTATATCTCTAAACCCGGATAGACAACTTGCAAATTCAGTGAACATGTCGTAGAGAAGAGGTACAACTGTATGATAGTTTGGGACAGACAATTTAATGGTAGCAACTTACAGCCAGGTTCCATGACAAAATTTACTAAACACTAAACCAAGAAAAAAATAAATGTATACTTTTTAAACATCTACAAGAATTAACATGCATTGCATCAAAACATTTCAAAATGCTGTGTCATTTACCATAACATGATCACTGCAAAAAAAAAAAAATATAATAACATTTATCATGGCACACACAACACATGACAGAATTAGGCTTCAATTCAAGGGTCTTCTCATCTTTGCCTAATGTTATCTCCTTTCAAACTAATCTTTTCACATGAAAATTCCAGATTTCAAAATCAGGAACTTTATGACAAATGAGATGACATGAAGAAACTTTTCTGCTGATAAATTAAACTTTTGTTTTATAAACCTTCAGAATCAAAATCATATACTATGAAATTCCTTTCTCACAGCTGCAAGACTGACATCTTTCTCAGGATACATGAGACAATCCCAACACTTGAATACATGATTTAACATTAATAATTTCATTCTTACTGATGTTCATGATTCTGTGAAATATACCAACCTCAGACCCTATGACATTTAATGCAACAGAGGCCACAGAATAAATGTACAGGAAATGCATTTCATAAAAAAACAGATTTCGTCAAAATAATTCCAATTTGAATCAAAATCAAACCAGTCATTGCCACTCATCTATAAATAAATTTCTTAACCCTCGTCCTGCGTTGAGTAAACTCATCCACGTAACGCCCCGTGCGGGGATAGCCAGCGGCCAGTCAGCCGATCGTTCGCGTGTTGCCGATAACCTCGGCGGTCGGGTCAGTCGGGTCCTTGTGAACACCTGTATCGCGTATACTTCAGGACGCAATAACAACAATAGTGGTGGATAAATCGTAAGGGACCCCTATGATATTTGGATAAAGTACTTGTGATGATATGCAGTAGGTTTTATTGTGAAATGGAAGGCCCCAAATCAAGACTTTTCTGCATTTACATGCCGTTTAACACATGTTTTATCATTTTCCCAAGACCTGCGCTTTTTCTGTCCCTATGTCAAGCCATTCCGGCGAACAAATTATTTTTTAAGCCATTCGCTTAATTTACTAACCACATGTATCGTGACATTGCCTTCTCCCTCCTACACTATGTAAAGCGTCCACTTACTATAATGTTAGTTTTAGCAAGAGATTTGATTTCCAGTTCCAGGTCGTAGAGCACATACATGTACTGAAAAGCGGTTTAATCAAAGGAACACAATATCTCTCTAATTACCACATCAAATAAAGACAACGACCAACAACAAAGTCGGTCATTTTCTCCCAGTTTTCCCTGATGAAAAACCAACTGACAGACGCCCTTATGCAGCATGCCCTAATCACCTGTCGGCTTCATCGTCATCGATGTTAGCTGCTACAGTGGATGTCACGACAAAATCTCCTCCACCCAATCCTGTCCTTAGCTTTCCTAGTTAGTTCACATTATTACATCGGAATTCATAATTACAGACGTAGAACGGCATCTCAAATACGCACATGGCCCCTTTCTTCTCATTTCACATGTAGACAACAACCAGCATCAAAGTAAAAGTTTCCCCAAGATTTTCCCCAGTTCGAACTTCAGACCGTCAGTACTATTACACGAGTATGACGAATAGTTGTATAGTAATAAACGTAATCAGACGATACCATTTTGTTAGATATAGTAGGGGTGACAGGATGGATAAACACGCGAAATTGTGTGAAAAAAAACGTGAAAAAAAACAACAACAACGACAGCCTTGGCAACCGAATAAAAAAAGCGCGAGGCGCACCGTTGCTATACAAAAATGTGGCCTCCCGCAGGACCCGCGGTTAAGCGTGTCGGACAAAATAATGGCCTCCCGTGTTGCGCGGGGAGGCCAATATTGTGGCCTCTCGCAGGACTAGGGTTAAAATGCAGACTTTGACCCTTAAACAGACCAACATGACAAATTTGTAGCCAGATGAACACAGCTCTCTTTCTCCAACATACTATTGATCAAACCCCTCAAATGTCGCTGTACATCTCTGTAACTCCTGCCATTTTCCTTGTACTTAGCGATTGTGACTAGTTTCTTACACAAATAGTTCACCCATAAGACATTAGAGTGGGGACAGAATTTCCTCCAGTCATTTCTGTGGAAATAAAAGTAATTGATAAAAAGAATGACCCACAGCAGCTCATCACTCAATATAAAATACATCACTGTACAACAGTATCATATATGTGCCAATAACAAATTGATTCAGTAGCACAGAACAATGAATCTCAAAGGTACAAACTAAGATATGTAATTCAGATATTTCTCACTTTCTCTATCACAAATTCAACTAATCATACCATTCCACAAGTTCTTTCAAGCAGTCTTGCAGCTTGAAAGGACATGCAAAAATTCACTACACGAAATATTATAATAATAATAGTTCGTCCATCAGGTATGATGATGACCTTAACAACACCAGAGGAATAAAGAACAGAAATTGTTGAGAATTTCAACATATGGACAATAAAGAGAACTACAGGACACAGAGGACAGAATGGAAAGACTGTTCTTTCATGACTTATGGCTTCTCATGTGACTGATAAGTCCTATTTTTGCCCTGCAGACCCTTCCGCATAAATGACAAGAGTGCTCCGTTGGTTCAGTACCACTGGGCCTTTTCTTGCGCCGTTCTCTTTTTTTGATAGCCTGCTGGACTCTGTCAGCTTCCCATGCTTTGCTGCCTCTGGTAAGGGCCGCCCTCCAATTTGCACGATCAAGCGAGAGCTTTTCCCACTCACTCACATCAGTGGCAAAGGCCTTCAGTGATTGCTTGAGAGTGTCTTTGTAACGTCTCTTTGGGGCCCCAACATTCCTCGTTCCATTGGAGAGCTCAGAGAAGAAGATTTGCTTAGGGAGTCTGGAGTCGGGCATTCTGACAACATGTCCTGCCCAACGTAGCTGAATTTTTTTCAGGTGGCAGAAGATGCTCAATTCCTTGGCACGATTGAGGACCTCAGTGTCTGGAATTTTATCCTGCCATTTGATCCTTAGGATCTTTCTAAGGCAGGCCAGATGAAAGTGATTTAGCTTTCTGGCATGCGATTGGTACAGTGTCCAGGTTTCAGCCCCATAGAGTAGGGTGGGAAGGACCACAGCATTGTACACTTTCAGCTTAGTGTCTGTGCGAATGCCGGCAACATCCCACACTCTCTTTCGATGCCTGCCAAATGCAGAGCTGGCTTTGCTGATTCTTGAGAGAATTTCAGTATCAACACGAGCCGCGGAAGACAGTGTACTGCCAAGATAGGTGAAGTTCTCCGACACCTTCAGAAGACTGTCATGGACTTTGATATTTGGGGTCACAGGATACTTGTCGTCTGGAGTAGGCTGATGGAGCACTTCCGTCTTCTTTGTGCTTATTGTGAGGCCAAAGTTGTCACAGGCACTAGAGAACTTATCAACACAGTTTTGCATGCTATCCTCATCGTGTGCCAGAAGTGCACAATCATCAGCAAACAGTAGGTCACAGACTTGAGTACTTTTGGTTTTGGTTTTTGCCTGAAGTCTCCTGAGGTTGAATAGACTGCCATCAGTTCGGTACTTGATGCTTACCCCTTGAGGAGGAGAGCTAAAGGCTTCTTGCAGCATTGCAGAGAACATGATGCTGAACAGAGTTGGGGCTAAGACACAACCCTGTTTTACCCCATTTGTGACAGCAAAGGGCTCTGAAACACTGCCGTTGCTTTTGACTGCAGCTTGCATGCCATCATGAAACTGGCGCACTATTGTGATGAATTCGGGTGGACACCCAAACTTCGCCCAGATTTTCCAGAGGCCTTCACGACACACTGTGTCAAATGCTTTTGTGAGGTCAACAAATGTGATATACAGCGCTTTATTTTGTTCCATGCATTTTTCCTGAATCTGTCTGGCAGCAAAAATCATATCCGCCGTTCCCCTCTCTTTACGAAAGCCACATTGGCTCTCGGGAAGCAAGTCATTTGACGAGAGGTGATCAAGAAGGCGATTCAGAAGCATTCTTGCCAGCAATTGAAAGTAGAGAGATTCCCCGATGGTTGTCACAGACTTGGCTGTCCCCTTTGTTTTTGTACAGATGGATGATTGAAGCATCTTTGAAGTCCTGTGGCAGCTTCCCTGCTTTCAACATATGATTGAACAACTCGGTCAACCTTTCAATAAGCTTTTCTCCACCGAAGGCATACACCTCAGCAGGAATTGAATCCACACCTGGTGATTTGTTAAAGGACATCTGATTTGTGGCAGTTCGGGTCTCATTTGCTGTGAATGGCTTGGCAAGAGCTGCATTAATAGGAGTCTGAGGGAGGCGGTCAATGGACTCAGTATTTATATTTGATGGCCGATTTAGCACACCTCCGAAATGTTCTGCCCAACGCTGAATTATGGCATTCAATTCAACAATGCGTGTTGAACCATCTGACGCAAGAAGTGGCGTAGTGCCAGAGCGGGATGGTCCAAACACAGCTCGGAGGCTCTCAAAGAACTTTCTAGTGTTGTTTGTGTCGGCATATTTCTGAGTTTCTCTTACTCGCTCTTCAAGCCAGTCATTTTTCATTTTCCTCAGCTTCTTCTGGAGTACACCCTTACATGCACGCAGTGCATCAGCTTTTGCTGTGGAAGAGGGGTCACTGCAGTGAGCTTGGATGAGACTATTTTTTTCTTTGATGAGCACTTTGATTTCATTATCATTATCATTGAACCAGTCCTGGTGCTTGCGGACAGGAAAACCAACTGTGCTGCTGGCGCAAGAGTGTACAGTCGTATTTAGGTCAGTCCAGCTCTGTTCAATGTTCTCAGGGTCAAAAGTCACGCAATCCAATTTTGAGGAGAGTTCTGATGAGAGCTCGCTCTGTTTCTCAGCTGAGCAGAGTTTTGAAACATTTAGGCGTTTAGATGGCGCTTTCCCTTGAGGGCGTCTATTGCGCCTCAATGTTAGTCTGAGCTTGCAAACAATGAGTCTGTGGTCAGTTCCACACTCGGCACCACACATCGCCTTTGTTACAAGGACATCCTTTCTGTCAGTCTTCCTCACAATGACATAGTCTATGAGATGCCAATGCTTTGAGCGGGGATGCATCCATGACGTTCTGTTTCTCACGGGGAGACTAAAATTTGTGTTGGTAATGAACAGGCCAAATTCAGCGCACAAAGTAAGTAAGCGCAACCCATTGTTATTGCATGAACCAACTCCATGAGGGCCCAAAACATTTGGCCACGCTGAGATTTCGGAGCCAACCCTAGCATTGAAGTCCCCCAAGAGAATCAGCTTATCAGCTGCCGGGACAGAGCATATGACAGATTCTAGATCAGAATAGAACTTGTCTTTGGCTTCATCTGGGTTTGTCATGGTGGGCGCATATGCGCTAATGAGGGTGGCTGACTGGCTTTTCCCAACTGGGATCCTGAGTGTCATTAGCCTGTCATTTATTTCAACTGGCATGGACTGCAAGTTTCTGACAAGGTCATTTTTAATTGCAAACCCAACACCATGCTGTCTCGGTTCGACTGCACCCTTGCCTTTCCAGAAGAAGGTGTATCCACCACTGAGCTCTTTGAGTTGGCCACTATCAGGGAGTCTAGTCTCACTGAGTGCCACTATGTCCAGGTTGTACCTGCTGAGCTCAATGGCAATAAGTGCAGTGCGTCTTTCCGGGTTGTTTGAGTTGTCCTGTAGTGTGCGTATATTCCAGGCTCCTAGCCTGAGTAAGCTGAATTTCTTTTTGTTTCGACCGCAAAAAGGGATCCACACTGGTCGCGGTATACCAGTCAGGGTGATGTGAAGTGGGCTTTCTTTAGGGCACCTTTTCTAGCCCCTTCCTCAGTTGAGGTGAGCAGTGCTATCCTTAAATAAGGCTGCTCAGCTACTGTGGGTGCTGCCTCCCCACGCCTCCACTTCAATCGACGATGAAGCGACCATAGCCCACAGCCACCAACGTGTAGGTCTGTGCTAACAGCTTCCAGTCTATCCAAACCTGCTGCCACCGCACTCGCCCATCGCCGTTGGAATTTTGAGAGGAAAGAAGACGAGACAAAGATGAAAGAAGACGAGGTGAGTGTTAAGACTGGCGCAAAGAATTTGTTTTTAGTGAGAAAGAGCTGCGCAAACATCAGACTCACTCTCTCGCCTGGACACAACTTATCCAAGTGGCAAGACAGGGTCATGACGACTGGAAATGTATCCAGGTGCAGGAGGATGCCAGAGGGACAGTCATATTGCCTGACCGGCTGCCTGTAGGCTACTCCACAGCCTCGCAGTCCCAACTGACTAGGGTGAAAGACCCAAACCAAAGAACACCAATACTGGTGGATGCTCTGTGTCACGATATCCAGGCCAGAGTTATTACATGGTGCGCAAATGGACGTGGATGATCTGCATGGTAAATTCTATTGCAGTTCATGCTTAACAAGATATTTATTTCTGCTTTTGGTTTGTTGAAACATTAGTAGGTAAAGAAAAATACATACCCATTTTCAATTCGCATGTCCCTATATACATCAAACTGGAAATCACCAGTTCCTTCAAATAAGCCTTCATCAGTGGATACATCAGTGAATACTGCACATCCATCTAAATAAAACAACAGCAAAAAAATTTTAAATGGGACTGTATCATAATGACTGATTTCTGATGGAGATAAACAATGTGTCACACAAAACCAAGTTGATGAATTTAAAATCTGAAACAATTTAGAGTTCTGGGCAAGCAGATTTACCATGAAGTGCTAGAAGCAGCACAGGAGTCCGAAGACCCGGTATATACTACATACAGCTGATCAGCAGAATTATTGAATAAAGGGAAGTAACACTAAAAAAAACGGAACACACTATTATGGTAGTTTCTTGCAACTCCCCACCCCTCAAGAAGCAGATTTTTTCTGCTCTTTAAACATGTGATACAAACTTAAATAAATTCAGTTCTTGGAAATACAATACGTTTTCATTGGGCATACACTTGGCAACAGTGTTTGGCACTGGATCAAGTGATGTGCAATGACTGCATCATAGATTGATCAACACTAATAGCAATACATTAGTTGGAATGTTTACATTTTTGTTTATTTATTATTTTTCTTTCAATGTCTGGTTTTATGCATACATTTTTTCTACTACTTTCTTTCCACAATTGAGCTCAACAACACTTACTGCCTTATTTAGATTTCTTTCCTCTAACTCTCAGCTCTGTTCAGTCTGTACTTATAAAATCTAAGCTATAACATGTCTATCTCTACAGCACTGCCTCTAATATTAAACAAAACTTCAATTTTCATCCTTTAAGACCCACATTACTATGTTATGGTAACAGTACAACTTACAAAATGTACAAGTGTAACCAACTCACCTTTTTTCAATCTGGAGATGCTAAAATCTATGATGGTGGCAACAACACCTTCTGATGGAAACTCGTAACATTCATTCTTCAATGTAAAAGACACTATTTCTTCTTTAGTGGATGTAACCAGTACATTGCCAATGTGGAGATCTCTATGTTCAAACTCCAGTTCTTCTTCAGCCACAGCTAGAGCAAACACAACTTGTCGCAGAACGCTGAATGCCTCTCGAGGATTGGAAAACTAAGAGCAGACATCAAGAGCTCATAATTATCATAACTATTAGCAAAATTAAAAACACATAAGTAACTTCACTTCACATTACTTTTCTACCTGATTAATTAAATCTTTAGAAATAATGATTGTGAAAACAAATACTCCTTTAAAACCTTGTGAAATATTTATCCTGGCACAGGTTACATGATACAGCACCATCCAGTGGTATCACGACTTCTTCATACCCGGATCTTCTTTTGAAGTCTTTCTGACATTGAATAAAACAAGAATTGATGTCAAAATTTATACATTCTTGATTCTTCCAAAAGAATGCCACGATTTCATGATTATGAACATTTTTCTGAGCTCTAGACAAAACAAAGGAAAAAAAGAATTAATAAATTCGCAACAACCAAATCATGTGAAAAATGAATGCACAAAGAATGTCAACTGACTGCAAGTAACATTATTACGCACACCCACCTTGAAATTTTCTAATGCGCATCCACCATCCAGAAATTCAAAGACAATAAAAAGCTGGTCCTTGGGATATATGTCTGTAAGAAAAAGAGAAACATTTTTAATTTCAAGCTACTCTAAACTTCCCCTCTATGATGATACTGGGCTACAGGACTATTTAATAATTAAATAATGGTGTGGTGTGACTGAATAATTACAAATGTTATGCCATGGCAAATAAAGAAATAAAAAGGGTCAGTTGCCAGTAGGTGCCCTCAGATCTGGGACAAAATGAGTAAAAATTAAATGTTGCGCCAAATGTCCTGTTTTGTGTTTATCTTGTCAATAACATAGTGTTTTTATGATTTTTCTTGTACTTTCAAAGCAATTTGTGATGTAGTTTTTGCTATAGAAGGGTAAAAAAAAGTCACCTCCCACAGCATTCCGTACATGAACCATGATGCTATGAAAGGCTTATATATGGCCAACTATTGTAAAATATTCCACTTCAGTTGACATTTAAGCTCAATTAACTCAATATTAGCATTATTTGCCATGTTCATCTATTAAATCATGAAAATTCCTACTATTTCTATAAGATTTGGCAACACGTTTGGTGTCCTGTCTTGTACGGAACAAAGGAACCATCCTCCATCATCCTCATTTACCCATATAACAGCCTTGATTTTAAGCTTTCCTTTTCTTTTCTTTTTTTGCTTATAGTGTCTGTGCATAAAACAAAGCAGCGTTCCATACATGAGAAGACGCCATATTTTCTTGCATCAAAAACAATGTTGATGTGAATAATCTTATTGGCTACAACAGATTACCGGTGCACAACACCAACAACAATGCACAAACAACATAACAACGACACTAAACTAGCTCTAGATCTTGATCCAGCGTTCCGTACATGATGTTACACTACCGCCGTTGGTGTCATAATAATCTATTTTGTTTTACAACACACCAACAAATACACTCTCGTGTGTACAAATGACACATTGAAATGTAATTGATATCGAAAACAGGTAACCATGCTGTTGCGGGAAAATAAGCTTGTAATCTATTATTTCAAAGTCATTTTCATTCTGTACATGATCGTTTAAGCGCTCTTCATTCCGCACATGAAACATGAAAATGTGATGACACCAAAACATCTTGATTTACTGTGAAGAAACAAATAAATGTGGAGTTCTCAAATTTTTACATACGCATCTCGAAAGGCCCAGCTTGCCTTTCAAACATTGTATGACATCACAGCCTTTTTTACCCTTCGATATGATGAAGATAAGATAAGATAAGATAAGATAAATTTTATTCGTCCTTGTACAAGGAAATTTGTTTTGATCATTGAATACATAACAATACAGTTACAGAAGCAGAAAGTATGATACATAGCGCGCACACACACATATATACACACACACTGATAAATTAACTAAATTAACAAAATTAACAGTGCACACAATATGCTTCCCTAACTAAAACACATTGACCTGACACGCAGGACATAATTCAACTGTGCACAGATTACGATCAAGATGACGACATTATTGTAACATCCTAGTTGATGATGGAATAAACGATTTAAAGTAGCGCTCAGTTTTAGTTTTCTTTGACAACAGCCTTAAACTTCTTACAGATCTTATATATTCCTTGTTCAGGGGATGTTGGGGGTCATTTATAATAATATTAGCTTTTTTAATACAAGCACCAGTGTACAGCTCATCAAAATATGGCAGATCACAGATACAAAATTTGGATGCTTTTTTAATTAAATTATTGATCTTATTTTTATCTTTTTGTAAGATGTTTCCTCCCCAACAGACAACTCCATACATCAAAACGCTCTGAATAGCCATGGTGTAAAATATTTTCAGAATGCTTTTGCTAACTTTTAAAAAGCGGAGCCAGTTAAGCAATGAATCAATAGTAATGCCAAGATATTTGGCCTCTGTGACAATTTCAACCTCTTCATTGTTGATAGTAAGAGGGCAAACAGGATCGTTGTTATTTTTCCTAAAGTCAAAAACAAGCTCTTTTGTTTTCTTAACATTCAGTAGAAGATAGTTGTTATTACACCAACAATGAAAGGATTGTACAATGTTAGAATATTCGTGGCCAGAGTTAGGTAAAAGGCCTAAAATAGCAGAGTCGTCGGCAAATTTAAGAAGGTAAACGTTGTTGTGTGTCACAGTGAAATCATTTGTATACAATGTATACAAGGCAGGTGACAGCACGCAGCCTTGTGGCGCTCCTGTGTTTGTTGTGAGTAATTTGGAAAATGTGTTGTTTATATCCACAAACTGGCTTCTCTGTGTTAGAAATTCGAAGATCCAGCTCTTTAAAAAAGAACTCACGTGTAGGTTGGTAAGCTTTTGAAACATTAAGTGCGGTTGTATGGTGTTAAACGCAGACGAAAAATCGACTAGGAGCACACGAACACAGGTTTTACCAGTGTCTAAATGACTGTAGATGTTATGCAATAAAAACAATAAGGCGTCTTCTGTGTTCCTGTTTTCTTTGTATGCAAATTGCAAAGGATCCGAGATTTTGTTTGACCTCCTTCGTTAGTTCAGTTAAAACAAGTTTTTCAAAGCATTTAAAGATAATGGAAGTTAATGCAACTGGGCGAAGGTCGTTCATTTCAGATATTTTTGGTTTTTTGGGGACAGGTAAGATTTTTGACAATCTCCAAATGTTTGGTATGTAATGGTTTTGAAAGGATTTGTTGAAGATGAAAGTAAAAAATTTTGCTAGTTGTTCAGCACATGTTCTCACTACTTTGCTTCCAATATTATCTGGTCCAGATGCCTTTCTTTCCTTAACAGATTTAAATTGTTTCACAACAGCATCATAATCAAAACAAATATTACATTCATCATTATCAAAATCAAAACTGTCTCTTATTTCCTGGTGTTGGTTGGAGAAATCGTGTTTGTCAAAGCGACAGTAGAACTGATTCAATTCATTGGCAAATTCGCTTTCATTCACAACATTCACTTTATTCTTCATACAATCGTACCCCGTAACCTGTTTCATTCCCTTCCACACAGATGACATGTCATTTGATTTAAAACTTGCTTCAATTTTATCTTTGTATTCTTTTTTACACACTTTGATTCTCTTTTTAATTTGTTTGTTTACTTTAGCGAGGTCGCTTTTACTATAGTATTTTCGGAGTCTTTTTTTGTCAACAATAGCTTCAAGGCATTCTTTTGTTAACCATGGTTTACTATTTGGATACACACACACACTTTTCTTAGGTATAATTAGATCTTCACAAAACTGGATGTAGGAGTTAACAGTAAGAACAAGGTCGTCTAAATTAGTACATGTGTTTGTAAAAATGTCCCAATCCGTGCAGTCAAAACAGGCTTGAAGTTGGTCGCAGGCCTCGTCTGTCCATGTTTTTATTACTTTGGTGTCTGCTTTATAAGTTCTTAACACAGGTCGATACTTTGGTTGCATAGATATCATAAGATGGTCTGAGTTCCCCAGTGGTGGTAGAGGGAAAGAACGATAGGCGCCAGTGATATTACAATAAAATAAGTCCAGAGTGTTCTCGTCTCTAGTAGGAATGGTGACATATTGGGTGTAGTGCGGGATGTTGTCCATGGTTGCATGATTAAAATCTCCTTGTATGATGTGAACAGCGTCTGGCCATTTTGATTCCTGTGTATTTATGATGTTATGAAGGATTGTTGCAGCGGTGGTCTTGTTAGCATCTGGTGGTATGTAGACGGTGTTGAAAACCACATTTGTAAACTCACGAGGTAGATAGTATGGACGAACGTTTACAGTAAGAACCTCAATATCAGGTGTGCAAATGTTGTTTACAATAGTGATGTTGTTGGCATGGGCCCAGCGTTTGTTGATGTAAATGCAAACACCCCCGCCTTTAGATTTTAATGATGCCTCTGTCCTGTCCTCTCGATATAAAATGAAACCATCTATACTTGTCTCGTCGTTGGTGTTGTTAGAGTCGAACCAGGTCTCAGTGAATGCAATAGCCGAGGCATCTCGGTAGTCGTGGCACCATTTCGTACAACATTGTAATTCATCTAGTTTGTTACTCAGCGTGCGACAGTTACCAAATAAAACAGCAGGAAGAAATGGTCTTGATTTTCTTCTCTTGTGTCTCACTTTTATGCCGCCTCTTCTACCTCTTTTCCTTTGTTTTTGATCAGGAAAAGAGTACCTAGTGTGTGCACAGTCTTGTTGACATTGAATGTTGAGTGACTTTAACATGGCCGCCGTGTAATGGATGCTAGCGGGCTCGATAATGGCTTGATTTTCGCCTGTGGCTTCTACAAAGGGCGAAATAATAACAAATAGGATGCACAAACCGATGATGGAACACTTCATGTCCATGGTGGAAAACTTTCAGCGGTGTGCTATTATCCGAGACAAGGGAAAACACATAAAAATTCACAGACAACAATGATCGTGTCGCCATGAGCACGGCACCATCTATACCGTTCCATACAGGTAAAAGTTGACGCAAAAGTGGACGGACTGAAACAAAATGATCTGGCGCTTTCAAGGGATGCACTTTGGTTTAGAAATTCTGAGATTTTGAAGGGAAGACCTCACCACACACAAAACCACTTGATGCTCGCAGTAATTCTATATTTATCGACTTAAGAGTATTCATTCTTTTGGCCCCATACCGTTGACATGAAATTTGATAAGTGGAATGAATTTCGAAATCACCCATTATTTTTTTCAGTTCTGGTCGCTAGAGACCTCCAATTCAGCATTTAGTTAGCTGATACATTTGGCTTGATCAGTAGACAGTGAATTTTGCTGTATGGTTACCATGTATTTAAAGTACACACCACTGTCAGTAATCACTATAAAAATGTCCATTTTCTTCTGCCAGAAATATAATTTTTTTGTTTATGGTCCTATTGTTTCAAAACTGCTCCTGCAAAGTAACTTGTCCATTTCTGAGCACATTAAGCATCAGATTATGTTAAAAGTATCTATGGTTTCCATTTTAAGGCATTTCACCGAACCCATTGAAAAGAAGGACACCTTTTGGCAACTGACCAAATTGTAAAAACAACATTAAAAGATGTAGGTGCGTCCACTTAAAATGTGCTTATGCATCCACTGATGACAAGATGTGTGCAGCTTGACCTTTGTCCTTTCCTTCATAGACATTCAGAAAATTGCCCAGAGAATGAAAAATTCATGGATTTCATGAATGAGTGACTCCACAGAAAAGTGGCATCCCTATAATGTGGAATTCAGTGGCATATAGTGCATATTGGTGTCCTACTCCTGCTTTGTTCTCTGCTACATTTATACATGCAAACATGACCTACTCCACCATTCACATCATCTCAGAAGATCAGAACTTCAATCCTGGGGTCACATGTAATCCGTGCTGAAAATTACTAAGGATGTGAATTCCTTGAGCATTTCAGTTAAGCTCCAAGAAATCAGATAGATACAATGTGCAGGCAAATAAAAGCAAGAACTGACCTGGTCTGTCATTCTCTGATGTTTTTTGCTTGCTGTACAGGTCCCATTGTTGCAGAAGATGTGCAGGAAACTCTCCTCTTACACAAGAAATTCTAAAATCAACACAAAATTCGTAAGAGAGAGTGGAGAATTAAAAAACAACTGAAGAAGGAAATAATATCTACAAACAGCCACAATTCTAAGACACAGTTTATGCACTCCTCACGGCTGTTTAAATCGCTTGGAAAGCGGTATTCTAGTTGCCGACCGAAATCCCCCGACAACCTCCCGCGATGCGGTCATAAATCACCTGTCAGCCGTGTGCACATCCGTGACGGCATGCCATCCCTGGTCAAGCCTGCGTAATACGATTCCACCAATTTTCGCATACTTTTGCAGCGCGATATGTTCCGATCTAATAATGCTACGGCACCATGCGAGATCTCATTTTAAACGTCAGGATTGTACCGACAGGACGATATAACTTTTGTTGCTTACTTTTCAAGATTGTTGATTTTATCGGCTGATATTTCCAATGTGTGTTTTTTAGAGTTTGGAATTTGATTTTCAACATTAGTTCTCTTTGATCTTCTTCTCTTTGATCTTCAATATTTTGCACAGGCCTCCTCTGATTTCAATATAAAATCAATATTTCGAAAGTGTAAAGGCTAACCTCTAACCTGCGCAAGTTTGGTGTAGGTATAGGTTCTGTGTGATTTGTTAACGATTTTTGAAAACGTGCGACTCAATCGAGGCGCTTCTGTGCCAGTTTTTGTTTGTTTGCCGCCTGTTATTAGCAGCTTGTATGAAAAATATTGCAAAATAGAGCACCATGAAGGACATATCCACGTTGAGCGCCTCCACAAACTGTGTCGGACATGAGGTGGGGGGACACTTAGCAAACAGCAAAAACGGAAACCAAAGAAGTGCAAGGACTTTGAGAATGACATTTTGCTTGCTTTCGGTGTATCCATCACCGGCAACTTGAATCATATTCATTCCTCAACTATTTGTTACTCGTGTTTGGCCATGATAGGAAACATCAAACGCCATGCCTTCAAAGGTAGTATTGTTAACGCAAGGAAGTTGGCCCAAGGAAGTTAACATATATGAACTGAATTTCAGCCACACACGAAGGCTGCAGATTGTGTATTACGTCCACAGTATTTAAAGACTAGTTTGGAGAGTAGACATGTTTCAAATGACTCCACACCACATCAAGACAGAGACCATACAATAATTTCCACAGCAGCATGTTCAGCCACGACATTAGAGGACATAATCCCTTCGCCGATGTCACAAAATTCAACATGTGAGGACACAGCACCAACACAAACGATGGCATGTACAATACAAGACGCAATCCATCATGACATAACGGAAGCCACATCAGCTACATTACATGACACATCCAACCTATCAATGATCTGTAGTACAACACAACGCTAACAGGAAAAACACCGTCATTTAGCAGTGGCCTTAATGAGGCAGAGTTGAGCGGCTCCCATATTGCTACATCAACGCCACACAAACCTATAAAGGTTATGATAGACAGCAACACCTCACCGGCATTTAAACTCGACAGGTTATTTTCCCAGTCATTCGAACTGTCCCCAACACGGCCACTTAGACAAGAAGAACATAAACTTCCCACATATTTTGAGCCCTGAGCCCTAGGTCAGGGCCCATCTGCTCACAACTAGACATCATCGACTGGTTAAGTGCAGGCGTGACATGACACTGACAGTTAGGCGAACGGAAAATGATCGTCGAACTCAAATAACTCGAGACTGGATATCTATACATGAATGCAGTCATGTGAGTTTTGAAATTCAACCAATCTCTCATGTTGTGTGATGATTTCACCTCATTCGATGGGAGCAATCATATCTAATTTCATATCTGAAATTATGAACAATGTACTATTTTGAGGAAATATTGTATAACTTTGTGCCTCTATATCTCTATTACGATGTTGAATACATTTCTATGGTTCACTGTATACACTTACAATATATCGCAAAATTATTATATGTTTACAAAAATATGACCTATGGGCTGATTTGGGACTGGGACTGCTTTGATTACCGATAAAAACCGAGTCAGAAGCGCTACACGGGCTCCGAGAAACCCCCCCTCGAATCGAGGTCGCAACGGGGTCAGGTCACCGGTAGCGGGGAGCCCGCTCGACTGGGCTCGGCAACTAGAATACCGCCTCTTAACAGCCGTGTCCTCATCTGTGAAAGAATATAATATTCCATGTGAATTCCATTTTTTATGCTTCTAGTCAAGGCTTAATTCTGAAAATCAAATGTAGAAGAAAAAAATAAAATAAAAAGAAGACAACTGACTCAAGAATTATCCAACAGAAAAAAAAGATGCATGATTTTCTTGTAAAGTTATTTTGAAAACAACATTAATTCCAACAAGCATAACTAATGTACACATAAAACCAAGGTGGAAATCATGTTCAAAGAATTAAAAGAAGGAAAAACGGACAGAACAACAAAACAATGACAACTGGAAGAATGAAAAGGATAGAAAGAAATAAAGGATAAAAGGTACCGTAGGGTGTGGATGCTACTAATTACTGTACCTGTTAACCTGGCAAAAATTTTCGGATCTGTTAGCATTACCACAACCAAGATCACTAAGTTCTCTGTAAAAAGAGAAAAAGAATAAAGCATTTGTGACACAAGACAATATTTAGCGTCACGGGTCCATCATATTAAATGTCAATTCAACGTCAACTGTCATCCTATTTGTGTCTGGAACATTCCAGTTTACGAAATAACTGCAGTGATTAAGAACAAGAACTTTTATATTGTATCCTAGGGAACTGTAGCATCAATGAATGAAGCTGAATCAATATGAAATTTTAACTCCAAGTACATTATGGTCTAGGGGACTTAAATGTGGTTATAGTGGTTGATCTTTCAATTTCAGATTAAATCAGTCTCAAGTTATCAAGTAACACTAAATGTACACTCCCTTACCCAAAGCCATCCAATGTAGAGGATTGAATGCACAAGTACTGAGCTTCACGAAATATCATAAAAACCACAAAAAAACTGTGGGATTGCAGCAGGGCTATTAGCAAAGTCAAAATTGGGCAAAAAGAAAAGGTTGTATGTTGCAAAACCCCGCGTGAGAAATAAAACCCAAACAATACAAAGCAAACTAAAGAGAAGACAGAAAATGTCTTTTAAGTTTTTGGATCGTCTATATACCAGCAGAGGAGGTGTTGCATCAAGCATGTCATTGAGGCTCTGGTCAGCCCTCAAGATAGAAAGATTTCTAAGGAGGACTTGCTTAATAGGAAAAGACTGGGGGCGATAAGTGAAAACCAGTTTGATACGATTATCTTCTCTCCTTTGTCTGGGAGTGAGGGCATCCAGCCGACTAATATCACAGGCCCTCGACCAGGCTTTATTGAAGACTTTGCCTTCAGTGGCAAAGTCTGCATCCAACTGGCAAAGCCTCCCTGACATTGCGCACCATCCCTGTTTTGTGCTCTAAGGCACTATATGGCGCCTTCATCTTGGTTACTAACCAAATGCGTCACTTCGAGCTTCCATGCATTTGGCGGACGGACGTGCTTTGGTGCTGCTAACGAAGCAAGAACTCGCTGCTAAGTAAACTGTTTCACTTCGTTCCTGTTGAAGTCTTTTATTGTTCGTTTTTTTCACTTGAAAAAGGCGAAAGCCGAAAATTTTGTGTATTTTCTGTCTTCTCGTTAGTTTGCTTTGTATTGTTTGGGTTTTATTTCTCACGCGGGGTTTTGCAACATACAACCTTTTCTTTTTGCCCAATTTTGACAAGTACTGAGCTGTGCAGGTAAATTATTTTACTTCCTTTAAAACACAATGTGATCTAACGTAACAGGAAAAACATATTTACAGCAAGAAAATAAATTATTTCATTCAAAAATTGCCAGCACAATAATCTTACTTTGCAATAACAATTTCTGGAAGTATTTGTTCAAACTTGTTTTGAGGACAGTCATTCACTATGATGTCTCCTTCTATTGGAATTATCTGTAAAAGAAAAACCCATTTGCATTAATTGATTGAGCATCATTTTTATCTGAATCTTAATTGAAATGAAATGATAATGAAACTTGCATAGTCTTTGCTAAATCATCCCTACCAGGAAGTAACTGAAATAGTGATTGTTATTTTATATTGCATTTTCTTTTCTGATGACAATATGCAGTATGTATGTGATGAAATGTATACAGGATATATTTTTATCAACTCTGTGACCATTTCCATAGTTATACATACACATACTGTTAAAAATAATTTGGAATGTACATGTAGGCATGTTTTCCATAAAATGACCCATGGCAACAAACTTGATGCCCACATTTCTCACATTCCATTAGATGCTTTCTGCATACACCACTTTCAGCAGACAAGACTGCTGGATATGAATGTTCTGGTATTGTTTATCAAGAAGGAAATCACATGGACAGACAAAGGAACCCATCTCTGTGATGAAACAAAAATGAAAATAAATATAAGCATAAAATTTACTTGAAAATGTTACTGGTACTCCTATGTATCAAATTAGAGATGGCGCACTGAAAACAAAAAACAACTACCAACAAACATTAAGAAATATTGAGGCCAGGTCATTTCATAATGAAACAAATGGTATACCCTGCACATTTGAAGAGTGTTTTTCCAAAACTAGCTAAGTCTAATTTTGCATAAAATGAGTTATGGCCATTTTCAGATAGACATTCAAAATTAGCATAAGACACAGTATAACTTTTCAGTTACAATTTGCTTTGTCCCTTCTTTATACATGTGTCAAATGTGGGTGTTTTTCCAAAACTGGGTAACTCCAGGTGGACTAATTTTCCCAAACTTGGCAAATTTCTGTGGAGAATGCAATAACCACTTCTCAAAGTCCAAATATAATTGAATCTACCCCTCAGCTAAAAGCACTTGCAAGGAAACTATCCTACCACATGGTACTGTAGTAGTTGCATTACCTTTGTGGTCAGTAGTAATCACAGTGGTTGAAATGGTAGTGTCTGGTTGTAATCATCACCAGTGAAAAAGCAGAATTATCAGTACAGATCTATTACTATTACTACTGTTATACACTACCACCTTCAAACCCTGTATGGGTTCAGTGCATTTGTGGCAGTCTTGGTCAGCCAAAACTGTAGGTCAAAATATAGTACAAGAAAAAGATTTGTCCCGATACTAATGGTAATTTAGTTTTGGCACCCTTTACATTTATAAGAGAATTCAATTGCTGCTTTAATTTAGATGTTATTTTAAAAAAAAGCAATATCTCAAAATCACTCAAATGGACTTACTCAGTTCTGGAAAAACCCACTTCAATTTGGAATTCAACAATGTGCCATGATATTTATTTAGAAGATTACTTACTTTGAGAGCTACATTTTTGCCGTGACAAGTGGTTCTAAAAACTTCACCATAAACGCCTTCTCCAATTTTTATACATCTGGACATCATCCTGCAAATAAGTCAATGATAATTCTTTATGTCCATATCGGTAATGGAAGGTCAGTTCTTTCCTACTGTAAATCACTTTAATAGAGAAATACATATATATACATCAAGGACTACTATATATAGTAGTCCTTGATATACATGTATATATGTGTGTGTACAAATTTATTATAAAGGAATGTTTTGAGTACACAGAACAGGAGCTAGCAAATGTCTTCAAAGTTTTATTATTTGTCCCAGAGAGGTAAATGGGTGAAATGTTAAAATCATTATTCAAATTTTGCCACATAGACTAATTCTTAACAAAAAAAAAATTCAAAATCACCTTGGATATACCATCGGCAAGGAGCTTTTCCGTATATCAGCAAACTATACACAGTCAATTAAAATACAATGCAACCATCAACTGGGGGTAACTAAGAGAATGAACTACACAAATACAGCAGAGTTTTTACAACTGACAAACTTCAAAATTATAAACCTTTCTTATCATAGAAGACTTGGATTATTGCTCTCACTCCATAAAGATCAGGGTGTCATCATATACTCGTGAAAAGAACAAAAAAAACAACTTATGCCACACAGCTGGATTCAAACCTGTGCCACGGCATAAAATATAAACTTAAACAGACTGCAGTCCAAATGGTGAGTCAAAAAATAGCCACTATGATAAGAAATTTAATTTCTTGCAACATACCTTGCAGGAATGCACTCAGAAAAACTGACAGGTTCCATCTGATCACATAAAGTTAATACTCGTTCTTCTGCAGTGATTGAGACATTTGCTATTGATGAATTTGACAACTTCTCCTGTTGACAATTTAAAGAAAACAAAAAACAAAAAAGACACAATTATTAAAAAGCATCCACTATTTTATGACAGAAATGGAATATTATCTATTCAAAACCACATAAGTTGTCACCAAAACACCAACTGCTGCATTCTAATTTGTAAGAAAATTATTTTAAAACAAAGGTTACATTTTTTACAAGCTCACCACTTCACCTACCCTTAAAGTTTTATCCATCTAATGCCACTGTAACTGTCTGTTCCGCAGTTACTTTCACCGCCAACTGCCATAGGCAGTCACAAGAAATTTAAAATGTTGATAACAGGTGCCGGAAATTAACACTGCTTGCTCAACTGACCCAATATTTGAAATTGACAATTCAAGTCAAATTTCTCTTTGTTTTTGCTCTGCCTAGGTAACACCTGTCTGTTAAAAATCAATTACTAGAGTGCAATCAGACACTTGAAACTACCGACTGAAAATAAGTTGAACACTCCTACATAAGATTTAGAATTTCATACTTACGCTAAATGATAATGTGTGACCAGTCAGCTGATACCGGCTAATCTCAGGATCATCACAGGAGGAAAGACATTCACTTTTTTCACTGCCACTGTCTTGTTCAGCTGCACTGTCTTCTTGTAACTCATCTGTTGTCTGAATGTCTGCTTCCTCGTCATCTTCAATTTCACTATCCTTTTCTAACTCTTCTTCCTTCTCTGTTGATTCATCTTCCTCTTCAAATTCATCTGAATCTGCAGTATTCTCTTCTGTAATATTTGGCAGTTCAGGAGTCTGATAGACTAACGAGTTACCAAAGAGGATGGGAGAACCATCCAATTCTGGGCTATTTGAACAGTGATGAATCGCCTCTTTCTGCTGTGATTGTGGTGGACTACCAATTAAATTTTCTCCTAAAATCTGTGATCTCAAATACATCTTTTGAAAAGATCTGGTTAAATGTTCAAAGCTAGTGGGCGAATCGCATGATTTGCTCCCTGAAATTTCATTGTCCCTACTCACTGTTAAATCCTCTCTGCTCACAGACAGGTTGGTGATGCTTTCACGGCTGTCAGTAGGTCCCCGTGATCTTTCAATTTCTTGGTCGATTGAAAAATTTACAGACTCTAAAGAAGACATGTCCCGCTGTTTCCTATGCTTTGATTTTACTTTGGAACGTCTGATAGTGATATTAACATGGTCTGTGTGTGATGCGATCAAATCAGGCTCCTCATGAGGACTAACAAAAACTTTAAAACTACAACCACCATGGTCACTGATTCTAGACACATTGTTTAACGATTGCTGTGCGCTAGCAATTTCGTTCCTACTAGTACTACCTTGTGGATTTGGAGTACTGCAAGCAGCAGCAGTAGGGCTATCCACCAAAAGAACGTCCTCATCAATTGAATCAAAATCTGGCAAATTTTCTGGGGTGCCACATACATTTTCTTTCTCTTCAATTTTGATTTTCGCAGTTCTTGTCTTGTCTCCGCAAGCGCGTGTCGTCTGTTTCATGGTCTTTTTGGCTGCAACTTTTGTATTAACATCCTTCAGGGCATTTTGCTTCTTTTTTGCCTTTACCGGTGTGCAAAGCTGAAAAGTACATTGTAAAAAAAAATGTTAAAGATCTGGAAATAAATAATTGGCAGGCAAATTTTTCAATCAAATTTATTTTCTGACCATCCATCCAAGTTGCAAGATTTTTCTGGACTTTGTAACTGTAGTCATATAAATATAGCTGGCTAGAAGGCTGTGGATCTTGATGACGGAAACACATAGTTAAAACATAAAGCTGAATTTTATGGCTCCATAGCCAATGCCTATGAGCCAATAACTGATTGTAATTATCCAGTTTCTAATTCAAGCCTCCTTTTCAAGTTAAAGCATACTTTGGCAAACAAAACCATTATCTTTCCTTCTCTTAAGGAGTTATGCCCCTATCCGGCAAGACATGGTATAAATAACCTCAGGAAGTATTCCCCGTGAAAACAGAACTCAACAAAAAGTTTTACGGCAAACAAAATTCATTATTAAATTTATGCAGTCATTATGCTCAAAGGGTACCGAAGTCATACCATGATATTTAGAGATTCAATTGAATTTTATGTTTGATCACTGAATCTAGCCTCAAAGGGAAAATGACCATGCTGTCTCAGTCTAAATGCAAGATAAATATATCTCTGTATAAATAAATGCTGACCATGTTACATTATATAATTTGTGTTCATTTCAGCGAACCTATTTTGAATTTTCTTTATTGAATGTGATCATATTTATAAATAATGGAAGTAGACTTAACTCTTTCCCTATGGTACAACGCACACTTCCCTCGCGGCAGCCGGTACAACGCAGCCTGCGTTGTGACGTTGTAAAGGTATTCCTTGACCATTGTATTGGAAACAGGGATGCCAAATGATTTTTGAAAAAAAAAAAAAAAAACGAAAAATGAACGTGCCATCATGTTTGCACCAAAACATCCATTTTTAAAAAGTTTTTAAATAATCAGTAACACACAAAATACAACGAAAAAAACGGAAAAATCGGGACTGACGGAAAAACCGGACTTTTGGCATCCCTGTGGAAATTAACATCCCGTGATGTTGAACCTTAAAAATAGAATTCTTGGTAAAGCTTCCGTTGTCATAGCTTGTCCAGCGATACCACATGTGCGATTTAAGTGTATAGTTTGGACAGCTGTTGTTTCGTAAGGCAATCTTTGTTAACAAATGCACAGTACAGTATGGCAAATAAACCCAGGCGGTGCTCCATCCAGACATGGAGTGCTGGCCCGTAGGGAAAGAGTTAAGTTAAAGTAGGCTTTGGATTTAAACATATTTCAATCATACACAAAGTTTCCACACACTATACAATTTCCTAAGTATAAAAATTCACAGGCAAAAAAACAGACATCACTCTCCCAGTCACATATCCACTCATTCTTATCTACACATACTGCCTCTCTCATTTGGGTTTATACCCCCATATACTAGCAAAATGATGTAAACATAAACTTACAACAATGCTGTCACTTTTGTCGTGGAATAAACTGTGAGACTGGTGCTGCAGGCTGTCATAATGACTTCCACTGCTGATACTGAGTTCTTGCTTGCAAGTTCTGTTTATTTTCATGAAAGTTGATAAAAATTTATCAATGTCCATAGTAAAACTAAAAGCACAGGTAAAATGACTCATAGATTTATATTTAAACAATGTATAGAATGCTGATGAAATATCGCTCTATGAAAATATTCTTGGTGAAAACCAGTTTATTCAAAACTTGAGTTCATTCTAACACTAAGTGATGAAGACGATTATTTCTCTGTCTCTCTCATAATGTTGTTAAGATTTCTTAATGATAATATAAAAAAAAGGATTACCTCCAGATGCAAACACTCTCCGAGACCTGATTTATAATGAGCATATTTTTCTTTGATTCTGATGGGATCTGCAACCCCACATCAAGATTATTTTTTAAATTATTAAACAAAAATGCATTATTTCCATAGATAGCGAACAAAACCTGACAGCATGAGGACTGCGATAAAGCAACTGTCAAATTTCATTTGCCAGGTTGAAAACCTCAAAGGTCTGACAAAGTCAACTGATCTTACCTTTTTTTCTATGATTATTATTACCTTTGAGCACCCTACACATCCATTTTTTCAGCATGTTTAGAGAATACTTAAATACAAATGTCGGACTTAAGACAAATAATTTAAAATCATTTAAAGAGAAGTGAAAACTTGAATTTTGCAGTGTTCAAGTTTTCAGCTCCTCTTTAAATAATTTTTAAGTTTATATTAGGTTTTCAATTTCAAATTATTTGATTTGTGTCTATGGATAAACAAATCATTTTTCAAAGCTGACAGATTTACTCTCCTCTGTCTCAGAACCAACCACCTACAGACTTTCTCAGTTTCTGTAAGTTTCCTGCAAGAAATTATTTTCCTTCTTGCTGCCAAACTACTCACTGTTCTTCACAAGCTTTTGCCACATTCCTGTTTCTTTTCCTTAATGCTGGTCCTGTAGCATGGTGATCAGTATGATTTAAGCTTGAGCTCAAGTTACTGGCATGAGAGGAGTCACTGCTGCTACAAAATGGTGATGGCTCTTTGGAATGTTTCCCATGTTCTGACACAATGTTATCGAAAACATGCTGACTATCTGGAACTATAATTTTTTTACCATATCTTTTAACATTTCTTTGCCGCTGCATGGTGGCTTTGTACAGACCTGGAAAATAAAAACATGACATTAAATGTACATGGTTTTTCCAACAACTTTGTTCTCCAGGGTTCTTCTGCACAATATGTTTGTGAGCCTTTGTTTCATAATAACGGGCCCATAACTGTAGACCAATGTTGACATTCTTGATTGAATAATAATCTGAAGTTGAAATAGACTGGGATTGAATAAAGAAATTCAGATTTAAGTTTTAAAACCAAAAAGACTTAAAAAAAAAAAAAAAAAAAAGAAGCTGCAATGAAACTGAGGTATCTGAACTAGTTATCTATAGTTTAAAAATAACTTGCTAGAAAGTTAATGATGGACAGTATACTAGATGTTGATAGATTTACTTTAGCATTAATTTTTAACTATGGGCAGTTCACTAAATGTGAGGCAGTCCGAGAAAACCCGTCAGGTTGCGAAAATCTCAGTACCATACTGAATTATCAGCTTCCAAGGGTCACTGAGGTGACCCTGGGTCTAAATTTAGCCAAGGTCAGAACCTCATTCTATGTCCATTCCTACATATAAATATCATGTGTACGTGCTACGTTTTAGCATGAAATGAGGCTTCTATATATTTTAATTTTACATTTTTCATTTTAAATGTAATGAACCAAATTTCTTGACAATTTTATCATTATCATGGTCAACAACTTTGTCCACTTTTGGACACAGTACTCATATTTTCCCACCCTATCACACTAAATACCAATGGAAAGGGAAAATCCAGAGCTTTTCATTCATGTGTATATTATATGCATAAATCCATTGGCTCTGTCATATTTTGAACATCGTGTGCCAGAAAAGGCCAACCTTAGAGCATCAGTTTCCCAACTGATTTTAATTCCAATTCTACAATTACATTTTAGCTGACAAAGTAATGCAATGTCACGAATGTGCAGAAAACTTTCTTTCGATATGTGCTAGACTAAGTGCAGAAGAATTTTATTTTCATTAATATCTGCAAATAATTGCAGAACTTTGCTATCAACACGATGGTGGACAGAGAGGGATAGATCTTGATCTAGCAAAACATCTGTTTTGACTTGACTTTATGCAATTAAAGTGTCAGGTTGCTTGAAATGTTGATCTCTATTCAATATTTGAGTTTTGTGATGGTTATATACTCAAATCTACGCTAATGGCATTATTTTGCTTTCCTGGTGAGAAAAACACCTCAAAATGTGTACATGGAAATAAATGCTTCAACTTCAGACATTATTTTCTCAGTTTCAAATATCCCTCTGTTTCGTATCTCGAGTCTAGAAAAGGGCATAACTTTGGTTCCAAATATTCCAATGAAGATGTATTATGTGAGTGTGCATGAGAAAACCCACAATAAGTCGACAGAGCTGATTTTGAGAAAAACGGCTTTGAAGTGAAAATATGGGTCCGTCACAAACTTCCAACTTGGCTGTTGTTTAGGGGACCGTGGCATGTTACAGGGTAAACTGTAGATGAGCAGTGAACACTACTCACTATGATCTCTATAACGGCTTAGTTATTAGACTACGGTCTCCCAGCAGCAATCACTCCAATATTACTTGATCAATTCGGTATTGCCACTTATAGGGTTATAATGCCGTTTTCTCAAAATCTTGTTTTAGGGGGGTCACTGACTTCAATTTATCAGAAATGTCTCGTCTTTTATAATATGTACAGAACTCAAAATCTCATGTTGCCGACTTATTGTGGGTTTTCTCATGCACACTCACATATTTTAAAACTTTAAATAGCAAAATGTTCTACAAAACCTCTGCAAGATCTACATGATGCGTGCAAATAACTCCAATTGTGAAATTTTTCCCATCATGACTGGTTTCCCAGGCTGCCTCACAAATATGAGTTGACTTAATCAATCCTTAAAGTCACACTAAGTCTTAGTGGGGAAAACAAGGTCTTGATGTCTGGCTCTAGATCTAGACTAGATCTAAGCAGCAATTCGTTCTGATACCTCACTTTTAATAAAATTCTCCATGACCCAAGCAACATTGAGTGCACAACTGACTAACTGAAACTCCTATGTCTCTGAAGACTAGATCTATAATTTTGTTATTCAACTTAATGCTGGGCCTCTTTCGTTCTAAGTCCGCACTGTTACGTAGGCCTACTTGGAGCAGATGTCGTCTGAACTGCCGAATAATCCCATTTCAAAAACATTAATTTACAGTCTTGTAAAACTCCGTGGTCATCATCCGAATAAACGTGATTAAAATCTTCCTGATCTTGACTCCAGTAAGTTGAGTAAGCAATAGGTCAAGAGACTCATACTAGATCTAGTATAGATCTAGATCTATCTAGATCTTGACCAAGATAGATCTGGTAAACCGATCAAATTTAGAAGATCTAGACCTCTAGATCTAGAATCTAGACAGATCTAGATCTAGATCTAGTCTAGATCTAGATCTAGATCTAATCTAGATTCTACTTCTAGATCTGCCTCCTCAACTTTTTACACCAGATGACAGATCTAACACATTACGAAATCAAAAACATATCTTACAAATATCTCAATCGGTCTCCCATGAACACATGAAGGTAAAGCAACGGTGAAAGTTTCAGGGTGAGAAATTAGCAAGATAATCGAACACCTCTTCGCCTCTCATATTGTAATTTTTAATGGTTTGTACCATTTTTTCGATTCATAAACAAGCGCTGGACTGTGATTTTGGTCCTAGCAGCTTTCAAACTGCAAATTTCATTGGTCAATTTTTCCAACAACTGTGTTCTAAATGTTGATTGGATAATTTGACTAAAATCAAAAAAACAAACTTCCGAATGATTTGAGGATCCGAGACAAATAAGTTACTGTGTACTCCGTGTCAATAATGTACAGCGTGCAATATAAACGTAGCTTGATAATTATGTAACGTAAAATTTGAAACACAAAAAAGCGGTGGGGTTGTAAAAAGGCTGTACAAAAATGAACAGCGCCTCCCCAGCCCACCCACCACCGCCCCGGTGAAAGTACATACCGGTAGTATATATCCATGTACATGTAGCGTATTTTGCAGTCCTAAATTACACACACACAAACTATAAAATAAATTCCATAAAAGAACTCAAACAAACAAACAATAGAATTTATTTTTTTCTTAGTTTTAGAATTGTTGTACTTGTACATGTAGTTGCAGTTGTGGGGGATTATTGGCATTCTCTATGGTTTTCTCAGAGGAGCAAAAAGCCTCATTGGTTGACTACCTGCTTCAGAATGTTTCACGCACTGACAACTACAAGTGTCAAAAAAAAAAAAAAATTACCTAGGAGATGGCAAAAGAGAACGCCATAAAAACACCAGCAACTTGGGAAACTAACAAAGCAGCAGGGAGGGAATGGTTGATGGCCTTCATGAAACGGCACCCGAACCTGTCCATCAGACAGCCAGAAGAGTTTGGATATTAGGGCCTATGTACATATTGTTAAAAAAACAAACAAAAAACCCCTGAGAATCTACTAGTACTATGCTTTTATTTTTGTTCATACAGTGTTACGCTGTAGTAATGTATTCACTCCATGACATAAGCGCGTACAGAATTAGACTTTTATTTTGAATTCAACTGTGCGTTTACTTTTTGCTCATGCAGTGTTTTCTTGCAGTAATTCCACGACGTAAGCAACTCCATGTATGTAATGTCCATCTTAAATTTGGATTTTGTATAAATACTGTTAAACATTCATTTATTTTCTTTCATATAATGTTTCGTTGTCGATAAACTCAGTGGTGTAGGCACGTATCCCTGCCTTAAGTTCTTCATGTAAGCACTTGTGAGTGTGTGTGTGTGTGTGTGTGTGAGTGAGAGAGAGAGAGAGAGAGAGAGAGAGAGAGAGAGAGAGGAACGCTAACGACCGTACGTGGAGCTAATGACATTTCATTTTTAAATCCAGTGCAATCCTAAAACATGTATATCGACATCAGTGAGACTGTCAAGAACAGATTTAATTCATAAATGTTTCCACTGACTAAATTTTTGTAGAGACGCAGTTGAGCAGTCCATACAAACGTAATTATTGTGCGAGCCAGCATAACTTGGTCTCGTAAACAATTTGTTTTGAACAGTTTTTTTTATAATAGATAGACAGAAGGTGTGGGGAAGGATAGACGGACAGCGTCGGTGTGCATGACTGAGCACTTTTTGTATCTCGTGTTTTGAACTAGGTTTAGTAGAGAGGGAAGGGGTGAGTAGGAATTAAATGTTATTGAGATGTCTGTTGACGTACAGAAATACCGTGATCCAGAGTAAAAGCTCGGGGTTTTGAACATGTTAAGAATTTATTGCTATAAAATTACATTTTATTGTCTTGAGTGATTCGACCTTTGATGTCGACCCAAGGTCGTTGCGTAGGGCTGTTACTTAAAATAACTCAGTTCGGCAGCTGAGCTAGAAGTGGTTGCACCAATCACAATCCAGGAATTAGACGGTAAGCTGCAGATGCAGTCCAGTATTTAAGGCCATACAGAACTTAGTTCTGGGCCACATGTAGACAATCCATTTACGAGGTGGACGGCGAGCTCTCAGCCAGATGAGAAGTCACAGAGACGCAGCGATTGAGCTGATATGTACAGTGATGGAGCATTGTCAGAAATCTACGCTCCTGAGCCCAAGCCTACTTGTTTGAGCATTAAACCCACAGCGCTAATATCAACAGCCCTCACATTGTGAGGGCCGAATGGTGAGCTAAAGATTTTAATTCCATCCTGAATTTACAGCCACCTACACATGTAGACTGTTGACCAGTACTGCCAGACCACATGCATTTCCCGCGACCACGTGTGAACTACACCAGAGCGCGCCTGGCAGAGACGCTATATAAATATGTTTTAGTATGAAGAGAGATAGAACTTTAAACCTTACAGGATCCGTCGCCCTCGGGCGCGGATTCTTTTGAATGTAAATTTATTGTGACTTAGATAACTTCATATTACATTGCCTTAAGTACTTCATAGTTGCCCCTCAGCTTAGCTGAGCATTTACAGTTGCTATTGTATTCGTTATCTATTGTATATTTTATCTTTGAATTTGTTAGATATATAAACTTTGCAGTCTGTTACTCAAATTGATTTATTTAGTTTTTAGAGTGAAAGTTGTTTAATTGTTGTTTTTTTTTGTGCTCGTGTGATTGGGAAGCGGACCTCTCGATCTATATTCCCCAAAATCCCGATCCGCGACACTGGAGGGGACACTACACGACATTGTTTAATTTATAGTTTATTTAGATTAGATTATAATATCGTTTTTCTCTTTGATTAACTTTTGTTTCTTTTCAGTTTCAGTGCTCACGTGGTCTGCACGTTGAGCTACTTTAATTACTTCATTGTATTAGTTTTGTATACTGCTTTCTTTGATTATTTGTTCCACATATTTCCGGCTCTCCCATTGACCCGAGGATCGAGGCCAATATTGTCTGCGTTAAGGAGTTGAGTGTTCCTCCTTCTGTTTTACAGGCTGATTTTACTTTTTCTCTGTGTTTAGGAACTCACGGGCGGTGGCGAGGGCGTTCTTACGTTTGCGGGTCCCCCCTGCCAAAGTGGTGGCTTGGTCGCAGACTCTGCCGTCTCGACGAGGTTTAGATTGTAGCGTTTCCATCTTCCTCGTTGTTTTAGGAAGACGTCTCTCTTGTCCTCTTCTTAATCCTATCTGTAAATATGTTCAGACTGTAGAGTTTATTGTCCGTCTTTTCTTGTTGGTCTGGCGTCGAGTTTCGTGTTTTTTTTGTTTTTTTAATTACACCTTACGTACATTATAATTATACATTCCTTTGTTTCTTATTTTACCTAAGTAACTCATGTGTCTACATTGACACATTGATTGAGTAATTTGATCTGGTTATTGAGAGTAACGATTTTATTGAATTGTTGGAACCCGTGCAGTTAGCACACTGCCAGTTCTATGGAGCTTATTAAGCGTCATGTATAACCGATCTCGTCTTTATATTGACGAGCTCCCGAGAGGGCAGTATTAGACTGTTTAGGGAGGTGATTTTTTTTGTGTAGTGATGAGTAGTGAGTATTGATTTTATTGTCGGCTGGTGCCGCCGCCCGAAGAGCAATGAATTTGTCTCATGGGAAGAGTCTGTATCAGTATCGAGGTGATGTCGATATAAGAGCTATGTGAATTATATATATTGAGTATACTTTTTTTTAGTCGTCTGCGTATGACGTCGACCCGAGGAGAGCAATAATGAGATTGCCTCATGGGATGGATGATATTGGTATTTTTCGATTATTTGAGAGATGTTTGGCAGTGCTAACGTAGTACACTGCGTATCCGCGTATTCGCGTGTTATTGTTGAACCTTCTTACAGGCATTGTAAGCCCCACAGGGCAGTGTAAGGCCTCTGGGCAGTGTAAGGCCACAGGCAGTGTAAGACGCCGAGATGCAGTGTAAGACCTCTGGGCAGTGTAAGGCCGCAGGCAGTGTAAGACCGACGGGCAGTGTAAGACCGACTAGTTATGTAAGGAAGGGAGTATTCGCGTTTTGAGATATTTTGCAGTGGTAACAGAGGACACTGCGTGGTCGCGTTTTAAGAAGTTGTGAAGTAGAGTGGTGTTGTTTTTTTTATACAACCGATTATGTCTATGGTTTTCCGCGTCTCGTGGACCATCTAACGTAATACTAGATATGACAAGTAAGAATACCGATTATGATTGTGACTCTCCATGCGATCGGTGGATGAGTTATCTAAGAACATACCCGATATGAATATTGAATTGAACCGATTATGACTATATACCGAGATGACTGTGACACTTGACGTGTGCATGGCTTGCGTACGGAAACGTCGCATTAAATTAACTGCTATCGCCTGGTGCCACCTCATCTATCCCGGATTGGATATAATTAGAAATAGATAAGTGTAATGTTATTTAATTGACATCTAGATTATTGTTGAATGCGAGAAGCGCTATATAATTCTTAAATCAAGACGAGCGCTACGCCGATTTTGAAAGAGTACGTCAGGCTAATTATCTTGTCGACGTTTATTTCAGCTTAACTATGGCGAAATTTGTAATTGATAAACCAGAATATGTTGCTATTTTATATAGAGACTGTTAAGCATTGAGGTTGAGCATTTTTCACCTTTTTCGGAGACCGTGGATGGTTTCACAAGGTATTGTCCTACCAATTATGGACATTCTTTCTCAAAATTTCCATGTGATTCCTTTTTCCACTAGCGTCCATCCTGACCATGACCTGAGTTTCAGACAACATTGACGCCTTTGTCTGCGGGTCAATGAGATGAGAAAATGGCAAACCGAGCGACCAGACCTACTGCTGCCAGGATACCAGTACTTTAATTAACTATTGTTCGTTCATGTTCTATGAATGTATTAATTACGCTCAATATTTCAGTCTTTACAGTATGTCTGTGTGAGAGAAGTTTATCACTTTAATTCTTAACTGCTACAATAATTATATATTATCACAGAACGTCGCATATAAATAGACATATGCTATTGTCCATCGATAATGCACGTTCTTAGAATTTTTTTTTGACTTTCAGTAACGATATATTTTTTTACTATATAGCCCTTTCCAAAGTACTATTACATAGCAACGTTAGTAGACAGTTATGTCGTTCAAACCCTAAGTTTTCACTGGGGTGGGGGATGTGTCAAGAACAGATTTAATTCATAAATGACACTGACTAAATTTTTGTAGAAACGCAGTTGAGCAGTCCATACAAACGTAATTATTGTGCGAGCCAGCATAACTTGGTCTCGTAAACAATTTGTTTTGAACAGTTTTTTTTATAATAGATAGACAGAAGGTGTGGGGAAGGATAGACGGACAGCGTCGGTGTGCATGACTGAGCACTTTTTGTATCTCGTGTTTTGAACTAGGTTTAGTAGAGAGGGAAGGGGTGAGTAGGAATTAAATGTTATTGAGATGTCTGTTGACGTACAGAAATACCGTGATCCAGAGTAAAAGCTCGGGGTTTTGAACATGTTAAGAATTTATTGCTATAAAATTACATTTTATTGTCTTGAGTGATTCGACCTTTGATGTCGACCCAAGGTCGTTGCGTAGGGCTGTTACTTAAAATAACTCAGTTCGGCAGCTGAGCTAGAAGTGGTTGCACCAATCACAATCCAGGAATTAGACGGTAAGCTGCAGATGCAGTCCAGTATTTAAGGCCATACAGAACTTAGTTCTGGGCCACATGTAGACAATCCATTTACGAGGTGGACGGCGAGCTCTCAGCCAGATGAGAAGTCATAGAGACGCAGCGATTGAGCTGATATGTACAGTGATGGAGCATTGTCAGAAATCTACGCTCCTGAGCCCAAGCCTACTTGTTTGAGCATTAAACCCACAGCGCTAATATCAACAGCCCTCACATTGTGAGGGCCGAATGGTGAGCTAAAGATTTTAATTCCATCCTGAATTTACAGCCACCTACACATGTAGACTGTTGACCAGTACTGCCAGACCACATGCATTTCCCGCGACCACGTGTGAACTACACCAGAGCGCGCCTGGCAGAGACGCTATATAAATATGTTTTAGTATGAAGAGAGATAGAACTTTAAACCTTACAGGATCCGTCGCCCTCGGGCGCGGATTCTTTTGAATGTAAATTTATTGTGACTTAGATAACTTCATATTACATTGCCTTAAGTACTTCATAGTTGCCCCTCAGCTTAGCTGAGCATTTACAGTTGCTATTGTATTCGTTATCTATTGTATATTTTATCTTTGAATTTGTTAGATATATAAACTTTGCAGTCTGTTACTCAAATTGATTTATTTAGTTTTTAGAGTGAAAGTTGTTTAATTGTTGTTTTTTTTTGTGCTCGTGTGATTGGGAAGCGGACCTCTCGATCTATATTCCCCAAAATCCCGATCCGCGACAGAGACCGTCTGACTTGTGTCGAGTAAAGAGAAAGTCGAAATAGCAGATTAGTGGTGGAAGAGAAAAAAAAAAAGGGGGGGGGGGAAATCAAACATCACCATACTGGGAATTAGTGTCCAATAAATAACGCAATTATGTCCCTTTTTCTTTTAATTATCGGCATATTGTCACCCGCTCCTCTAAGATCATTGTTATGCGGAGCAAACATTTGCTGATATCGGAGAAATGCTGTAGCTGTCAAATGCGCAGAGCTTTACTTTTTTTTTTTAACCTAGACCTGACTGTTTCTTCAGAAGAAGTGATGATACCGAGACACACAGTTAACCAAGAGATCTAGGCCAAGGCCTAGTATCAACGGCGCACGAATGTTTTGTGGGGAAAAAAAATTACTCAGTCTGTAGTACTCTGTACTTTTACTGCCGTACGCTTATGCAAGGCACTACACACTCGCATTACTGAAGCCAAGGGTCATCCTCTATGTCCACACACCCCCTCCCCGCCAGCACCGGAAAAAGAAATAAAGAGGTTTTATATGCGGTGAGTTGCGTGGGCATTTTTGGTGGCACAGTGATAGATCTATTGCACTTGTATTGTCGCGGTCAGGGAGAAATGTGTCGATATAAGAGGAAAGAATGGAATAACACGTCGAGTTACGGGGAAATATTTAGTAGCATTAAAGAAGGAACAGGTTGGGATTTAAAAATTGTGTCGAGTTACCCAGAATACCGAGAAAAGCCTGGCCGAGATAAGTGGATTGGTGTAATAACAACTATCTTCTACTGAATGTTAAGAAAACAAAAGAGCTTGTTTTTGACTTTAGGAAAAATAACAACGATCCTGTTTGCCCTCTTACTATCAACAATGAAGAGGTTGAAATTGTCACAGAGGCCAAATAGCTTGGCATTACTATTGATTCATTGCTTAACTGGCATGCGCATGTAACATATGTATACAAGAAAGCCAACCAGCGCATGTATTCCCTCAGAAAGCTCCGCTTTTTAAAAGTTAGCAAAAGCATTCTGAAAATATTTTACACCATGGCTATTCAGAGCGTTTTGATGTATGGAGTTGTCTGTTGGGGAGGAAACATCTTACAAAAAGATAAAAATAAGATCAATAATTTAATTAAAAAAGCATCCAAAATTTGTATCTGTGATCTGCCATATTTTGATGAGCTGTACACTGGTGCTTGTATTAAAAAAGCTAATATTATTATAAATGACCCCCAACATCCCCTGAACAAGGAATATATAAGATCTGTAAGAAGTTTAAGGCTGTTGTCAAAGAAAACTAAAACTGAGCGCTACTTTAAATCGTTTATTCCATCATCAACTAGGATGTTACAATAATGTCGTCATCTTGATCGTAATCTGTGCACAGTTGAATTATGTCCTGCGTGTCAGGTCAATGTGTTTTAGTTAGGGAAGCATATTGTGTGCACTGTTAATTTTGTTAATTTAGTTAATTTATCAGTGTGTGTGTATATATGTGTGTGTGCGCGCTATGTATCATAGCCTACTTTCTGCTTCTGTAACTGTATTGTTATGTATTCAATGATCAAAACAAATTTCCTTGTACAAGGACGAATAAAATTTATCTTATCTTATCTTATCTTATGATAATTTCTTCCCGTCCCCCCTTTCGAAACTAATGCATGCATTTGTCACGAACACAATGTCTTCTAAATGCCGTGCTAGGTCACGACGTTCAGTGAGTAAATTTTCACGACTTGTTAATTCTAACCAGCGTAATTTGTCCTTGAGCTGTTCTCGTGAACAGTTTGTTTGAAACACTTTTGTTTTAGAGATGGAAAGAAAGTGGGGCGAGATAGAATAAATGTATAGCTAGGAGTGACAGAGCCGTTCTCGACCCCGTGATTTTGATGAACACTTAGAAGGGAAGAGAAGGGGCGAATAAGGATAGATAGTTTAAGACGCTTAGTCGCGTTCAGAAATTCGTGCATAAAATGTAGAAAGCACGAGGGTTTAAAGATTTCAGTAGTTGTTTTGACATTTTAAATTGACCTTGTCTGTTTTAATGCGAGGCCGTGACCGACTCCCACATAGAATATATTAATACTGCGAGATGAGCTCGCATGGATGCACCAATGAAATCTAGGGATTTGGACGGTAGTTGCAGGTGGCTAGACAGTATAAAAGTCAGCCCAGACATATATCCTGGACTCCATACAGAAAACTCCAATCTGTGCAGGCGTCGGCACGATTCTGCCTGAAGGATCATAAAGTTGTACGACTCATGTCTTGTCCACTATAGACCATTTGAGATGAATCCATATGCCTGAATGAGATATGCCCACCGCTATTGTCCATCGTTCCCTGGTCTCTAACACCAGGGAATAATCGTAAGTGTTTGTCTATTGATGACTCAACCATGAACGAGGAGCTGAACATAAGTTATCCAGTAGGACAGGATTGCCGCATATACTAGGAGTGCTACCCAAGAATGCAAGATAAAGATATATATAGACTTGCAACTAGTATGAATGTATGGCATACACATCTGTGAATTGTGATTGATTTGTCTGGATGAGGCTGGGCATTGCCAGCCCATCCTAGAGTAGATCTCTAGACTTAACTACGTCAGTTTGTATTGACGGGCTCGATTATTATAAGCGTTAGGCACAAATGGCTGAGATGACATTGTCGCCAGAGACCATATTAGTGTATTGATTGATATATAGTAGGCAGACCAGATCTGAGATATATATAATTAGTACTTAGATTGTTAGTGAGTCAGAAGTATAATAATATTATAGGAATCTAGAGTAGAATTCTAGTGAGGTATTATTGAATTTGGATTTGATGCTGCTGATGTTGTCTTTACTATATAATAGATCTAGACAAAATTGTTAGGGTAATTAATGTAATTAAATTTGTGGCCCTGCAGGTCTGTTTATGAAACTTATTCAGATTGTTCTTAGTGTGTGGCATGGTACGAAAGATTAGATATTAAGTACCTCTCGATTTAAATGCAGTCGAAACCTTAAGTAGACGGATTCCCCCCAAATTCGTAACGTTTAGATAGGAGCCTCGTAACAGCATTATAGCCTGTTGTAAAGCTTCCATCACACCCAAATGTTAACGTTTTTCATAAGCATAAACATCTGAATACATAGAGGAACCTATACATGTATTGTGTTTTTATTCAGCACAATAATGGTGGAATCATGTGCGTGTAGATGTCTTAGACAAAAAATGTAGATGCCTATAAACAGGATGCAACAGGCTGCAGAATTACATACCAGCATTTGATTTCCCATAAACCACTCATTGTTGTATCATTCTGCTACTTTGCATAAAAGCAATTGGGAATGGCGAGTAAAGTGAAGATCAAACAATAATTTACGAAGCTAACTGAAAAATAAATACAGTCCAATCCACTTATCTCGACATGGCTTTTGTCGACATTCTGGGTAACTCGACACAATTTTTAAGTCCCAACCTGTTCCTTCTTTAATGCTACAAAATATTTCCCCGACACTCGACTTGTTATTCCATTCATTCCTCTTATAATTATATTTCTCCCCGACCGCGGCAAAACAAGTGCACTAGATCTACTACTAGGATACCGAAAATACCCACGCAACTGCCCCCGATATAAGACCTCTTTATTTCTTTTTGCGGTGCTGGCGGGGAGGGGTAGGAGAGGGGGTGTTTGGACATAGAGGATGACCCTTGGCTTCAGTAACGCGAGTGTGGAGTGCCATGCATAAGCACACGGCAGTAGAAGTACAGAGTACTACAGACTGGGTAATTTTTTTTCCCCACAAAACATTCGTGCGCCGTTGATACTAGGCCTTGACCTAGATCTCTTGGTTAACTGTGTGACTCGGTATCATCACTTCTTCTGAAGAAACAGTCAGGTCGAGGTTTTTTAAAAAAAGCACCGCGAATTCGATAGCTACAGCATTTCTCCGATATCGGCAAATCTTTGCCACGCACTGCTCCTCACAACAATAATACTGGAGGAATGGGTGACAATATGCCGATAATTAAAAGAAAAAGGCATATAATAGCGTTGTTTATTGGTCACTTCCCATAATGGTGATGTTTGATCTCCACGACCTCCCCTTTTCTTCTCTCTTCCACCCCTTATCTGCTATTTCGACTTTCTCTTTACTCAACGCATCAGACGATGCCACTGATGTCGAGATACATGTATTGGGACTGCACTGTAAATAAATAAACGGCCTCCAACCTAGCATACCATGCCCAAGGGACTACCACATCACGTTTTTTAAGTGGTTGCTATGCTCTGATTTTATCAATAAAATGTCTGCCACAAGTGTTAAGTTCGTATGGTGGTCATCATTTCTTTGGGGAAATTACCAGTCGCAGACTTAAAATTTTCTAGTGGGATTAGGTTTTTGGTAACGATTGCAGCATACATGTCAGGTTCCAAACCTTATATTGGATCAGAATAATCTTTAGTCTTAAACTGTCCAACTGATCATATTATTATACTTTCATAATGGGGTTGGGGGGCTTCAATTGTGACTGTCTACTAAGGAGTTGAACCAGATCGCCGAATCTAACTGCCAACTTTTGGAATTAGCCCAGACACGCGTCGGCCGATTTTTGTTGGCCGATGTTATGGCTACTGAGAGAGGTCTCATTGAAACTTAATTGTCCTGACGTCAGCATGCCAGTTAAAATTGGCGAGTGCATGCTTAGGCTAATCAATCCATTTTCCCTTTCTGTTCACACCCATACAGCTGTTGTGATTTTTAGGCCCAAAGGACAGTATAGCCATGTATTGTAAGGTCAAAGCTTACTGGTTACATTCAGATTATATAGACAAATGTGCATGGTAAAAGTAATGAATACACTTTAAAATTTAACTGATAGATGACACATTTGTTGATTCTGGCAGATTTTTTATCAGAAAGTTATGGTATAAACCAACAACAAACAAACAAAACAAAACATACGAAATAAAACAAGGAAACACTGGGTAGGTTATTCAAATTTTTATTTACATTTAAATTTAAATTCCCTTATTTTTTCTTCTTCTTCTTTTTATCACTCAGTCCAGCGAATTCAAAACTCTTGAGAGGATCTGCTTGTCGCTTCTGTGGAGATAAAGAAAAAAAAAAAATGAAAAGTACATAAATTTAAACTGACTTGCCCAATGCTTTTTACGAAAACTGCATTACAATAAATACAATGTACTGTAGAAGTCAGCCTAGAAAATGGAATTCACGGGAATGATATTTCACTAGAATTCCAGCAAGGTGGGAATTTGAAGGTTAGGCTTATGAAGTTCATGAATCTGTGTGATTATGAACAGATGCAGTTCTTGGATAAAAAAAATTGCGAAATGTCAATCCCCCAAAGTTTCAGAAAATTTCAAGTATCCACAATCTGACCCCTGCGTGCACATGATTTACTGTAAGTCCTCTCTCTTCCAATTACATAGAGCACATTTACATGAGCATAATGTTAATATTGTTAACTCACAAATCTGCATTTGCGTGGATTGTTGTTTTAGGTCTTCTCTTTTTGTCTTTTGTTTTTTATATTACTGGTAACTGGTTGGTAATTTTCTGCTGGATTTTTCAACTGATTCCTTAAATTCATTACACAAGTAGAATCTCCTGCATAACTGCACAATTTTCTGTTCTACTCACCACATTAATTGTAATATATGTCACTGTTTGCATTTATATTTTATAAAAACAGGCTGATAAAATTCACTGTATAATACGTTGGGAAGAAAGAATATGTCAGTAAATTGTCAGGAAATGTTTCTGAAGATACTGAATAGTCAGAAAAAAAAAAAAAGAAAGGTGTATCGTCGTGGATAACACACTTACCCTGTACTTCTTCTCTGCCTGAGATACAGGTCTGCCTTGCTTGTATCTTGGACTGTGAGTGTCACTTTTAACACTGAATCTTGTTTTGTGTCTACGTAATGCTTGTGGTACTACATGGGGAACACAAAATTACACAAGGAATTATCATTAAAGCAAAGAATAAAAATGAAAAATAACACTGAAGAATAAAAACTATCTTAACAACACATTAAAAGAAAACTTTATAATGTAATGATAAATGGGCATACATAGGATTGTAGCATAGGAAGGCCAGGAAAAAGTCAAGTTACATAGTGAGGTTATAAAGATACAGAAGCAACACAGTGGCTTCCATGGTGAAATGCATGTAATTCCCTTCATGAGGAAGCATAACCAAGCCTTACTGTGAGTACACAATGGGGGAACTGAACTTTTCACATGCTCTATGTTTAACTCACACATTTTCTTTTCAATACAACAATCTGTTAATTCTTATGAAAAACTCAAATAAGGACTGTTTAGAGCTGGGTTTTGATGTGTCCAGAAACGGCAACAGAAACGACAAAAATCCATCAAGTAGTATAAAGAAAGAGTGTTTCCACCTGTACGGAAATGGTGTTTTGGTATACATGAAAATATTCTTTCTATTTCACTACTTGAAAGATTTTTGACCTTTTCGCTGCTGCTTCCGTACATATGAAAATCTAGCTCCGCATAAACTAAGTGACCATTAATTGAAAGGAAGATCAATACTTTTTGGTAGGGCTCAGCTGGTTAATATTCCCGTTTTTCCAATGCAACTACTGCCTCAAACATGGTTGGCTAACTCTCCTATACTTCTGTCTTGAACGGATCCTAGTTTTTCAAAACATGGAACAGTGCATACTAAAATAAAATGTTGAAAGTAAAAACAAACCTATGTAGTCAGGAACATGTTTCAGTTCTTTTGTTGTTTTCACAGAATGAAGACCTTTGTCATGTCTCAAAGCTTGCAGATCTTGTGGGTTGTCATCAAAGTAAGACTATAAGGATGGCAGATATGAAAGTAAATTTTAACCATTCTCACATTAAAATTTATGAAAGACTTAAAATACCAGACATACAATAGATCCACTGTCTTTCCATGTGCCCTATTAATTCGGTGAAGAGAGAATTGCATCTGTAGCAATAAATGGTCAACCCCAAAACTGTAGTTCCTGCCAAATCAACTGCTGGCTTTTGATATAAACACAGTTGTGTTATTTGGTATCCTGTCATTTTGTGGCCCAATTAATAATGAATTCATTGCCATTCATGTCATTCGAATCTGGAGTAAGTTGTGTTAAATTCCGTCTTATTTCCAAGTCTGCGACCTTGGCACTAAGCAGCAACAGGAGAATAATGGAAAACACGTCACTGCTTAAAGCTAATTCTCTTGCTACCATTTCATATATGCAAAGCATTGCCTGAAATGCCTACGGTTCACTTGTAAAATTATTTGCAAAGTTTCATCATAGGCCTAGTGATGTTGTTTCAGTGATTTTTAAAACTACCAAAAAAAATTGCCTTTTGGAGCTGAATGTCTGTCGTTGAATAATTTTAATAATAATGTAAGGCATGCTGGCCAAGGATTATAATCAGAAGGAAATTACAACATTTTTTTTTTTTTGACCAATTCCACATATTGAAGATTGAAACTTGTCACAAAACATAATCAGTATGACCTATGCTGCAAAGTCATTTAAAAACACATAATTTCCGCACCAATTCAAATGATAGTCATCATTTAAGCCAAAAGTTCCTCTGTTAGTATGGGTGGCATTATTATAACCATGGCTCTGTGTGAAATATGTTTTCTCTACCTTAAGTTTGTCTGAATTTAAAATCTCCTTCCTGACATCTTTCATTCTCGCTTCCTGTACAGCAGAACGCGTAATAGCTTGAAGTGCATCCTGAAATTAAATGCAATAAATTTGGTAAGGAAATCTTGAAATAAAATACATGTCAATTCTTCTTTTGTCTTTCTTCTGTCATCTGTCTGTAATTGTTTAAATTATGGCAACTGTTCTTCTCACTGCCGCGTCAAATACTGGCTAAACTGCAGACATTTTAAGCTTCAAAATTTTAATACAGGTTACAACTGACATTCAGATCATGACGCGACCATTCATAATTACCGATACTGAGGTGCACATTTAGAAAAAAAAATGTTTTTTGTATTCAGTTTTTCTTTGCTTGGTGTCCTCTTCCAGCTTTTATGGATTAATTTGCCTGCCTTTCAAGAGCACCCAAATTCTGTGCACTTTCCCCCCAACAGAAACAGCATGTGCTGCCCACTTATGTGCATAGGAGACTACTTAAGGGAGAGAGAGAGGAGGAGGTGAATGGATAGGGAGAGAAAGAGAGGGGTACTAAGAGAGGGGTAGAGGGCAGAAGCAGGTTTATCCAGGACAATGCTGGGAGCCTGAACTAATCTGATTTATCTCCCTCAACTTTGAGGTATAAAGATCTATGAATCTCCTCCATGAATTAAATCATGGTAAACTTGTAAACCAAATTATGAGAAAAAATGTAATGTCTAAATCAGACCTTCTGAACAATGACCAAGTAAAGAAGCAAAGAAATATTTCAGCTATGAATCATTACGACAAAGATAAGTAAAAAACTTCCCTGTTCTGTGCAACCTCTCCCTAAATTGAAATTCAAGAATTTCAAGACAGCTTCTCAAATTTAAAACCTGTCTTGCATTGTCACTTATAAACTTATCATGCACTCCTCGGGTTATACTGAATCATACATCATACTGATTGCACCTGAATATAAGAAGTTAAAAATCATGGCTATGCTGTGTCAGATGGTACCCACAACTTAGTTATAATTAACTTGTACAGACAGAACTAAACAGATTACTACTGCACTGACAGAATGATGACCTACCTTGGCCCTGTATCTAAAACCTTCAATCTCTTCCATTCGGAAATTGTAGGGTTTGAAAACACTGTCTTCTCCTTCTTCTGAAATAAACAGACAACAAGAAGACTGTTAGAGTTAGTGAACCTGTATGAGTGCGTGAAGTGTGGTAAGGTACCTCACAGCTGTACTACAGTGGAGAACGGTTAAACCGAAAATGGCTAAACTGAAACTAGCGCTAAACCGAAATAACCATATGGTTAAACCGAAAAGAAAATTACTGGATTCAGTGGCCAAGTCACTGTATCACCCCACTAAACCCCCTCCTACCCCCCCCCCCCTCAAAAAATGAGAGCAGAGCATGCTTCGTTCTGCCCGGTAGTTAAGCTTACTTTATGGAAGCCGCAGCACTACAGGGATAGGGGGAGAGGGAGGGAGGCCCATAAACTCACATGTTCGAAATCAGACGTTATGTTTGGCGCATCGTGACTGACCTTTCATGTAAAATGTGAGACATCAGAGAGACAACACTAGTTATCGCGGACAGCGCATTTCATGGCCTCGTGTACGGTAAAGGTAACGAGATCGGCGGGACGGCAGTTCTGTACTGTCCGTCCACACGCATGTCTCCCAGTTCTGAGAATTAGTCCAGATTCACCAGCATATCCATGCTCAGGGTGTCCAGCACTTTCCAACTTCAAAAAATCCTACCACTCCTTTAAAAAATCCTACCAGTCTAGCGCGCGGAAAATGTTTCAAAATTACAAGTGCAAACACAAAAAACACACAAAAACAATGCCAGAGTCAGGAAACATTGACCTGAACAGTTCATCAGTATTGTCGGATGACCTAGCACTGCTATGAGTGGATATAACATGGAGAACCCACTTGATTTCCGCTTTTAGTACATCGCTATCCGACACAGGCAGCTGAGATTGAGTGTGCGAACTACAACTAGATTTAGAACCAGCATTAGGTCCACCCAAAGAAGATACTGGTGCTGATGTAGTTGAAACAGATCCAGGCTTTGTCTTGGTAAATCCTAGAATGGAAGCGTTTTTCTTTGTTGCTGCTGCAGCATCCTGGTGCTTCTGTGTTAACAAATGTGTCGATAAAGCCTTCTTTCCCGACTTTCCAATTTTGTATGCTCTGTTGCACAATTTACAGCGGAAATTATCCTTGTCCCCACTGTCACAAAGTAGCCAGTCACTATACTGTGGATCTTTTAACCACTCGGGATCAAAGTAGCACTTTCCCATTTTTTGGTTGTTCTTAGTCTTCCTGAAATTTGTTATCGGAGCACTATACTATTGACATTGACCAGACCATAAAAATGGACCTTGATTTTGATCAAGCAAGCGATATCACCAGTTTCCACCTATTCTACGTTAGATCCAGATCTAAAAACACACGTTACCCTCCTCATGATAAAAAAACATGGAGTGGCCTCCTGTAGCAATGAATGGCTGCTGATGAATGAGAAAATCGTTCAAACAATGTCCAAATGAAACTCAATCGAAGTGGAAGAGCCCAAACCCGAGAAACAGACCGTCCGTCGTCCTGGCTCGTTTTATCAGTCGCTACTCGAGTCTAGATCTAGAATGGGATCTCCCGCGATTTATCTGGATCTTGAAGAATTCATTAAAGTCCAGCTGCACAGAATTTCACAATGGGCACAATGAAGAAACACAAAAGAGAGATGCTTTATCAACTGCTGTCGTCCAGATAGAAAAACGAAGTGGCCGCCTTTGCAAGCGTAGCTTTTTCTCAGTCTCGTTAATCAGGTGTGATCTTGGCAGATTCGCGTTCCAACTGGCAGGGCGATTTTGACGCAGCTTGGGTTTGGGTTTCACGGGTATATTTTTTTTCCTTCTGCGTGATAATTTTTTTCCCCTTATCGGCAACACTTCATATATTTTTTTCCGACCAAATATCGATTTTTCCGACCAAAATCCGACTTTTCCGACCGTGAGTTAAAAATCCGACTTTCCGACTTCGCTGGACACGCTGATGCTTTGAGTGTGCCTAGGTCTGAGCAATCGTCCGCCCTCATTCTCAGTCAAAAACACAGAGCAAGCGAGGACGTGTTAAGTCCGTTCAGCCTGTGCGCTTACATTATTTGTCCCCTATGATAGTGATTTGGGCTGCCTCTAGTCTCTTGAAACTGGCATTTTTCAAGCCCCCTATTGCTAAACCGAAACTGTCTAAACCATTGTCTACTGTATTTATCAAAGCACTCAACATAAACCATGAGGACTGCATTTTTTGGGCGAAACCTGTTAACACATGGATAAAAGTAAATCACCACTTGTGACAATAGTAAAGAAAAAAGTGCACGAGTACTCAGAAAAAACAATTTCTCACCATTTTCTCCCATCAGTGCCTCCTCAACTTCTTTCAACTTGCCATTATCTTTGATGGTCACAAAGGATAAGGCTGTTCCTGAGTTGTCTCCTCTTGCTGTCCTTTGATTACAAAGAAAATATACAAAATTGGAATACACATCATTATTATGGCCCATTTCATTTTTGCACTATTCTTAACCCTTGCTCTTACAACTTTTCTTCACTTGAATCTCATGTGATATGTGTTTTATTACAGCTAAAATACATAAAAAGTGACTCTAACAAAAAGAAAACACAGATTAGCATGTTTTTTTTCCCTAAGTTGTTTCAGATTCTGCATATCTATCTGTTTGTAAGTATGTTGGGGGTGTTTGAATGTGAAAGTCCATTTGTTTCAGATTCTGCATATCTGTTTGTTAATATTTTGTGAACCTACATTCCACAATCTGTGACTTACATACATGTGAATCTTTTGCATATATATAGACACTGTTATCCGTATATATGCATATATCTATACAGCAGAGATCAGCGCAGAAGTGGTAGGAAATGTTTCATATTAATCATACTTTAGTACCACAGTCTTCAGCAAAACAATTTGCCTTGCAAATTACTAGTCAACTTCCACAAATAAATTCAAAACCAGATTCTTTCTTGCTTTCCTGGCCTGCAGTTTGAAGAGACACAAGTCCATTACTCTTTTCATGCAGAAAAACATTTTCAGATATCACACAAAATGATATTCAAATTATATGTGATAAGTAGATGGCAAGATAAATAGAAATGACAAGTGAATGAAAGGCATTACCTCCCAACTCTATGAATGTAGGAATCAGCATTTGGAGGAAAATCAAAATTGACAACATTTGACACATTGTAGAAATCAATTCCTCTGGACATACCATACTCTTTGTCTTGTTTATGTGCCCTGGAAATAAAAGAAGAGTAGAAACAATCATCCGACAAATGAGATAAGAATAACAATTGCACGTCAAATATATTTCTCTGTAATAAATCACTTCAAAATGTGTTCCTATCACCAGCACTGATGATATACAAAACATAAAAAGAGATGGTAAAATATGATGGAAACTTTTAAACTGATCTAAAACTCTAATTTTTCACATTAATAAACTTTCTCACTTACTCTGCTGTTAGGTATAGAAATCTGAGTAAGATTTATAGCTGCCCATTCATTTAACACCTTGAAGTTGCAAACAAATCAAGTGACAGTAGATCCATTATAAAGTTCCACAGTATGAAAGTACTGGGTTTCCATTTATGTAAATAGTCTTAAAAAGGATTTGTTTGTGATAGCTGTAATTTTCAGTGAAGCTGATCTGATTTATTTTTGCCGCTTTACACCTGTGTAAATCAATGAGTGCAAGTATTACTGTCTATGTCATCAACTAACGGTGGACAACGACGGCAGGTACAGTGATGACTTAATTTAGGGCACTGTTATAAAAAGGCTATCAATCTGTCATAAAATGAATTGTGTGAGACACATACCTCTTTGATTTTGTTTTCTGTTGCTTTGAATCTGTGACTGAAGATGTGTTACCAGTAGTTTCATCTGATGCTATAATGTAGTCATACAGCCCATCATTGAACTGATCAACAATATGGCATCTGGAGAGGTCACAGAGACGACATGCCAAATGACAGCATTCTTTTAGACAATCAAATAATGGGTGACAATAATGTACTCTAAAATCACAGCGAAAGGATAGAGAGAATCTTGAGTTTCCAGCATTTTATTGAAATAGAGTCAATTGAATGGTTTGAATGTGTTAGCAAAAAACACAATACTTTAAAATAGGTCAAAGGGAGATGAGTTAAGAAAAATATGCCTAAAACTATAAAAACGAGACATACAAAACAAGGAGTAATAACAACTACATTTCTACCAGCTTTGCATAAAACATGCAATCTGATTGTTTTTGTTTGCCCAGAATTAACTGATATAATTGGTCCAAGACTATAAAATTCACAGTAAAAACTTAATGAATCCTTAAATAATAATCTCTAAAAAAAAGTCTGCGCTGCCTTCAGAATGGTAATGAATGGGTGAGGAAGAATAGTGAAATTTGTACAAATTACCTTGAGTTCACAGGTAACTCAGAATTCAAGATACAAGAACGGACTCCAAACTGTTCCAGGAATAATTTTAACCTGCAGATTACATAAATGAAAAAATTACGGGACACCATATCAATATTCTCACATGCACATTATAATAACTAGAATAAAAGTATAATAAAAATATATAATAAAAAATAGTAAGAGGAAAACAAGCCATGAATAACCTGAGCTGCTGAACAAAATAAAAAGCTAAGGACGTTAGAATATGTTACAAATGTGTCAGGCCAATCAGGCATTGAGCTAAGGGGAGTCCAAGGAAGTAAGAACATTCTGCCAATTGATAAAATCTTGTGAAAATTTTATTTCTTAAAGTTTTTGTCACTAAGTCATAACATATGACATGGTGGTGATACCTAGTTGAACAGAGGAAAGACTTTCTAAAATCTTAAAACATGAGCATAGATATGAACTGCATGCACATCTAGTCCATTCAATTTCCATTTTGATGTTAACATCAGCAAATAACCTGGTGGTTTCAAATTTGGACACGTAAACAAAGTGAACTAAGACAGAGAATCACACCAGCTTCAGGTGTATGTCTTATCCATATCATACAAACCCTAATGATGGTCTTGTGAAAGTAATGAATGAACATATCTGAGTTCTTCATTGCACATCACTGAATTCCCCATAGAAGAAAGAAAAAATAAAATTTTCATTTTAAAATACAAATAAATCACAATGATTGCTCACTGATAACACTTGTTCACAGTGTTGACAAAGAAGATGGTCTTTCCCCTGATCAGGTTCAACTTCAGCAAGGCTGCCACAAGAGCAAATTTGTCCTTTTCTTCACATCTGAACAGTGGGACAGGAGAAATAAAAATATTTCAAATTCAAATAGAATTCTTTGAAAAATTTAATAATTACAATCCAATACTTACAGATGCTAATTTCAGCTATATGTTCTGAAAATGACCAGGGTTATATAGTGCTAAAAAATGGTATATGAATATTTCAATAAAATAGTTACACACAGACATTACATTTACAAGACTTTACTTGCTGAGCCATTCTGCCATTCATACAAATTAAGTACAAATAATTGTCTCTTGATGCATCAAAATAATGATTATCACTTCCTTTGCCAAATATATGTCCTTAAGGGAGAGAAAAGGAAATCACTCTCCTTTATTTGGAAGACAGAGATCACATGCATCATGGAAATTTATATCAGATTAGTGGGTTTTTATACAAAATACAAGTTCACCCTATGGCATGATATTTTAGAGTTGGTTTTTATCCAATTTTAATAAAATTTCCATATACGATACAACTCCCTGAAGAAACTAATATTGAGGACTATTTCACTTGTAGCTGACCCTTCTAGGACATTCACTTCATATGCCAAACTTACTTGATTTGGTACTGATTGAGCTGTGAAGACTCTGGTAATTGTGATTCCTCCAGTTTTAAGACAACCTGTTTGAAAAATTATCCAGCAGATGGATTCAGACAACGTTATTTCATAAAACTATCATGAATGGTGTATAAAATATTGCCACATTACTTCCTTTGTAACCAGTTTTGGAAAATAAAATACTAAAGCCATCTCTCCATAGTCTATGGTATTGGTGGTTTCTTCAGTAGGAAAGATTTTCTCATCCTTCCAAGCAGGGGAATTGCAGGGTTTAGTCTGATGGATGCATGGAAAATAAAATTCAAATATTGAGTTAAAATATTATGTTTCTGATGTATTATCAATGGATCCCACATCTGTGCTGATCATGTAGGGAATCAAAGCATTAAAAATCTAAAATCACAGTAAAATTGCATTCCATTACACTTACAGCATTGTGAAGCACCATCTTCTTCAAATTTTTGACATCCTCACCCATGGTTGCAGACATCATGAATGCTTGATATATCTTCGGAAAATTCCTGAAAATTGAAGGCAAAAAAAAAAAAAAAATGCACTGCGACTTAATCGAAACCAAAAGTTTGCTCCAACTTATGATGTCCTCAATAAAAATAAGACATTGATAAAATAAGTCTACAAAAATGGTGAAATCATTTAACATTTAAAGGTGAAAGACAGAAAACTGCTTAAACCATGTAATTTTCTGATTTTACACCCTGAGTTGGACCCAGAAATACCAGGCAGTAGTCTGTTTGATCTATCATTCTTGTTGTTTATGTCATAAAGGTTATTAGTAACAAATGATTTGTAAAACTTATGGAACTTATACTTACTCCAAGAGCTCCTTCATGTCAGATTCATAACCAAAGGAAAACACTAGGTCTGCTTCATCTACCACAAGCATTTCAAGACTGTTCTTTAAACTGATGTTTTCTGCTCTGACATGGGCCAGTAGGCGACTTGGTGTTGCAACTACCAAATCTGGCTTCTCCATCAATAAAGGTCTAAAATATAGTAAAAGAAAATGACACTTAATGACCTAATAAACAAACATAAGTTATAATAATAAAGCCATGAAATTTCATATATGAGAATAATTTAAAATAGCACAGTGCTGTTAACTTGCATTATCTGATTATCCCATGGTTATCATTAAATACAATACAATCATCCTTGTTTTCCATTTCACGAGGAGAAAACTTTATAGATATAAATTTAAATTAAAAAAAAAAATTCCACTACTTATTTGCCTTATAAGAAATGAACCACTGTTAGTGTTACCTTAAAAGAAGAACACTGACATTACATCAGTTTATATAATTATGAAAGTCAACATCTACTTTGCACTTTACCTTTGAGTGGCAAGGGACACTTGTGGTGATATGTCCACACACTTGATGTCTCTTGAACAACCAGATGTAAGTTCCTGGTGATTAAAAAACAATGGGAGCTAATAAATGTTTGTGGGAAAATAAAGGGCTCAATTTTCTTTACTGTATCCTCCTTTTAAACTGGGAGGCATGTCAACTGTATTAATATACTGGTACAATTAAATTTATAATCATTGTGTGAAAAGCAAACAATAGCTCTGCTATCTATAGGCTAATACACAATAATAATTCATGATACTGATGATCATTCTGCAATATAAGAAGGCTTTCTTAGCCTTGAAAACAAACATACCAAAATATTTTTGTGGGCTTGACTGCACAGCTCTTTGGATGGTGTCAGAATGACAGCTCTAATTGCTTGCTCTGATGCAGTCTGTAAAATGAAATAATTATTATCAATAAGAGTGAAGATTATAAATGATATTAAAGGATCTAAAAGATAACACCAAATAACTATCCAGTTTAACTGACCAGGGATATATTGTGATAATAGGCCCATTGCAGATATCGGACATTTTAGTTGTAAGGACCGACGCATAACCATGGCGATGGTAGCACTGATTTTGATTCGTTAGTTGATTTGCACTGCGAGCACTTCAGGCATCGCAAACCAATCGGCGGCAAGCTAGAAAAAAGTTCACTGCAGTAAACAATGACACGTGTGTACATGCAGATGGGAGACGCTCGGTCAATTCTTTCACTTCCTTTTGCTGTTTACACAGATGCTTGGGAATCTGACCAGCTTGGATCCATTCTTTCCACCCCTGTCATAACAGTCAACTGTAATGCAACCAGCAGGCATTTTAACCACTTAGACATATCTCGAAGTTACACTCGTCAGCTGATCCAGCCGCCATTTTGGGTGTCGGAAGTACAAAACAAAAACACTCTGTGACGTCATTTGCAATGGGCCTATACAATAAATTAAAACACTATACATCTCAGTTGCTGACAAGCAAGTCTAACGGACTGTTTACCATTGAAGTGATCTGTAATGTAATAACTACTTCTCTTGGCACAACATTTGTATATTATACAAAAAGCAGAACAAAACATAACAAATACAGACAGTTCCAACTTCCAAATACACAAATTTCAGGCAAATAGCCCATTGTATTATTAAATCCCTATAATATTATAAGCAAATTTCTTTAATTATAAAGAAACTAACGAAAACACAGACCAGGCTTGTTTGAGTTCCACACAAACAACAAAGCTCTGCAAGGAAATGAAGAAATCATTTTTACCTGTTTAATGTGCAGAAGTTTCTGGATTACTGCAATAGCATAGGCTGCTGTCTTCCCTGATCCTGTTCGAGCTCTTGCGAGAATATCTTTCCCTTTCAAAGCTAGAGGAATGGCCTTTTCTTGTATTGGAGTTGGCTGAGACCATCCTAATTTGGAGATTGCCTGACAATAAAACGAGTTGACAGAGTTACATCTTTTTCAGTACGAAGTGCTTATTCCTGATCTTATTCGCAGATGGGTGGGTTTCTCGGTTTTGTGATGTCTACTATGGAAAAGTTCTCCCGCATTCCGCAGTCTGCGATGGCGCAATGGCTAGCATCTGCACTTATCAGTTGTAGAGCCCGGCCCGTCTCGGGTTCAATCCCACGCCGGAGCATTTTTTTTTTTAAAACCTAGGATTGCTCATTTTAAGGGGAAAAATTTTTTTTTAAAGGATTTTGTAAAATTGATGTACTAGTGTGCTCCAGATTACTTTATTCCTGTTCACTGAACGGGACAGAAATATAAATGTAAATCAAATTTTAAACATGTAAATGATTTCTTTTAGTAAGTATGAACTGAACAGCTCATCTCTCTCCACGGCAATCTAGATTTATTTGCCATGTTTTGTTTTATTACTTGTTTTTTGTTTCCATGGACGTTTAATTCATTTTTATTTGCTCTGTCTGACTTTCTCTGTGATTTCACATCAGACAAAATTGGCTCATAATAACAATAATTCATCTAAAAAAATTGGTAAAAAATATTTTTAAAATCCTAGTCACAATTTTATACTCTGGAGCAAAGCAACGATGATCAGTGGGAGAAAACGCAGAAAAAAGTGATCAAAAAAAAGAAAAAAAAAAGTCAGATCTTGTAGAGCCTTGAAACCCCCCCCCCCCCCCCCAGCTCGGCAAGCAAGCTTACTTCTGGTAGGTTTTTGGAATAGAATATCAAAAAAGGGGGAATCAGAGGCGGTGGAGGACGAACTCCTCTGGCTTTCCGATTTTTGCTTTCCAATTTCCCCTCGACATGCTGTTTGTTTACACTGGTCCGTTTTCTGAATGAGAAGTGATGCGCATCGCTTGTTTTGGTCATGTGACTGAGATGAACGTTCGGGTGGCCGCCGCTGGCCTCTCACTCGTCGAGCGAAGGAATTGTTCGTTTCATCTTTTCAATGTATGTTTGTGAAGTTAATCTGATCTTTCTAGACTTTTATCACTCGATAAAATTCAGAGGGCTTTGGTTCTCGCCTGCTTGTTATGGTACTTGAGCTATTTTGTATCCCATAGACAGCTCTAGCCACCAAAATTGTTTTGGTGAAAGTTTCATCGACAGCTCGACCGTACGCCATTTTAAGGAGAAAATCACAAACCAAAAATCCATCTGCGAATAAGATTCTGATCTTATTCGCAGGTGTCTGCGATATAAGTGTGGCCTTTTCAGTATCTTTGTTTGGACGCTGCTACAGCTGGAAATGGGAAAAAGTTCCCTTCATCTCAACTACCCAGTCAAGATGTCTTAAGCCTGTCCCAAACCATGTCCTATCCACGGCGTCCCCAAGCGGGACTGTTAGTTTACGCATGACTGACTCGCTGGGCGGACCTGGTAGCAGTGAAGACAGCCGTAATTTGCTTCGTCACGGTCCGTGGTCAAGACCTGTCTCAGCATCATTTTACTGTATTTAAATAACTCCCCATTGTTTGATATTTTTTTAGCTCAATATTATACTTTAAATACATTCGCAGAATGAAAGAACTCGCCTTCACGTTTATGTAAATTCGAACATTGTAGCTGCCATAGGAACAAAACTAGAGAGGCCAAAAGTCAGACAATTTTCAGCTTGTAGTTAGTCTCTTGTTTGAGGATGAATTAATTAAATCTCTGACGTTAGTATGCTCTGAAACTTTGTTAAAGAAGTCTAGAAAGGTACAGAAAACAGCTTACCAAGTCTGAGTTTCTCTTCAGTTTTTTGTGCCAAGTTATTACAAACTTCATGATATGATCTGCTCCAAATTTATCTCTGTATACCAAACCGCCTATCAGACTTCCAGCAGAAGATGATTGGTAATGTCATTTGCATGTTTCACACATAAATCTAACATTTTAGAACACAACTTCAGTTTTGTGGTTACATTTGCCTTGCCACAACATCGACAGATTCACTTAATGGCCCGAATTAGACAGGATAAGCCAAGCTGTACCATGGCGCGCTTAAGGAAATGACAAATATTAAATTAGAAGAACGATTTACATTGGTGGCAAGTTGTCAGAAACCCATGGCAAGGACACAACTGAGTTGGATCACATCGCCTTATGACTTTACACACCCCTGTCAAGATGGTTTGAACGGAAATGATCTTTATCTGTGTGTATACGAAAGTCTGCTCTCCGTTAAACACTGTAATAAGTCTTGCAGTGTGTTCTGCTACTTCTTTATCGAGCAGATCTAGGACGTAATTGCTAATTATCAACAATGAGTGCTACTGAAACTCAGTCAATACTTTCTTTAGAAGAAGATGATAATACAGGCTCAGAAGACTACCATCTATATACTCGCACAGCAAACGTGACAAGAGATACCAAGAAAGAACATGGACTCAGATAGCATCAAAACTGGGACTGACAATAAATATTATTTCTCTGCAGTTTAATGAAGAGCAATAAATCTTGTCCTCCAAGAGCGAAAGCAGTTCCAAATGATCATAATATGGTCATTCTTGCATTGGACAGTATAGGCCTGTAACAGGTATACCGTCATAAAAAAAAAAAATATGACAAAAGGTACGGTACAGTTTGGCTCATCCCATGTAACTACTAAACTAAGGCCTAAAAGAGTCATGCGCCCCGCTAACGTATGTTCCTTAATTAAAAACGGCAATAAGCTAATTGTCAAACTTCTATTTGATGAGTAAAGGTTCACAGGCAGAAGCGAAGATACCGCGCGGCCAGTAAAATCAGCGCCTGGCGTCTGACTGATAATTGAAGACAGAATGCAAGATCTACCATGAAATCTAGATACACCCCAAAAAAATAATTCCGGGTCAAAATCTTAAATCCGTCGTCTGAAAGCCGAGATATGAATTTTTAAATTAATTTTTCACACTGAAAAAGAGCACGAACTAAAAAATGGACACACTGTCTTTAACAGATCACAGCTAGGAAAGTATCAGGGTTCATAGCAGACTTTGATGAGAAAATTCAAGGTTTTTTTCAAGGTTTTTCAAGGTCAACTTTTTCATTTTCAAGGCCACAAAACACCGCGACAAAACTACGCATGCCAGTGAATTGCTTACGCCCGTAAAAACCTGTGCCTCTACTGTCTACACCACTGTCTTTGTTTCCATTTGGCCTAGCGCCTGGGCCCAAATTTTTTGTTTTTTTCAATTCAATCGTATTTTTTGTTTTTTTCAAGGTTATTCAAGGTTGTGTCTGTTTTCCAGGCTTTTCAAGACCTTGAAAAACAATTTTCGTTTTTGAAGGTTTTTCCAGGTTTCCAAGGTCCGCTATGAACCCTGAAGTATTGATCACAGAGAAACGAGGTTTTCAGTAATATGAAGAGCGTGTAGTGAAGATAGGAATGCAAAATATAAATGAAACATATTTTGTGCAAACAGTGGAATTTATAGCGTTGAAATCGACTGCAAAAATGCAAACGAAATTCTACCTCCACTGCCAAGTGCTACCGCTACTGACGGTGATATCCCCCGTATTTTATTGCCTATATTTAAACGGCCATTACGCGCTTGGACTGAATGGACATCTCTCGCTAATAACATCGTGCACAATTGGTCCGTGGTGGATTCGGGAACGCTCAGGTGTCGGCGCTGTCTCAGGAGCCCGCCCAGTCACGATTTACGAGTTCAAGTGCAATTAGAGGGTCGAGAAAACTAAAAGTCTGGTTTTGAGTCCAAATAGGACGCCGTGTATCCCTAACACCATACCTTGTTTCTCAGTTGAAAGGGTATGGCATAGGATTAAAGATCAGATTAGATTTTGTGTTAGGGATAATGACTGGGTTAGAAATGGGTTTAGGGTATCTTGAATAGCTGGTTGGAGGCACAGAACCGAGAACTCTTCCCTTGCAAGAGCTGATTCGTGTTGAGTTTTTGTTGACATTATATTTATAAATCTTAGTTCTTCATCATCATCATTGCCTTTCTCACCCTGGATCAGGGTATAGGCCACCAACAAACACTTTCCATCCCTCTCTATCATGGGCCAGCCTCTTTACATTATTCCAAGTCTTTCCGCTTCGTTGCACATCATTTTCTCTGGCTCTTCTCCACGTTCCGCGCGGCCTTCCTCTTGATCTCTTGCCCTGGGGATTCCAATCCAATACCTTCTTCGTGATGCTGTTTCCTGGCCTCCTGAGAGTGTGGCCGATCCATCTCCATCGCCTCCTACCAATTTCCTCTCTGACTGGGCTCTGTCTTGTTCTTTTCCATACAATTTCATTGCTCACCTTGTCTGTCCATCTGATCTTAAGTAGCTTCCTCAAACATCTGTTGATGAAAACTTGGATTCTCTTTATGCAGACCTGGGACGCATTCCAAGTCTCACATCCATACAACAGGACTGACTTCACGTTCGAGTTGAATATCCTCAGCTTTGTTTTTAGAGATATATCCTTGGTTCTCCAAATCTTGCTTAAGGACGTGAAAGCTGCCTGTGCCTTTCCAATTCGTGCTTTGACTTCTGCCTCTGTTCCTCCCTTATTGTTAATGATACTACCAAGATAGCAGAAGGACTCTACATCTTCCAGTGGTTGATCTCCTACTCTGACTTGTGCGCTTGGGGGTGCAACAATTTTTAGGACCTTCGACTTCGCAGGATGTATCCTCAATCCAATAGATTCTGAAATTTTGTTTAGAGCTGTAGTCTTTGCTTGCATATGGTCGTGTGTGTGCGACAATAGTGCCAAGTCATCTGCAAAATCTAGATCGTCCAGCTGTGTCCATGGGGTCCATTGTATGCCATTTCTTCCTCCACTGGTGGTTTCTTTCATAAGCCAATCAATCACCAGGACAAACAGAAATGGGGACAGCAAACAACCCTGCCTAACACCAGTCTTGATATCAAAGCTGTCAGTAAGCTCGCCATCGTGTACGACTCTGCAACTTGTCCCCTCGTACATGCTCTTGATAAGGTTCACCATCTTCTCTGGGATTCCATAATATCTCAATATTCTCCACAGTGTTTCTCTATCGATGCTATCAAAGGCCTTCTCGTAGTCAAGGAAGTTCACTATCAGTTGGGAGTTCCATTCTAGCGACTGCTCTACTATGATTCTCAACGTGGCGATCTGGTCGGTGGTTGATCGATTACTCCTGAAACCAGCTTGCTCCTCACGAAGTTTTGGGTCTGTTGCATTCTGTATTCGCTTGAGAATAATCCGGTTGAAAACCTTTCCTGGGATGGAGAGAAGTGTGATTCCTCTGTAGTTACTACAATTGCTGAGGTCCCCTTTTTTTGGAAGCTTCACGAGGTGTCCTTCCTTCCAGTCCTTTGGAAACTTGCCTCCGATCCAAATCCTCGAGAATAGTGAGTGCAGACCCTCTGCAGCCCCAGCAGCATCTGCCTTCAGCGCCTCTGGTGGGATCTGATCTGGTCCAGCTGCCTTGCCTCGATTTAACTGCTTTATGGCATCATTAATCTCTGCTTTAGTCGGAGGGTCGCAACTGATCGGTAAATCATTTCTTGCGGGTAGAATGTCAGGTGGGTTGCTTGGTGGAGGTCTGTTCAAGAGGCTGTTAAAATGTTCTATCCATCTTTTTGCCTGAGCTTCCTTTCCAAAAATAGCCTTCCTGTTGTAATCCTTGACAGGAACTTCAGGTTTTCCATATTTTCCAGCAAGAGTCTTTGTAGTCTGGTAGAGGATCCTCATGTGTCCTCCTGTTGCTGCCTTCTCTGCTTTCTCTGCTAACATTCCTATGAACTCCTCTTTGTCTTTTTTAATTGATTTTTTGACCTCTTTAGCTGATGCTCGGTACTCTTCCTGGTTACCAACTCTTGAGCTTCTTGTACGACTTGCATTTACCTGTTCTTTTAGGTCTCTTCTTATCCTTATCAAGTCCAGTGATTTTTGACTGATCCATTCCTTGTGTTCCACTTTCTTTTCCCCAAGAACATCCTGACATGTCGATGTAAATACTCCTTTTACCTTAGCCCAGTGAGTCTCCAAATCTACTGTCTCTTCGAGGTCAACAAGGGGTTTGAATCTATTCCTCAGTGTCAGCTGGAACTCTTCCTTCTTGTCTCCATCCAGAAGGCTCACTTGAAACTTTCTCCTCTTTGTTCCTGCTCTGGTACCTTGTTTCTTGAGGCGGAGTTTGAGTCTTGCCAGCAGCATGTGATGGTCAGATCCAACATCAGCTCCTCTCTGTACTATGACATCCTCCAGTGAGCGTCTGAATCGTCGGGTGATGCAAAAGTGGTCAATCTGGTTTTCAGTTACTCCATCCGGTGAAATCCAAGTGGCCTTATGGATCCTCTTGTGTGGGAATACTGAACCTCCAATCACATAGCTGTTAAATGCGCAGAAACTTGCAAACCGCTCTCCATTCTCATTCATTTGTCCCAAAGCATTGCACCCCATAATGTCCTCATACCCTGTATTGTCCTGTCCTATCTTGGCATTGGCGTCTCCCATTATAATGTTCACATCTTTTCTTGGCAATGTGTCAACTATTTCCTGAAGCTGGTTGTAGAAATCGTCCTTGTCCTCATCGGTTGCTTCATTTGTTGGGGCGTATATCTGCACAATGTTCATGTTGATGTTCTTGTTCTTTGTAGTAAATGATGCCAATATAATTCTCCTTCCGTAGGGTTCCCATCCCCTCAGTGACCTCTGGGCGTGCTTGCTCAAGATGATCGCTACTCCTTCTGTATGCTTTTTGTCCTCCCTTCCAGAATACAAAATCTTTTCCCCAGAATTAAGTTGTTTCAGTCCGGACTGTATCCAGCGGGTCTCGCTAACTCCAAGTATGTGCAGTCTGTATCGCCTCATCTCCATTGTAACCTGGGCACTCTTTCCTGCTTCATACATGGAGCGGACATTCCACGACGCAATCCGGAGTGACTTGTTTGATGAAGGAGCAGTCAGGCCAGTGGAGTCCTTTCGGCTTTGTCCATTGTCCTTCATTGAATCTACAGGTGCAGATGCTCCCCCTTCTCCCAAGATAAAAGACTGATTTAAAGTATTTGCTTGTGTTTCTGTAACTGGTTTATTTTTACAGGGTGGGTAGTTGGCCCACCGCCAACTGGCTCTTCTCGGGAGACCAGGACCTTTGCACCTTTAGTCGCCTCTTACGACACGCAGTATCACGTCAGATGTATTCTTTGCTGTCCCTCTTCAATCTTAGTTCTTAGTCTCTGTTAAATGTCACTGGGATGGGGTTTTCTGTGAATGCCATTGTCACGAGTGGAGTGAGCGAGATTCAAGGATTACGGGGGCATGGAAGTGTAGGATTGACTTACGGGATAGTGAGGCTGCTCACCTATATTGACTTCTGTTAGTTAGCGTGGAAGCGTGCAAGACGTGAGTAAAGTGAAGGCGATGAGGTAAATCTTGTGTACTGAAAAGTCACTGCAAGTTAAGAAAGTCCAAGGGGACAGACGTGAAGAGAGCAGTCGGGAGATTGTGTGTTTTCCAGTGATGACTGGTAGGTTGAACTATGATTGATAATTATGATGATTGATGTACTATATTCTCCTATGACCATGATGTAAATAAGTTATATGTGAGGAATGTGAAAGTCATTGATTACTGTGTATAGAGATGTGCGCAATGAGCGATAGATGTAAGTTTGGATCATGGATTCGTAGCGAGTCTGAGTGATGTGTGGTACGGTGGAGGTCTGTAACCGTAAGACTAAGACGTGTGGTGAGTGAAAGGTGGACTATTGTGTGTACGCTTGATAGTTCGTAATGAGTGGTGAAATGGATAGTAATTGTATGGTGTTATAGAAATGTAATGTTATTCTTGTAGGTGCCGGGGTCGGGCAGAGAAGCCACCCGCGGTGAGCGGACTTGTGCCGGGGTTGGGCAGAAGGCTACCCACAGGCCTGCCTGAGTGAAGCTGTCGCGCAGGACAGCGGGAGCACATGAGTCGTGGCAGTCTGGCCACAGACAGGGACGTTGTTATTGTCCTTGTGCTATTAAAATGTTAATGTGCTATTGAGATACTAATGTGCTATTGATATATTAATGTGCTATTAAGACATCGAGGGGAGATTGAGATACGGAGATTAGGTTGAGCAGGAGCCAATAAGAGAGGCCAGCAGGTAATATCTATATGGATGTGAGGCTGAGGCCAGAGCATAGTTAGAAAGTAACTATCGGGTTGTGGACCCAGAGAAGAATGAATGTGGAGAATGCTGACCGTTGAATGGTATTTGAATTGAGTTAATGTAATGTGTGTAATTGCATAGATATCTTATTTTTATATATATTAAATGTGTGAGTCTGTTTGGTTGTTCTGTTAAGTGTTATACTTGTTCGTTCGTGATTGTTGTCCTGTCATAATAAGTACATCTCCCAGTCTGGGATTTGTGACAGCCATTACTAATATAATTTAGATATCTAGGCTACATAACTAGAACAGAAGATTTTTCTAGATAGATCCAGATCTAGGATTAGGCTTTTTTCCTCTACAAAAGTAGAAGCGAGAATGAAAGAGGCAGACCTAGTCTAGATCTAGTAGTCTAGAGTCTAGATCTAGAATTTCTAGATCTAGATCTAGATCTAGAGTCTAGATCTAATAAATTTCTGGATCTAGCTAGAGTCTAGATCTAGACCACCTCCACTCGATTTAAATATTCACCGCCAGCATGTATCTCACCTCCAGAATTCTATCATCAATTCCCATTTCATGGAATTGTAAGGTCTCGTCATTTTCTACATCCATCGCACCACTTGATCCAAGACGTCAAGAATTGATGATGGGTAAGGAAACGTGCTCCCCCAATTGTTTTTTACTGCCAGGGTGAAAACTGCTGGCTACATAGCTAATGCCGGAAGTAAGATCCTCATAATGCGTAAAAAGAGTAGACTCAATCTAGGAATGGATTGAGTTAGCTTTTCTCTTTCACGGCTATCTTTTATCTCAACAATGGTCAATACATTGCGACCTTCCTTTGTCGGCTTTCGAAACGGAGTAAATTTAAAAGATTAGTTCCCTGATTGTAAACAAGGGCCCTCTGAACCGAACAGAGGAGAGCTGCATTTTAGGAGATGTTGCAAAGAAGCCTGAGATGGATAAGAAAAGGACTCAAACGGAAATTTGCATTTTCGTCCTACCCGATAAATTTCAAAGGAAACGACTTGACGACATGAAGACGGCTATGCAGAAAAAGAGGATTCCTTTCACAAATTCGTTGACGTAATAACTAATATAATGAATCCTTCCTCAGTTTTAGATAATTTTATAAAGTAAATCATAAAGAGAAAGAGTCAAGATTAGATCTAGATCTAGATCTAGATCTGTTCTTGATTTAGAGAGGAGATTAGAAGAAACAGAGATGTGGTTTATTAGAAGAATATTGAGAATATCATGGGTGGAGAAGAAATCAAGGCCATGTTTAACGCTCACCCTGCGCGCTACCCGTAAAGCCCGTTGTCCGGTCAGTGACCTTACTCACGGAGAATCGTGTCTGGGGTCACTGACCCGTGCCGCTATACGATGACCACATACGCTGTTCACGTGGTTCGGTTTTTAATTTCTTGATTGGTATGAAAACATTCGGCGATTCGCTGCTATGCCTTATCACGCTTGATAACGAATTGACCAGCAAGACCTTAGTCTATCAGTCTCTAACCAATGATCTGACTTATGATTCCAAACTGACAGCTGTAGTTTTCGTGAGAACGAAGCATGATAACTAGCCACGCCCTCCCAAGCCCTACACAAATGGTTTCATCCTGATTGATACATGAAGAATAAACCAATGTGGGCATTTGGGGTAAAGGCTATTTCAAAGCTTGTTTCTGATTGGTTCTTAGATCACAGACAACTCCAGATGGTGGTCAGCTTGTGAGAAAATGAGATAATTCATTAATATTGCAAATTTGTTGAGCAACAGTTCGCATGTCGATGTTACATCTTTTGAAAGTGTGGGGAGAGCCTTTGAAAGCGTAGTCTTTGTGATCCCGACCAGTGGTTCACTGGTCAACATGTCCATGTCACAATGCCTTTGATTTAGATGAGATACAATGAACAATAAGACGGTGGTTACGTCTCAAAAAGGTCAGTGACCTGACGCGTGAAAATACAGCTTGCGCGTGGCGTGGTCAGCTTGACCTTGCCGCCCGTGCGGCGTGAGCGCTTGTGAGTCAATGCCGACATTTGCCGCCCTGCGCAGGGTGAGGGTTAATTCGCAGACGTCAATGAGATCAAAATCTTATTCGCAGATGGATTTTTCGTTTGTGGTTTTTATTTAGGAAGAGCTCCTAAATGAGTCATGTGACAACCTCCTCGGCGTAAAATGGCATTTGGTCGAGCTATCGATGAAACTTTCACCAAAATATTTTTAATGGCGAGAGCTGTCTATGGGATACAAAATCGATCCAGTACCATAACAAGCAGGCGAGAACCAAAACCCTCTGAATTTTAATGAGTGATAAAAGTCTAGAAAGATCAGATTAACTTCACATCCATACATTGAAAAGCTGAAACGAACAATTCCTTCGCTCGACAAGTGAGAGGCCAGCGGCGGCCACTCAAGCGTCCATCTCAATCACATTACCAAAACAAACGATGCACATCACTTCTCATTCAGAAAACGGACAAGAGTAAACAAACAGCGTGTCGAGGGAGAAATTGGAAAGCAAAAATTGGAAAGCTAGGAGAGTTCATCCTCCACTGCCGCTCATTCCTTTTTTCTATTCCAAAAACCTACCAGAAGTAAACTCGCCTGGCGAGTTGAGGGGGGGTGGGGTTGGTTCGAGGCTCCGCAAAATCAGACTTTTTTTTTTGCTCACTTTTTTTTCTGTGTTTTCCCCCACTGATCATTGTTGCTTTGCTCCAGAGTATAAATTTATAACTAGGAGTTAAAAAAAAATTTTACAAATTTTTCTAGATGAATTATTATTATTAGCCAAATTTCTCGGGTGTGAAATCACAGAGAAATTCAGACAGAGCAAATAAAACTGAATTAAACTTCCACGGAAACAAAAAAAGGAATAAAACAAAACATGACAAATAGATCCAGGTTACCGTGGAGAGAGATGAGCTGTTCAGTTCACACTGACTGAAAGAAATCATTTACATGTTTAAAATTTGATTTACATTTATATTTCTGTCCCGTTCAGTGAACAGGAATAAATAAAATGAACAGGAATAAAGTAATCTGGAGCACACTAGTAACATTGATCAATTTGCCCACGACATCAATTTTGCAAAATCCTTTTAAAAAGAATTTTTTTTTCTAAAAATGAGCAATCCTAGGTTTAAAAAAAAAATCTCTGGCGTGGGATTGAACCTAAGACGGACTGGACCCATAGTCTCTGACTGATGCCCGCAGATGCTAGCCATTGCGCCATCGCAGGCTGCGGAATACTAGAGAACTTTTCCATAGCAGACATCACAAAATCAAGAAACCCCTCATCTGCGAATAAGATCAGGATCTTATAAGATCGCAGACGTCTGTGAATAAGCACTCCGAAAAATCAAATGAAGATCACATTAAGCGACTTCATTTTAAATGTGGAGTCGACTGTAGGCCTATTAGGTTTAAAAAAAAATGCTCCTGTGCAGGGTTGAACCCAAGACGGATTGAACCTATAGTCTGAGACTAATAACCGATGATGCTAGCCATCGCACCACCGCAGACTGCGATTGGGCAGAGGAACTTTTCCACAATAGCACAACGAAATCAAGGAACGCCATCTGCGAATAAGATTGGGATCGCAGACGTCTGCGAATAAGCACTTCGAATCTGAAAAGATCATTAATTAAAACAATGAGATAGAGGCAACTGAAATTTCTAGGACACATCTGTAGCCTCAGGAGCCTTGAACATCTAGCACTAGCAGTCATAGGGAAGATCGAAGGCAGGAAAAGAAGGGGTAGACAGAGAAAAATTTTCACTGGTAGTCTTAATTCATGGACAACAAATAAACATCATAACAACAACTCTGTGCTAAGCCCCAAGAAAATTTAAGGAACCAATCAACTAGAAACCTGTCCAATAAATTCCAAAAGAATTAAAAATGAAAGAAATTGAACAGGCTTTCGAATGTTAAACCTTTTGTCAGTTTAGGTTAAAAACTACAACTACAAAAAAATATAATGAATGCAACGGTTTTTGAAAGGGAATACTCACTGACCAACTATTCTGAGCTTGTTGCTGCAGCCAGTTCCTTATCTTCCAAAGATGATGGTCCTTGGTAACAAAAAAAAACCTTGTTATTGCATGGCGTACAAGTCTCTTAGTCTTAGCCAAGATTTCTTATGTTCATTTTTCATTACAAATGTGGAAGTAATAATTTTGGTTGGGAAACTCAAAATTTGGCCTAACTGCAGGAACCACGTACTGAGTTGAAAGTTTATTCTGGAACTTGCTTAAAGCTTTTTGTTTTGTCATCATCAGGACTGATGCCACACACGTTGTCACAGAATATGACTCACATGAGCAAGTTCAAAGGCAAGCCAATAAACAAGGAATTCAGATGCCTGAAGCAGCAGTGATTGTTTCCACTAAATGGTTGATTGAATGTCTGAAAGCTTCAGCTGTAGTGCCTGTGCTTGACTGTCATCTTCTTAAAAAGGTTATAAATTTATGCAAATTTAGTTATCAACCATAGTCAACATTCACTGTTGCAACTACTTTCTCGGTATCCATCAATTTCTGATTGTAGATCAGGCCAGTTGAGTGAGCCGGAAAAACAAATTTATTGTTGGGAAGGAACTCAAATATTCAAATGCAAAGCCCTGAAATCAAGCAGTTGACTGTTCTTTTGAAATGTGACATGTAGTTTCATGGAAGGTTTCATCCACAGATATATTTTTATATAAATCTCATACATCAGTACCTGAAGCTTATTGCTTGCCTTAGCTTGTAATCATCTTGATCTTGTAGTGTGCCTCAGTAATTGTCAAGAGAAACATTTTATGTAGATAAATGCTATGGTTACTTGAGGCAAGCATTATAGAACACAATAGTCAAAAACTCATACATGTGTATTGACATTACAATAACATAATTTAAAAAAATGTATTCTTAGGCAGATGGTATTCCTAAATCAGAACCCAGCCAGAACAGGGAGAGTGTGGACTCAGAGTGGGCTTGTCAAAGAGTGGCTAAACTTGATCATTACAATAAGAATCTTACAGTAAGTATTAAAGCAGTGGAAAACAAGCAATTTAATCTGACGACAGTTCCTTTAAACTTCAAAAATGAAAAATCGCTGATCTAGTTTTGAGCAGAGTGATTGTCAAGGCAATGCATATGGCAGTCACTTTTGCCCTTAGTGACTGACATTGCATACCACATTACCTGCCTCATAGGAAAAAGTATGCTCCATTGGTAAGTACTAGAGGGGTTTGTAGATGGATACTGTGGATTCTCTTTAAATGTCTATAGTCTCTGTTGTCATGTACTAATTTGTTAAATAAATTATTAATTACTTGATCATTTTTATTATATGCAGTATGCTGGATTTGAAGAAACTTCAGTGCTTTCTCAAAATGTTCAGTGTCAGGTGGACAGCTTTGTCATTGTTGATGAAGACCAGATGGGTGTGATTGTGTGTCGGATATATTAAAATGTTATTTATTGCCACATCTAGTGGTTTAATCTGCAACAATTATATTACCACTGTCGTAAACTGGCACATCCAGAAATGTTTTTTAATGCTACATGAAAGTGAAATTAAATTATCCTACAGGACGCTATTGAAGTCTTACAGGAGCATGCTGAGCTGAGGGATGGGTATCAAGACTATTCGCGAGCTTTAGCATTCCGCCGTGCATCTTGTGTACTGAAAAGCTTGCCATTCACTGTACAAGACCCAAGTCATCTTAATGGCCTGCGAGACATAGGAGGACATGTGAAAAGGGTTATCGCAGTATGTATGCGGTGCTTTTTTGGAAGTTAATTTTGTACAAAATAAGTTTGACGAACTTACTCTTGGATATTGCACTACTCGTGTTATGTTATTCATTTGATGTGCGTGGATAGAAAAAAAGGGATTTATCTGTTTCATTTACATTTTATAATTCTATTGGCAGAGATTGAACATAAACTTAGATTATAAGTTATCCTGATTTTAAGCTCAGAGTCATTCAGCTGATAATATTTCATTCTTGCTTCCTTTTAACACTCTGTGGAACTTTGTTAACAATTTAATGAAGTCACATTTTTATTATTATGTTTATAGGATATTCTTGAGCTTGGATCAAGTCCTGAAGTCAGTGAGATCAAGCAGTCATCGTGGTTCAAGACAATGAAGGTGAGCTGAAATTCCATTTTATCCACCTTTGACAGACAGGCTTGATCCAGTTCCTGTATTATGAATATTTAGCCTTATCTTATGCTTTAATTATTGATTTAGTCCCATCCTTTTTATCAGTTTTGTTGTTTTTTTTGTTACAAGGGAATAGAAAAACTAAAAAGTCCACTCACTATTTTCCTTTGAATTTGAATATTGTCAACAGCAATTGGAATATCTTTCCTTACCACCCTGATCTGTCTTACTTAGATCAAATCTTGAGAATAGTTGGTTTTGCATTGTATATCTTTGTGGTCTCCAAGCCCAAGGGCATGCCATGCAGCATTGCACTTTTCTCTCAATGTTGCAGCTGTTCTCAAGTGTTTTTGGAGTTGGCCCGTCGACAGCTAAGAACTGGATTGATCGTGGATGGGAAACCATAAAAGATGTCAGAGATGCTGGTCGTCCGAGTAGTGACTGGAGAGTCATATGGGGTTTGTAGACCATGATGTCCTTTCAAGTTAGATCTCTTTGTTTCCATTTTTTCTCTCCTGTACACACAGAGACACTGATAATATCTATTTCTTTTTTGTTGCGTTTTATTAGAACAGAATTAAAATAGATTTAATCTTACAATGTTGAAAAAGATATAAGGGGATTGATCGGATGAAAATGCATGTACTGAATTTATGGGATAATCAATTTCGAGTTGGCTTTAATGGGCGCATTGGCACGACAATGGCCTATTACAATGTCACAGAAAAAGTCTCATGGGAAAAGCTCACTATAAAATAGTTTATCTGTAAAGATTTGAAAAGGTGTTTTGTATAAATCTAGAATGATTTTTATTACATTGTCAAAAACCTTTCAATCAACTTATAGATTTCAGCCTCCCTAAGAGAGGACAAGTTACACTGCAGGTCCATTTCAGAAAATGCTTTCATAAATCCGCAGGCAGAGTGCCTTCTTTGGATAGGTGTGAAATTCGCACATTTAGTCAAAATATGATTCGCTAACAGTTGGCAATCACACGTTATACACTAGGGGAGATCTGATATTGTACAGGTTTTGTGAAAATTTTTAGGTAAGTCTTAAGTGCCCATCACCTTTGCATTGGAGAAGTTGTCAACAATGATTTCAATGTTATTATTTAAACTCTGAGTGTTAAGAATGAGTAGGCCTGAATCAGTGGTTCCAGGACTTGTCTGTGATAGCTATGGGTAGTTTTGTTAGGTTCATTTTGGAAGACGTTCAGACTTTTTAAACTTGTGTTTGCCACTTTAATGGGGATATTGTCCTGGAGAAACCTGATTTTCCAAAATTTTTTTTCCTGTTCCATAACATACCGCCACCTGGGTACTTTTTTACTGCTTTATTCGTTTCAGGTTTAGCATTTCATGAAGACTTGGTTGACCCTGTCATATGTCAGGAAGCTGAAGTCTTCACTCGTCTTGTCCAGAAGGAAGCTGAGCAAATTGCACCCGGTGCCATTGTAACTTTAACAGGTGGATTTAGAAGGTAAATTTATTATGTTGTTTCTTAAGGTGATGGGCAGGCCAAGATGATTTGAAAATAGAGAGAAGGAAAACAAGCTTATGTTGCTAACATTGTCTTTAAAGGATAAGGATATCACTGTCAGAATCAGTCACATACTTCATCATTTAAAAAAAAAATTTTTTAATTTTTTATTTTTATTGTGATGAGGCAGTATTGTACCTTTAATGATGAAATGTGGTAGTAAAGTTCTCTTCCAGCTATTTCAGCCTGCCTGTTCATTCATTTCTTTTTATTTTGGTGTACAAAAAATATACATGCATGTTCTGATATGCATTTTGACTTCGATTGGTTCCAGTCACAGACCCCAGCTGATGTAGAGAGCTCTTTTTAAAATAATTTAAATGCAAATTTAATTCCAACCGTAGAAAGTTAGATTGCATCCACTAATGTCCAAGTGACTTACATATCTTCAGGGGAAAACCTAGAGGGCATGATGTTGACCTTCTGATCAGCCATCCAAGTGAGGGGCAAGAAATTGGATTGTTGGCCAAACTTCTATCAGTGTTGGAGAAGAAGGACCTGGTCTTAATTGGACACAAAGAAAAAAACTCTTTCAGGTTTCTTGTTCACTTTGAATGAAATCTGAGATTTTTGTATTCACTCATTTGAAGTGTACAGTTTGCCAGTTTTGTATTCAATTTTAATGTCACTTTGCTATTCTGCCATGCAAAGGCAGAGCAACGCAAGCGCTCTCTTTATATCTTATCAGTTACGTCGCTCTGCCTTTGCACAGCGGTAGACTGTGATGTCACATGCTGTAAAAATTGTCTGTCTCATGTCATTTTGGGCTAGTCATATCCAGAGTAGAGAACTGTGCAGTGCGGAACAGTTCTGTCTGTTTTATGAATTACATTTTGAGGCCGCACACACTTGTTCTTTTTCTTGACAATAAAAGAAATATGAGATACATATAGAGACATAATTATTAACTTGAAACAAAACTAAGATTATGTAGTAATCATTCAAGCCATATGACTTACTTTCCTGTGATTGGTGTCAGTAACAGTAAAAATAGATGACGTTTTAGTCTGAGGAAAGAATTGGACTTAAATTAGAACAGGATGTTAATCTCTTAATGTTCCTGGAGGCTGACCGTATGTAATGCCAGAAATGCCCTCTCTCTCCTCTTCAGATCAGAAATATTGTATCAAGACTTCAAACTAAGTGCAAGAGGCCAGCTTGATCATTTTGAGAAATGGTTAGGGATATGCAAGTTCCCAAAGTCATGGAGATCAGCTATTGCAACCAAAGCAGTCCACAAAGAACCTGATCAAAATTTTACTACTGAATCTGATGTGGGTACAATCTTTACTGAGCCTTCTGGTGATATGAAGCCAGAAAGCAGTGGTGCTGATGGAAATACAGCAGAAGACAGCAGCTCTTCAAATACTGATACATTCAGACAACCATCGAAACCATCCAACTTGAATTGTGCTGGTGCCATACTGACAAACAAAGCAGCACAAAGCTCGGACGATTCATTAGATGACACATATGAACCAAGCTTTAAAAAATCAAAACTAGTTGACAGTGCACAAAGACAGCCCAGTGAGATAGCCAATGCAGATAGAGATTGGCTTGCGCGGAGAGTTGACTTGATTGTGTCCCCTTATTCTCAGTACTACTATGCTCTGGTGGGTTGGACAGGAAGCAAACACTTCAACAGGGATGCAAGACTTTATGCACAGAAGGTGCTCAGCTTGAAGCTCACAAGCCATGGTCTTTTTGACATGAAGAAGGTGAGAGGGCTGAATATTCATTTCTTTTGCCTTTGTTTTGTATTTGGTTCATGATTATTCAGACTGAAGTATAAACCAGGAAATTTGAGGCTTCCTTTTTATGAGAAGGATTAGTTTAGAAGAGCCTTTCTCATTCTGATACAGGACATTAATGTCCAAGCTTCAGTGTGAATTTATGTAATTCCAGTCACACAACTTTAGTGCATTGCCTATATGATATATAATTCCTAACGGTATATCTTAAGTTACATCTCTGTTCCTTGAGGCCAGTGTTATACTAACATGGGTAATGTCCATTAAGTGTTAGGGCCTTTTGCATTGAACTTTTTGTTTATTTGTCCTTTACTTAAGTTCATGTGTTTACAGTTGAATTTATCTGTATCATGAAGATATGCTGCTGCTGTAAGTGGCACCATGGGTTTCAAATGAAGAGGCGGATCACACCTTAGATATTTGGAATTCAATAAGTCAGTTTCTGAGAAAAGAAAAAAAATTAAAGAAAGTTGAGAAATAGATGAAAATGAGTTTTGAAATGTAAAATCCCAGAATCTGTGTTGTTTCTTAAAACAAGTGTAGTATTTTTCCTCATATTACATGGGAATAGTTTATCTTAATATAAAAGAAATAGTGACGGGAGTAATTCATTGTGGTGCAATTTCGCCCCTTTTTTTGCTCGACTCTACAGCCTAAATGACAGTTTCAAAAATTATAAAATTAATTTTCTTACATGTCAACTAATCCAGTCCAATCGCTTTTGTATCAACCGATTGTGTTGATTCAAGTTTCAGGTATTTTTAAATAAAAAGTAAAAATGTAAAATACAATGATTTTTGTTTTGGCTCCCTGTAGTATGATCATTGCACCAGAAACGATGTTAATTCGCGTTCACTTCCGTGCTCACAATTTCCCTATCAGAAATGAGTGCATAGTGCTCTGGAGCGCATGGACTCTGTAGTAAGACTGTAAAATATGGGAAGCTTTCTAGACCAAAGAGAGAGAGAGAGAGAGAACAGTGGGTTCAAGGTTTATCCCGGATAATGCCGGAAACTTCATCTAGTTGCTACATATAATAAAACCCAGAAGTTAGTTCTTGTTGTTGTCCAGTCTATTTTCAAGAAAATACCTTAAATTTTTTTAATGCAATTTTGATTTTCTTTTCAGCAAGAGGCTATTCCTGCAGATAGTGAAGAGGAAGTACTTTCTCACCTGCATCTGCCATATAGAGATCCAACGGATAGAAATTGTTAAAATATTTTTCTGTTTGGTGCACATTTTTTTTTCATGTAGGCTGACCTTGTTTAATACCCAGAGAACTGTAGGTGCAATAATGTGCTGCTATAAATTATAGCTTTACTACAGTGGATACAATATTGTGCCAATACAGGTTGACTCTTGCAACTGATCTCGTGCCTGTAAAATGCAGGAAGTCAAAGGGACATCACACCCACTTAGTCTAAACCATCTCAGACGACAATTTTTTTTCATCTCTGTCAGTTGTGATATTGGTGTACATGTAATTTGAATGATTTTTAGAATGGATGGCAATTTTTTTCTGACTTGGATCTGAATATCTGTTGGTTTAGATGGTAGCTAGTTAAGCTATCAAATGTCTAGATTAAGATCTAACAAGTGTACATGCTTGAATGAGAAAAAACAAAGTTACTAATGAAGTTCAAGATCTTCTCCTTGTATTTTCACATTGTTTTTTTTTGCAAATTATTTTACTAATATACAACATATACACTGTATGTGACTAACTGTCCATGAAAAGGCATTCAGTCAACCTAATTAGTACCAGAATATACCAAAAAGGTAATATTTTTATAACTTTGTTGTTTTTCTTTTTTTTAAAGCGTATATGCCCTATGAAAAATGACTGCCAGGGTCAAGTGACCAAACTGCATTAGTGTCTATGTCTGTGAGTCACATCCACTTGTACGTAGGTATAAATTGAAAATTTGAATGCCCTGTCTTCATAACTTACATAGAGATAGAGCGAATTTTAAAACCGACACCCATAATTTTACAAGTTTCTTTAATTTGATGAGGCATTAAAGGAAAGTTAGTCTTGCTGCCTGCATAACTTTAAGTGTAAACAGTGATTAGTTTTTGTTAGATTTATTGTTACTGTGATAATTTCATAAATGGCAGCTGTCATAATTCAAATAAACATTCACTAGTATGGATGCTTCCTTGGGAATTTTCATGCAATCGAGACTTCCCATTTAAATTCATTATCAAATTTATTCACTTGACTGTTTGAAAAGAAATATTGGAGTGAAGAGAGAATTTATGAAGTAATAAATGAAGTAATAAACCTAATTCTAGAATCATGATGATAATGACTACATAAATTATGTGAAATCTTACAGATTATTACTTTGTGTTCCTAGAGAAGTGTTTATGTAAATTAGTTCAGAAAGTGTCCTGCCATTCCAAGGCAACCTTTTGTTACTGTGGTGACTCCAAGTAGTGGAAATACCGAAGGAATGTTGTTTTTAATTTTTCATGAAAGAGAATGCAATGACTATGATTGTTTGTTAAAAGCTGGAATGAGTCTGAAGATATGTGTACATGTACATGTAGGTATACAAGTAGTTAGTTGAGGATCAGAAATACATAGTAAAGTTGTTTTTGTTTTTTTTCAGTAGAGCAGCATGCAGAGGCAAAAAAAACCCAAAAAAACAAAACTGCCTCAAACGAGATAATTAATGTCACCTCACCTGTCACCTGTCGGCTTCATCGTCATCGATGTTAGCTGCTACAGTGGATGTCACGACAAAATCTCCTCCACCCAATCCTGTCCTTAGCTTTCCTAGTTAGTTCACTTATTTCCAGCTGGCTGACTTTCTTGATGTTATCGTGATATGTAATGGGTGGTCTTCCTTGTTTTCTCTTTGTTTCTGTCTTTCCTTGAAGGATTGATATCATAAGGGCCGTGCTTTTGTTTCGGGCCGCGTGGCCGATGTATGCAAGTCTTCTTTTATTTATTTCAGGTGTTATTCTTCTGGTGGTGCCAAGCTGTTCTAAGATGCTTGTATTTGTTCTCCTTTCTGTCCAACTTATTCTGAGTAGCCTTCTGTAAAGCCACATTTCAGCTGCCTCCAATCTTGTTATGTCTACCTTTTTGAGTGTCCAGGCTCCACAACCATATAGTAGGACTGGCCAGATCAAGCACTTAAGTATGTTCACTTTGAGGTCCGTTGGTGTGCCTCTATCCTTCCAAATGTTGTTTAGTTGAACCATTTTGTGTTTTGCCATTCCTATCCTTGTTTTTATGTCCTTTGAGCAGCTTCCATCTTGCGATTTATGTGATCCTAGGTATTTGAAATCAGTCACTTTTTCTAGTGCTGTTTTGTTTACTAGTATCTCCTGGTGTTCATGGTGCCCTGTTCCAGTATGCATGACTTTCGTTTTCTTAGCATTTAGGTGTAGGCCTGCTGTCTTGCCCGCTTCATCCACTCTGTGCAACACTCTTTTCATGCTGGTGATGTTATCTGACATAAGAGCTGTGTCATCAGCGTAGCGAAGGTTTGTGATGTTTCGGCCTCCGATCTTTATTCCCATATCTTCTATGTCTGCGTTTCTCATGATCTGCTCAGTATAAATATTGAAAAGATGAGGTGAAAGTATGCAACCCTGTCTGACTCCTTTCTCGATGTTGAAATATGGACAGTTCTCATTGTTCCATCTAATCGTTGCCTTTTGTTCGTGGTATAGTGCAGCGATGAGGGTCACAAGCAGTTTCGGGAATCCCATCTTAATCATTATATCGAACAGGTGATGGATAAAATTTGAGAGGGATGAGCTTGTAAACTGAGATAATGCACATGTAATGTGTATTTTCCTTCACTGAAAGTTTTCAAACTGTTTCAAAATGTGATAAAATTACCATACAGTAAGTGCTTATTTCATTCACAGAACCCTGTAATGTATTTTCTTGGTACTGGCCTCTATTTAAATGTCAACATTGATTTTAGTTCAGGATTATCACAACATTCCTGAGCACTTATGCCTGCACTCTTGTTTTTCAGAGAATGCCCATAACAATTATGTGCTTTGAAACTGTTGCACTGGTATTACGGTATCTATTTTTTTCCCAGTCCTTCTTTATTGTGCACCAGGAGAGAAATCATATTTGCCAGCCTATTATTATGTGATGCCTATTAAGGTATCATGCTGATCTGAGTTATTATCGGTTTAAGCTTCGTGAATATGCTGAATGTCCAGATACATATCATTCTTGAAAAGAAACTGCGCAGTTTGTTTCTTTATTTGAAAGCACTTCTGCATGCAGACAGTTATATTTGTTTAACTAAAATAAAGTTGTATTATTTTGTAGTATAATCAATGTCACCCCAATAATTCTAGATTAGAATAATGTAAAAATATGTGTTAATTGTGTTATTGAGCCAGACTTGAAAACTGTATGGGGTAAACAAATCACCTTATGATGGTTCCTGCCATGAAAATTACGAAAGAATTCAGTGGCCGCTGAGAGATTGGAGGGTTTTTCGTCTCAGAAAAGACTTGTGGACCACACATTAGGGTCTCAAATTGTCAAAATAGATCCACTTGAGAACTCCAGTTGATGAAAATGTAGTTTGTAACAAGAACGAAAATACATGTGGAAGCCGTTTCTTTAGAAGTATATCAAGAGAGGATGATATGATGTACTGTGCCATGTGAAGAAATAAAATGTCTCCCTCATTTGCCAATGAAAAAAAAAATAAAAGCCAGATGTATTGTGCAAGTCACAAAGTGTTTCCTGTTGTCATAATGTAAATGGCCATAAAGTTGTTTTTGGCATTGTTGTGTATACAGTATATAATATTCTCCGTTTCTATTCATAATAAAATTAAAATAATGTGATATCCCATTCCCTGTTTAGGCCTACTTTGCTGTTTTTCTGTGCATTTCATGTATTGTCTTGTCCCAAGTACATGATCCACGCTAAAGCTGGTAAAGACAGAAGTTTGAATCCATTATAAACAATTACATGTGCTTAAGAATTTTCGTTGGCAAATTTTATTGAAAATAACTTTTCTGAATATATCACCTTGTATACCATGAGGTCAACAAGTGAGATACCCTGCATTTAAATCAAAGTGATGTAAAGTGCAAACACTTCACTCAGATGCTCCTTTCATCATCTCACTCCTCCTCCTCCTCCCCACCCCATCCTCTTTTCTCCATGTAGGAAGCACTATTCTTTGTTCAAAAATGGTTTACCAGGTGAACCTGACAAGGCAAGAATCTAAACTTGGCATGCTTTTCTCCATGTAGGAAGCACTATTCTTTGTTCAAAAATGGTTTACCAGGTGAACCTGACAAGGCAAGAATCTAAACTTGGCATGCTTTTCTCCATGTAGGAAGCACTATTCTTTGTTCAAAAATGGTTTACCAGGTGAACCTGACAAGGCAAGAATCTAAACTTGGCATGCTTTTCTCCATGTAGGAAGCACTATTCTTTGTTCAAAAATGGTTTACCAGGTGAACCTGACAAGGCAAGAATCTAAACTTGGCATGCTTTTCTCCATGTAGGAAGCACTATTCTTTGTTCAAAAATGGTTTACCAGGTGAACCTGACAAGGCAAGAATCTAAACTTGGCATGCTTTTCTCCATGTAGGAAGCACTATTCTTTGTTCAAAAATGGTTTACCAGGTGAACCTGACAAGGCAAGAATCTAAACTTGGCATGCTTTTCTCCATGTAGGAAGCACTATTCTTTGTTCAAAAATGGTTTACCAGGTGAACCTGACAAGGCAAGAATCTAAACTTGGCATGCTTTTCTCCATGTAGGAAGCACTATTCTTTGTTCAAAAATGGTTTACCAGGTGAACCTGACAAGGCAAGAATCTAAACTTGGCATGCTTTTCTCCATGTAGGAAGCACTATTCTTTGTTCAAAAATGGTTTACCAGGTGAACCTGACAAGGCAAGAATCTAAACTTGGCATGCTTTTCTCCATGTAGGAAGCACTATTCTTTGTTCAAAAATGGTTTACCAGGTGAACCTGACAAGGCAAGAATCTAAACTTGGCATGCTTTTCTCCATGTAGGAAGCACTATTCTTTGTTCAAAAATGGTTTACCAGGTGAACCTGACAAGGCAAGAATCTAAACTTGGCATGCTTTTCTCCATGTAGGAAGCACTATTCTTTGTTCAAAAATGGTTTACCAGGTGAACCTGACAAGGCAAGAATCTAAACTTGGCATGCTTTTCTCCATGTAGGAAGCACTATTCTTTGTTCAAAAATGGTTTACCAGGTGAACCTGACAAGGCAAGAATCTAAACTTGGCATGCTTTTCTCCATGTAGGAAGCACTATTCTTTGTTCAAAAATGGTTTACCAGGTGAACCTGACAAGGCAAGAATCTAAACTTGGCATGCTTTTCTCCATGTAGGAAGCACTATTCTTTGTTCAAAAATGGTTTACCAGGTGAACCTGACAAGGCAAGAATCTAAACTTGGCATGCTTTTCTCCATGTAGGAAGCACTATTCTTTGTTCAAAAATGGTTTACCAGGTGAACCTGACAAGGCAAGAATCTAAACTTGGCATGCTTTTCTCCATGTAGGAAGCACTATTCTTTGTTCAAAAATGGTTTACCAGGTGAACCTGACAAGGCAAGAATCTAAACTTGGCATGCTTTTCTCCATGTAGGAAGCACTATTCTTTGTTCAAAAATGGTTTACCAGGTGAACCTGACAAGGCAAGAATCTAAACTTGGCATGCTTTTCTCCATGTAGGAAGCACTATTCTTTGTTCAAAAATGGTTTACCAGGTGAACCTGACAAGGCAAGAATCTAAACTTGGCATGCTTTTCTCCATGTAGGAAGCACTATTCTTTGTTCAAAAATGGTTTACCAGGTGAACCTGACAAGGCAAGAATCTAAACTTGGCATGCTTTTCTCCATGTAGGAAGCACTATTCTTTGTTCAAAAATGGTTTACCAGGTGAACCTGACAAGGCAAGAATCTAAACTTGGCATGCTTTTTTTTTGTGACCTGGACGGGGACATATCTACACTGTTGCATCTTGATATTGAACCAATTTGTACTGGTGCGAGAAAGACGAGTTAAAAAAATGGATCCTTAAGTATACATGTAATTGTTTATTACAGCGCACGGATGACAGAATCATGCACAACATTTATCATTCCCCCCAATTTTTATTAATAGATAATTAAGAAGAAATGATCCTAAGCGAGGTCAAGATATAAATGTATATTGGTGATTTGTTGAATGGGGCAGTCCTTTCTACAGCCTTTGTAATTTCCCACAAATCTTGGATTCTCCTTAAAATGAAACAGACACATGTACTGAGAAAAATAATGATAAATTAACCCCATATTATGATTATGCGAGAAGGAATTCATGTCCATCTTAAATGACAGCCACCATCCCCTGTTTCATAAAATTTCTAGATCATCCAAGAGCAACAGAATAAATTATTCAATAATACACATGAAAACAAACAGGGAAAGATAAAGAAGATCGTTTTTGCCTTCCTCAGTTCGCCTCAGCAAGTCATTTTAACTGGGTGTGTGCCACATCTCAATAAGGTTCTTTACCATGTCACTCCATGTATGCCTGTTATTGACTTATTGATTTTGGTAGGTAAGATACATGTATATGTATCACGCGTGTGCTGTTAAATGCTCTGTGAAAAAGAATGTCCCTTATGGGATAATAAAGTGATTCTTATCTTATCTTGTCTTATCTTATCTTATTATTCTTTTGTCAGTGTCTGCCTTCTTTTTATATTTTTTATGTTCAGTCAAAACAAAATAACTACCCCATATGCACAGTTCTCTAATCCACAGGATTGTATGTTTGTAATCATGGACAAAGTCGTATTAGTACCAATTACATAATTTTCTTAGATGGTATATGTTTGTCACATCGATAGCGCGCATTTGCGTGAAGATTTCATCTTCAGCTTCGCCAAACAACACGTTACCTGCCTAGCAAATTAGAATTCGACCGACCGCATTAATGATGATGTGATTTTGTCATAAATATTAATTTCTACTGAAGTTTTATTCTATAGGTCACCTCGGTGCAAGAAGACATTATGCAAATATAAACTAAAGTGAACGAAATCTGCTTCTTTCTTCAGACCCGGTCAGGCATGGGACAGAAACACATACATGTACATTTACCTATGAGTATGATCAGTGTCGCAGGGTGGGCTGCAAGTGCCCGGGGTAAGGCAAGTATTGCGCCCCCTAACCAGTTGATGGCTAGCATTCCCCGAGTCCCTTCCACCAGTATTGCACCCCTTATCTCCTAAAACACATGTATTTTAAGAAAATACTAATGCATTTATGCTAGTGTACTCAAATTTATTTAAAATAGCCTACTTTTAATATGTGCAAATTTTGACTATTGAAATCTCTCTCAATTGACAGTATTGCTAGGTTACTCAGTCTTTCTTGGCTCATTGTAGCTCTCTTATACCTGTTGATTAATTCAAGTTTTTAGAAACTTCTTTCACAACAGGCAGTTGAACCAGTGATGGTTTTGAAATTTTGCGCAAAGGGCAACCACCTCTGTGGCCCCGCCTACGCTAAGCCACTGCTTATAATATTATTGTCACGTCTAGTTACATGAACGCTATGGAACAGACATCTAATATTGATCATCAGTCGATGCTATCATCAAAAGTCATCAGATCATCGCCTTTGGAAGGCTCTCCATGCGATGACCATCCGTCTGTGCCGGAAGTATACGCCACGGAAATGGTCGTCTCTGTTCCCGAGACGCTATCAATATCAGAACTATTACGACACTGGTACACAATACTGTGGGAAATACTACTGATTTCTGTTGTACATTGGTAAGACTCTGTTGGCTTCACTCTCAAATTATTATCCCCACTGACCGACTGGTTTGTATTCCCTGGCTGAAGAGGGGATCTCATTCGTAACCTCGAAACAGGGACCTTACTTGTCATTTCTGACAGTCTTGATTTTTCATTGGAGCCGATCGTTTTACACTTGTCACAACAAAGCTCTGCGTCTGTGGGCTCTTCATCCATCTGAGATCTCTTAAGATGGATTTTGTTGATCCGAAATGGCTGAAGAATGTTTCCCTTGAGCAAACATACCTCCGGAGAATGCGATGTACTACTTTCCCATAATTGAATGGGATCTAAATTTAATTTATCACTGCACGGATAGTTTTCACTTGGCCACCATGGATAATCTTTTTGTGTGGTGTTTCCAGGGAGTGGCGAACACTGTTTAGTTTCCAAGGGAATATCAAGTGATAGATGTTGCCGATCAGTACATCTGTTATGTTCCTTCTCAGTATAGGTCATATTTGTTACTTCATGTGAAGCCGTATATGGAAATGCAGCACTAGCTTGATTTTGGCGGAAATTTGACCCTAATCCATCCAACACAGAAGTGTTAGAGGTGTTAGCATCATTAACCTGCTTTGGATTCTTGAAGAAATTACGACATTTTTCAAGTAACATTGATAGACGTATCTGCACAGAACCGTTGTCCTCTGTTGCCCGTTCTCCCCCCGCCCCATCCAAGCTGACCTCTGGCTCTTCTTCAGTTTTGTTTTTATTTTCATTAGAGTTTCCTCCCTCTTCTGCCGGTGTCGACCCATGGTGGCCCTTGGATTTTGATTTCTTCCTCTTCTTCTTCTTCTTCTTGTTTTCTATGGGTGGTTTGTCCTTTTCGACATCTTCTTGGGCTTGTTCATCTTCCTGAGGGCCACCCTGGGCGTCTTCTGATTCACCTTTCTGTTCTTCTTGCTGTGCATCAGCCTCTGGTGCCTCCACAGATGGCCTTTCATTCCTGTCAGCTGACGGGTCTTTGTCATCTTGAAATGTTACTTTCTTCTCAGGCGAAACGAACTCTTTCCTGGTTGACACAAGAGATATATGAAATCAGAGGATTAAGTATGTAATGGAGAAGGAGAGAAATATGTGTCTGTGTGTGTGAGAGAGGGAGAGAAAGAGAGAGAGAAAGACGCACACACACACACAAGAGACAGACGGACTGAAACACACTCACACAGATGAACTCTCAATGAAAGCAAGTTTTTAATTTTAAATGGATTGTTCCTGGAAAGTGCCTAAGTATGAAATGATGTGACTTTCTCCGATAAAAATGAATATCGACTAAACTACAAAGGGATGAAAAAATAAAAGAGAAAGATTAACCTGAAAGACACTCTGCGGTGGGAAGAAAATGACAAAATCAGAGAAGAAAACTGATGATGTAATCGTGGATTTGACGGACATTTAATGGAAAGTAACCGCCGACACACCACGGCTACATGTCAGGAATTTGTTTTCGAAGAAAGTTACACCCGCCAGTTAAATTTCGTGGGGATTTTTGTGCACGTGTACAATATCTCAGAAACACACGCGTCCTTGCCGATAGCCACTGCATATATTAAAATAAACATCATCATAAAGGACACTGTCATGACTGTCGAAACATAGTTTTTCAGATTGATCTCAAGCAGATTGTACAGCTGCGCAACTTGAGGAAAGTTAATTACGCATGTGGCAATTACAGGAAAAATATTTTGTTTTGGGGGGAGAAGGGGTGGGGTGTTGAACAATGTGAACGAGGTTTTGTGACATATATATATATATATATATATATATATATATATACATATATATATATATATATCTTCAGGTTCAAGATTTAAGATAATAATTTTAAATGTATGAAAGCTGAGGTTTACCGATAGTTGTATAAAACAGAAAAACCAAAGCCATTTCTTTCTTGTCTGTATATCCAACATGGCATCGTGACGTAGTGTTACATGTGCAGCTTCCATTTTTTGCAGCATTTGTATATGACTGGAAGGAGTGCGTTCTTCATTTCTGTAGCCAGATTACTGGACAGCAAAGTAGGATTTTTCTCTCAAGATTTCAGTATATTGGTCCACTGTTGGCCTCCCCCTCCTCCCCCCTCCCAGCCTCGCGCATTACAAATACACTCAAATTAAAGGCCTGCTATATATATATATTTATCAGTATTCAATAGATACAAGAACGATGATTTGTCAACATTCGATTGACGTATTTCGTTAGTGTCAAACCTTGTCAAACCTACTGCAAGTCATTAATTTTTAACTGAAGTGAAGTCGGACTGAAAAGGGGTTTTGTTGTAAGTAACCATTCACAATGTGAACGTATACAACAGTCACTCATTGCCCTCTTACAGTAGTTCAGCTCAAATTGCTTTACACAATAGCCAATGACCCTTAGTAGTGCGGGGCAACGATTAGAAATTACGGCTTTTAACTCACTCCATGGGGAATACCAGGCTGTCACTTTCTTGTTGCATTAACGTTTTATACGTCAGGAACCTCTTGTCAAACTCTGCTACAGAGGGCTGAAAGAGAATGAAAAAACAACAAAAAAAAAAAAATAGATCATGAGCACTTAGAGTTAACATTTCTAGGACTTTATGAAATAAACTGTCGATTGTTTCCCTATAATTCGTCTGTGTTTTAACTGTTTGTTACTTTTTATGGGAAATCAAATGTCGTTAACATTCCTTGTTCAAGAAGGTATGATTATTGTTTGTATAATGGCGTTGATATAATACATATTTAATCACCATGCTGGTAATAATTATCTTTGTCACACTGACAAAGTAGGAACAAAAGTGTCACCATACAGAAATTATTGAATGGTATTTGTGTACTGACTTGTTGAATAAGCATGTATACATTTTTAATTTCAGGACAAAGTCCAAAACGACCAGTCTCTTTTTCCTTACTGTTTAAGTGTAAGTTTATTTTCACATTTCTACCTATTCAGGATTTCCCAATACATTTCCCGATGGCCCGCTTTCACGAGGATAAAACAGAGACGGAGTTTTCCAGTTAGAGTTTTCTAAGTTTTCAAAGGGCACTGGCGTGGACACCATAATTAGAAGATCAACAATAGTCGCCAGAAGTGGATGTTTTGTTTCTACAACAACCTGTTGCAACTTCACCTGAAGTTCTCGTTGAAAATGATTGCCCTGCATGTATCGTAAAAGTAGACTCATAAGCAGTATTGATTATTAATACGTGCAATAATATTTAATCTGTAAATTTTCTTTCCACCAATGGAACTTTGAATTTCTTATCTGACAGTGGTTGTTCTGTCTGCTCAAATCATCTCGATTCTTGTACATTATTTGCGCCATCACATTTTGGGGCTCACGCTTTGGCTATGTCAGGTCATAGCATTCTCATGTGCACTGTAAATGTACAAATGTTACACAAAAATGGTTCCAGAGAATGGGAAGGTCTAGGTGCTCACACCGTATTCTATTTATGAACGTAATTTTAAGATAACAGCGTGAAGTCTGAGACGACTAACGAACCTCGTAGGCTGGAGACCCAACCAAGGAATACCGCTTCTGATGTTCGGGTAGCTCCAAGGGGTCTTCTAGCCCGAGTTCCCGTGCATGACAAACCCTGGAAGAACATATCATCATATGCCAGTTGGCAATTGTTGAAATCATCATACAACATATCATTTATTGGACTGGCACCCAGTCGTAACATGTTATATCTTTTTGTCTTTTCTGCCAGATTCTCTGATTATTTCCTTGTTGTGCTAAGTCATGAAATCATTTATGGACCCTTTAAGGCAATATTATCTATCAAACTTAATATATCTTCTAATGTAATATCATCATCATAATAATAATTACACTAGAAACTGCCCATAGAAAATTCCACGAACTAGAACAACAATAACAACAATGAAATAATCAGAGAATTTAGCAGGAAAGAAAAGACTGAATGAGTTTTGTATAAAAATAGACGCCCGAGAGTGAAATTCCATTTAATTTATCCAAGAAAGCAAAACAAAAACAATGACAGCATTAAATTTAATTCATCCTTTAACGCGACTGGGTAATGCTATGTTCAGTTCAGTCACAGATATGTCTATATTGTGAATGTGATGGTTATTCACAATATTGATACCTAGACACATATAGTCACAATTCTGTTTCTCTGTTCACTGTTATTAGTTGATACAAAATGCTTACATTCATTGGTCTGGTACTGTGGTGTCAAATTCTGGCCGACACTGTCCAAAATAAACTTCATGCTTTCAAGTTTCACGGAATTTCAGACGCGCGGATGGTTTCGGCAATGTATTATCTTGCAGTGTTTGAATCTTGGTCAGTTTTGGATGAACCATAACTATCTTACCAGTTTGCACTAAGTAAATATTTCCTGCATTCCTTGGACAATTTGACAAGGTCAGAAACTTTGGCACAATCAAGAAGTTCCAAAGTTGACATCCTTGTGAATCTAACTTCCGACATCAGCTTAAAAAAACAACAACAAAGGTTTCTATGATCAGCTGGCAAAAAAGAGGGGGGTTCTAAGACAAAGAATATTTAAGTAAGTCAGCCTCAGAAGCTAAGGGGCCCAATAATTATAATCATTGATACTCTCCGTAATATCTGCAATGTTGTGATGTATATGTTACAAAATGTTGTTGTTTGTACTTGACAAGACCAGAGTAATGTAGCAAGGGCCTCATTGGGAGTGCAGGGTAATTGGTCCAACTGAATGAAAGCTCATCATTATCATCAAGTGCCCTGCCGGCACTCGTTGGCGACCATGACCCTCCATCTTTCGCGATCTTCCGTAGCCGTGATGACGTCATTGGTGGTGTGCATTCCCAACCAGGCCTTCAAGTCGTCCTGCATCTTTATGCGTTGTCGTCCCCGGCTTCATCTTCCACTGAATTTCCCTGTTGTTACTAAATGTTCTAGTCCTCGTCTTCTCATTACATGTCCAAAGAATGTGTCACGAGTGGAGTGAGTGCAATTAAGGGGATTGCTACAGAGCGGGTGTAGAGTAAGAAGGCCTCACAGTAGACAAGTAAGTTAAGCGTGCTGTTGTGAGTAGTGGGAGGGTCTGAATGAGGCGAAAGCGCTGTATTACTATCACTGCAAGTTAGAAGGTCCTACGGAACGGACCTGTGAATAAGAGCCCATCGGGCGGACATAAGGGGAGCAGTCGAGAAGACAAGTGAGAGAGTCTTTCCAGTGATGACTGGTACGTAGAACGTTGATTGATTATTATGATTGATGTATTATATTATATTCGTCTATTACCATGATGTAAATAAGTATATGTGAGGAATGTGGAAGTCCTTGATATTGGATATAGCAATGTGCGCCATGAGCGATAGATGAAAGTGAGTTCATGGATTTGTAGCGCGAGTGAGTAGTGTGTACTCCGATGGAAGTGTGTTACCGTAAGATGTGTGGTGAGTGAAAGGTGAACTAGTGTGTGTACGCTTCATGGGTTGTAAGGAGAGGTGGAGTGAATAGAAATGGTAGGGTATTATACCAATGTAATGTTATTCTTGTAGGTGTCGAGGACGGGCCGCAGAGCCACCTCGATGAGTACAGGGGATAGGCCAGCATAGGGCCGGAGGCCACACATAGGCCAGAAGTTAGGCTGTCAGTGCAGGACAGTAGAGGCACATAAAGCCGTGGCAGTCAGACCACGGACAGGGACGTAGATATGAGCGTGAATGTGATAATGCACTATTGCCATGTTGAGGGGCGAGTGAACTAATAATGTACTGGTGAAATGATAATGTCTATTGAAATGATAATGTGTTATTGCCCTGCTGAGGTGCTAGGGGAATGCTAAGGTGTATGACAAGAGGAAGGTGATATTGAGAGACTGCGGTGCCAGTGAATTATTAATGTGCTATTAAGACCCTGAGGGGAGAGGCTGAGGCCGAAGTGCCTTTAGGAGTAACTACCGGATTGTGGATCCGAGGGAGAGTGTGTGTGAGAATAAGGCCGTTGTACGGCAGTTCATTTCAATAATATAATGTATGTAATTGCGCTATTATCTGTATAATTATGTTTAATAAATGTGTGAGTCTGATGGATTGTTCTGTTAAGTGTTAACTTGTTTGTTCGTGATTGTTGTCCTGTCATAACTTATTACATCTCCCAGTCTGGGATTTGTGACACTGGGGGCTCGTCCTGTTTACCTGTGGTCATTTTGACATTGTGTATTCATTATATCTAGTTGTTTTTCTGTTGTGCTAGGAATTCGTGCTGTTGTCCTTGTTCGTGGGATGAATGGAAATTTCATGATGATATGATTTATGTATATTTATGAATATGTATTGATGCATGTATTTTGATGAATATGTATTAATGTGTACTTAAATTCCTGCAGAGTGTGCGTGCAGCCTGAGGAGACAAGCAGCCAGAGCTCCGATTAAGGGGAGGAGTTAAACTCAAAATTCGAAGTTAAGTGAAACTGAAATTTTGTACCCTGGATTGGGGGCTGTTCCTTTAATCTGTCTTTTTCTCTGTTTTTGCTGTTTTCGTTGTAATTTATTGTACGGGCGGTGGCGCGGGTTTGCTGTGGTGAACTTGGTTTGTCCTCTTCGGGAGGTGGGCTAATCTAGGAACCACGCTCATCACAGCGAACAGTTCTGTAGGGACCTGTATTTTTGTTTAGATTGTAGCGTTCTATCTTCCTCGTTGTTTTAGGAAGACGTTTCTCTTGTCCCTCTCTTCCCTATTTGTAGATACGTTCTTTTTTTTCAGACTCTGTTCTTGTTCGTACTGTGTTGTGTAATCGGCGTAGTAGGTTGCATTTTTTTTTTCCATTATAGTTTTTTTTTGTAGAAGCTTTGTCCTAGTCTGGTTCGTTGTCCTTGACGTACTTGTGGTCCTTCTACTGAATTTCTTCATTCTTGTCGTTTCTATTTTCTTTTATAATTAGTAGCGCTATACATTTTATAGATATAGAATTAGTTGTGCTGTAAAGGTAAATTTCTGAATTGTATTTGAGACAACTGGGTATTGTTATATCTGGTGTGATCTCGGGTCTCTGGTCGTATCGTTAGTGATCATACCGACAGGTTGGTCGTCTTATAATAGATACCATAACCATAAATCTGTGAAATGGCGGAACTCCAACAACTAATGAAGTTGGGTAAGGAACTTGGCCTGGAGGGAGAGGAGCTACGCGGCTGGATTAAAGAACAGCAGGCGGATTTGCGCGATGAGCGTGCTAAGGATAGAGAGCGAGAAAAAGAGGCTAAGGCTCAGGAGGAGGAAAGGGAGTTTAAGCAACAGGAGAGACAGGCTAGGGAAAGGGAGCAGGAGATAAAGTTAAGGGAGATAGAAGCTAGGGATAACCAACAGGAGAGAGAGACGCGAATGAGAATCGCGGAGTTGGAAATCAAAAAGAATGCGCCAACAGAAACAGTTGAGCGGCAGGTACACAATAAAGATGGTGTTCGGATTAAGCTGCCTACGTTCGACGACCGGAAGGACGACATAGACGCCTTCCTTTACAGGTTCGAACTGAACGCACAATTGCAATGGGGGGAAAATAAGGAATTATGGGCCACGTACCTGGCGTCTCTATTGCAGGGGCGAGCGTTAACCTACTTTAAAGAGCTACAGCGCGAAGACGTGCAAGATTACGATAAGCTGAAGGCTTTGCTGCTTCGCCGATTTGCGCGTACCGAGGAATATTTCCGGGAGCAGTTTAGGCGGGCACGTGCAGATACCAGGGAGGACTTTGCTGCCTTCGTCGCGAGACTAACGGAGTATTTCGCGAACTGGGTAGACTTGGCGCATGTGGGCGCGGATTTTGCTAAACTGAAAGACTTAATGATCCGTGACCAGCTGTACGCGTCGTGCCACAAAGATCTGGTGGCTTTCCTGAAAGAGAACGAACCCGCGACGGTGCAGGAGGCGTCTAAGTTGGCGGAGGCATACCGTACGGCACATCCGTCCAAACCAGTCGTCAGGGCGTACGTCCAAGATGCTGGGTACGTCGCCGTTGTCGAGGGGTCGCCGGCAGGACTTAGGGACAGGTCGCGTCAGCGTGGTGCCTATAGCGGGCAAGCCCAGGGGCAGCGTAGGGGCTATCACCAATCACCGGCATATGGATCCGGTAAGTTTGACCGAGCAGGAGGGCTAGGTCGCGGTAATGGCCGGGGGCGAGTTGTGACCTTTGCCGATAACCGACGGCATAGGGACTCTAGTTCCGGTCGCGATGGGTCACGGGGACCCAGGCCTAGTGCAGCACAGGGATCACATCAGCGTGAATTGCCCTGCAGGTAGGATAGCGGCGAACGTGGACAGTAGCTCCAGTCCATGTCCCCCAAATAAATTTCATCATGCGGCTGCGTGTGTTACATCGGACAACGGAGGCGGACAGTATTCTAAGTGTCCCAGTTGTGAGAAGTTATTATCTTCCGGTGTTTTACCTTGTGGGAGAAAGATCCCCGTTATAAATTCATGTCATACAGGAGGTGGTCTTAGGGTTTATCCGGGGTTTGTTGGGGACGAACCGGTCTCGGTTTTACGAGATACAGGATCTACCGTTGTGGGAGTGCATAGAGACTGCATTCGGGATTCACAGCTTACAGGTGAGACTGTCCCGTGCATCCAATTTTCGGGGGCCATTGAGAAATTACCCATGGCAAGAATAATGATAGATACACCTTTCCTTAGCGGGGAAGTCGAAGCAGTCGTTAATTGTTTTCCAGGCGCCCAGCTCATCATTGGGAATGTATCACGGGTAGTTTCCCCTTCCGATGAGAACGTGCAAGCATGGTCGCAATCAAAAGGTATTGACTTTTGCGCCGCGGTCGAAACACGTCGACGGGTAGCTGATAAGGATAAGATTAGACCTTTGGCGACGCCAGCGGTCAACCTAGATATCACGCCAGAGCGCTTGGCGAGATTACAAAGGGAGGATCCATCATTAAACCCATGTTTTGGGGAAGCGCGAACCGAGAAAACGAGGAAATATAAAAACGGGTCATCTTCTTTTTTTGTTCAGGCGGGCATTCTGTTCCGTAAGTATGTAACGGTGGCCTCCATTTTAAAGCAGGTCGTTGTGCAAGCGTTGCTGATCGCAACAGTATTGCATTTGGCACATGATGTCCCATTAGCGGGTCATATGGGGATAGCTAGAACCAAAGAAAGGGTTCTTAAAATTTTTTACTGGCCATCGATCCACAGAGATGTGCAAGTCTATTGTAAGACGTGCAGTGCGTGCCAAAAGACGACGCATAAGGGGCGTACACCCCAGGCTCCTCTTCAGAAGATCCCCACGGTCTCGGAACCGTTTAAAAAGGTCTCGATAGACCTTGTTGGCCCCATTCACCCAGCGACCGATAGGGGGAATCGATTTTTCTTAACGGTCATATGTAATGCTACGAGATGGCCAGAGGCGGTTCCTCTGCGGACCATAACGTCTGAGGCAGTCGCGGAAGCGTTGTTTGCAATTTTCGCTAGGGTAGGAATACCAGAGCAAATTCTGTCTGATAGGGGCGCGCAATTTACGTCGGAGATGATGAAGGAATTGTTCCGCTTATTCAGTATACAACCCATCACTACCACCCCTTATCATCCGCAGGCTAATGGCATGTGCGAGAGATTGAACTCGACGTTAAAGTCGATGCTGCGTAAGGTAGCTGCTGATCGCCCTAAAGATTGGGATAGATATATCCCTGCAGTGTTATTCGCGTACAGAGAGGTACGGCAGGAGTCAACGGGATTCTCGCCGTTCGAAATGATGTACGGTCGTAGTCCTAGGGGCCCAACTGACGTTCTTCGGGACATGATGACGTCGCCATCATCGGGAGACGATGAGCAGATTTCGGTGTTTCAGTACCTTGTTGATTTAAGAGAAAGACTATCTTCAGCGCGCACTATAGCAGAAGAAGCTTCTGGTATCGCTTCGAAAAGAGCAAAAGACTATAAAGATAGAGGTTCCAAACTGAGAATTTTTAAGCCAGGAGACAAGGTTCTGTTGTTGTTACCTACGGACCATAATAAGTTATTGATGACATGGAAAGGTCCTTATGTTATTGAGCGAATTGTTTCGAAGGTAGATTACGCTATCCACATTGATGGATCAGTGAAGGTTTTCCACGTTGATATGCTGCAGAGGTTTCATGAGAGACCAGAGTATCTGTATTCTCATACTGGTGTTGAAGGACATACCTAATGTCGTGTCATTCTTTGACGATATAGCATGCCATACGTCGACATGGTCTGATCATATTCAGACACTAACAGTAATTTTTCAACGATTACGTCATTTTCTGTTAACTGCTAAACCCGCAAAGATGGATTTGGCATGTCCAGAGATAGTATTCTTAGGACATATTGTGGGTAGAGGTGTTCAGAGACCTGAAGAAACAAAAATTGACAAATTAGTAGGGTTGCAAATCCCTAAAACAAAGAAACAAGTCAGAAGCTTAGTGGGAATTTAAATTATTACAGAAAGTTCATTCCAAATTTTTCCTCCTTGTCATCTTCTCTAACTGACCTTACTAAGAAGGGACAACCCGATAAGGTCCAGTGGACGTCTGAATGTCAGACAGCATTTGATAATTTGGTGACAGCATTATCATCGTCACCCATTCTGATATTACCCGATTTTCGATCTAATTTTATCCTCAGAACGGATGCGTCGGACTCTGGTGTCGGCGCTTGTCTTCTACAGGAGAAGAACGAATGTCTCCATCCTGTATGTTATGTCAGTAGGAAGTTATTGCAGAGAGAAAGAAAGTATTCTGTGATAGAGCGTGAGTGTCTTGCCATTGTCTGGTCCGTCCAGAAACTAGGACGTTATCTCATGGGACGAGAATTTTGTATCCAGACAGACCACAAGCCACTGACATTTTTGTCGAAGAATCGTTCGTCCAGCCCACGCTTGTCTAGATGGGCATTGGCTTTGCAGCCGTATACCTTCGTTATTCAACCAATTCCAGGAACCAGCAATCATATCGCCGACTACCTTAGTCGAGCCTAGGGGAAGATTTCAGGAGCTTATACATCGGAGGACAGGAACATTGACAGGATCTGTGTGAATGAGTCGACTTTAAAATATTGACATTATAAATATGATATGAAGAATGGTTGATAGGTTGATTGGTTTTTGACTCTGTATTAAGTATTGTGGTTAGTTAGCTATTCATGATGTGACACATATATGCATATTGCAGGCCATATTGACCCCCATATTTTCCCCTGATTTCGGTATTTTATATACTAGGGGAACTGCTAGGTCATTTTTTGTAGTGTAGGTATTGCTCACGCTCACTCGTTGACAGTCATCTTGATGCGATTTGAAATTAATTGCATTAATTTTTTTGGGGTGGGGGATGATGTCACGAGTGGAGTGAGTGCAATTAAGGGGATTGCTACAGAGCGGGTGTAGAGTAAGAAGGCCTCACAGTAGACAAGTAAGTTAAGCGTGCTGTTGTGAGTAGTGGGAGGGTCTGAATGAGGCGAAAGCGCTGTATTACTATCACTGCAAGTTAGAAGGTCCTACGGAACGGACCTGTGAATAAGAGCCCATCGGGCGGACATAAGGGGAGCAGTCGAGAAGACTAGTGAGAGAGTCTTTCCAGTGATGACTGGTACGTAGAACGTTGATTGATTATTATGATTGATGTATTATATTATATTCGTCTATTACCATGATGTAAATAAGTATATGTGAGGAATGTGGAAGTCCTTGATATTGGATATAGCAATGTGCGCCATGAGCGATAGATGAAAGTGAGTTCATGGATTTGTAGCGCGAGTGAGTAGTGTGTACTCCGATGGAAGTGTGTTACCGTAAGATGTGTGGTGAGTGAAAGGTGAACTAGTGTGTGTACGCTTCATGGGTTGTAAGGAGAGGTGGAGTGAATAGAAATGGTAGGGTATTATACCAATGTAATGTTATTCTTGTAGGTGTCGAGGACGGGCCGCAGAGCCACCTCGATGAGTACAGGGGATAGGCCAGCATAGGGCCGGAGGCCACACATAGGCCAGAAGTGAGGCTGTCAGTGCAGGACAGTAGAGGCACATAAAGCCGTGGCAGTCAGACCACGGACAGGGACGTAGATATGAGCGTGAATGTGATAATGCACTATTGCCATGTTGAGGGGCGAGTGAACTAATAATGTACTGGTGAAATGATAATGTCTATTGAAATGATAATGTGTTATTGCCCTGCTGAGGTGCTAGGGGAATGCTAAGGTGTATGACAAGAGGAAGGTGATATTGAGAGACTGCGGTGCCAGTGAATTATTAATGTGCTATTAAGACCCTGAGGGGAGAGGCTGAGGCCGAAGTGCCTTTAGGAGTAACTACCGGATTGTGGATCCGAGGGAGAGTGTGTGTGAGAATAAGGCCGTTGTACGGCAGTTCATTTCAATAATATAATGTATGTAATTGCGCTATTATCTGTATAATTATGTTTAATAAATGTGTGAGTCTGATGGATTGTTCTGTTAAGTGTTAACTTGTTTGTTCGTGATTGTTGTCCTGTCATAACTTATTACATCTCCCAGTCTGGGATTTGTGACAGAATGTTCCCTGTCTTTCTCTGACCTTGTTTAGGAGTGTCCTCTTTTCATCTCCTTGTCTCAACACCTCTAAATATGAATGAAGCTAGGCCTGGCTTAATTGTTCTCAGTCTGAAGTATTGTTACGTAAAATATCCATTTATTATGCATGTACGTGAAAAATAATGCATTGAAATGGTCAAGCATAATACGTGTCACGAATGCATGTTAATTGCTAATCTTTCAACCTTTGTTTTCAAAAAAATGTTAGGAGTGGAAGGCACACGTCCATAATGAATCTTCCCCAAAGTCTGAAGAATGTTAGTAGAATAAGAATGTCAGGGAGTAGCCAAAGGAAAAAACAACCCCAAGTCCCAAAGATGGTATTGTTTCATCAACTGAATATTAAATTTTCATTGATTTTGTTATGGGAGTATATAGTGAGGGTATAAAAATAAAATGTGACTGCTGCATTCATCACACTGCATAATTCATAAATTATCAAGCAAGAGGTTTAGAGTGCATTTAAGAATTATTGGAAATAACTACAGCACCGCACACAATGTAGCTGTTAAGTGTTATGGAGATGACGTGCCACATCGCCCATATTCAAATTCAGACTAAAAAAAAAAATGTATAGGTCGTAGTCAAGCACATGAAAATGCTCATATTTTAGTAATGCCACCCGAAAACACTCCACAAAATGCAAAATTTGGGCAATCAGAAATCAGTGGCTGAAAGACTATGTGGGGCGTGGCAGGATATGAAAATCATAGTGACATATGTAACAAAAAGAAATTAAATTTGAAACAATGGATTGTATGTGCATTGATATCGTTGAGCAGGTAATTATATATTTATGCCTTTGTTTTTTCTCAGAACCTATTACTTAGAAGTCAATTATGATGAGAAAAAAAAAAAGAGGATTATTTAGTAAACACGGGGCAGGGCATCATCAGAAAATTTGATTTTCTGAATTGTTACCATTAAAATAGAAGAAGAGAGTTAAACATCTTTAATCAAACCCGGTTTTGTGTGTCTGCTGGTCACTATTGGCTCATATGTATTATGTTTGACTGTAAAGTTTGATGCGTGCCTGCCATCAATTTTCAAGACAGTGCAAGATCTGACAACTTGTTGTGGTGTTCGCTTTACATAGACTGTTTGAAAAACTATGGTAGAATCTTGTAAATCAAGGCACTGAATAAAAGATAGGCGTGTAAATTTGTGTTTTCGTGAGTACGGAAACGGCAAAAACCATCCAGACGTAAAAAGAATCCATGTGTACGAGTTCCGTACACATGGAGACATTCTTTCTTTATACTATTTGGTGGATTTTTGACGTTTCCGTTTCCGTACACATGAAAACTCAGCTCAAAAACATTAACAAAGGATTAAGCTGGGTTCTCATGTGTACGGAAACCGCAAAAATCCACCAAGTAGTAAGTAAAAAGAAAAACTGTTTCCATGTGTATGGAAATGGCGCCATGTTTCCGGACACATGAAAACATTCTCTCCATATCACTATTTGGAGTGGTTTTGCGGTTTCCGTTGCCGTACACATGAAAAACCAGCCTTACTCTATTTAGAAAGTTTGTTCTATTTCCCCTGTTGGACGCCACCCAGAATAGCACTGCCCAGAAGACGTCCAGCTCGGAGTTGACACACAGGTTGTTGGAACTGATGATATCCAAGAAGTCATCCAGTGTAAAGTGGCACAAACCTTGAATCTCCTGCAGTACAGTCTTCAGGGGGAGATAATATGAAATGAAATAATATTCGTGATTAGTGACCATTCAAAATTTCTCCTCAATCCTGACATAAAAATATTTTAGGCCCCCTTTCTATTTCTTTGTGTTAGATAAGGAAAATGTAAAATGTGAGAATATTAAAATGCAGAAATATGTAATGCAAGAGTTCATTACAAAAGCTGGGATTTCTGAAACCATGCATGTAGAGTATCTCCTTTTAGATAGGTAAATTTTGTGTTTCGATTAGAAATACTCTCTAGATCTTATGTAGTTTTGCTTTTCTCCAGGCGGTGTCTCATGACAAATATTTTTTTTGTCCTGATCAATTATTATTATACACATGTGGTGATTATGTCTCTTAGTGATCTTTGTAATACCGCTATGTAATACATGTATGGCAAACATAAGCAAATCAGAAAAAAAAAAAAAGAAAAGAACTAAAAAAAAGAAAAAAAACAAGAAGAAAAAACTTGTGATCAAAAAGGACTCTCAGACCCCCCAAATCTTGCTAATTTACTGTATTTAAGAGCATATACAACGGTCTCATAGGCTGCAGAACCCCGGCATCCTGCATGAAACACGCGAAAAATGTGATTTATAAACTATTCCACTGCTGCAAGACTTATACTCCGTGGATAAGGGGACAACAAATGGTGCTTTAGTGTGTCGTCCATGTTTAGAACCACTTGCAGGTGCCCGGTGATTCAGATTTCAGTAGTAATCAAACCGATAGATCCACCATAGTACCAGATTATTAATCTTATCAACTGTTATCGCCATTTTTGCCTCACGTATCATTGGTTCAACGATTTCCAACTTATGTGCCCCTCATAACCCTGAATCCAAAACTTTGTCATCTTGAGGTCAGCTTCTTGTCTGGCATTGGCGAGATTAATGTAAACATGTCTGGGATCTGTACACTGGGTTGTCACTTTAGACCCAGATCAGGTCTGTTTGTTTGAAACAAACTGATGGTAGAAGATACAAAAAAAAAAAAAAGCGAATATAAATCAAGTTATTTCTAATTTTTACAAACCATGAAGTTATTCTTTACGACTTCAATGGCTATGGGTTTTTCATCAACATCTTTGTGTTGAACCAAGATGTCCATCGCCTTTTAGAAGAAAGTGGAAATCATGAACATTTTTAATGGCTAGAATGAATATGTTTCATCCAATTTATTACTGTGTCAAACCTTACATAAGAGAATGCCGTGTAGGGTTTGACACAGAAAAAAAAATCTACTCTAAGTCTACTTTTAATATTTCATCGATCGTCTATGGGAAATTGGCCTCTTTTATAAAGTAATACCCGTTGAATTGATTATAACTAAGACAGCCAGGACCAGATTAAGGAGTTACCAGGCCAGGAGTTAATAATGCTCACTAGCTCACATTGTAATCCAGAACTAAAGATTGTTATTTGAGGTGGATCATGTCTGACATCATGGTATTTTAACTCCTTTTACATAGGACTATATGATTATTATACATTATTCTCCTTTTCTGGTTTTGGTATTGTGCTGGGGACTTGCAGATTTCAGGTTGCTATAATATCTGTCACTGTAAAAAAAAAAAAAAAGCGTCAGCAAAGGCATTCCAGTAATTAAGATAGTACGTTTCACAGGTGGGCACGGTAGCAATTAGGTATGTAGATATTGGTATGAAGGTATTGATATTACTATTGGTGTTGATAATACCTTGATGAATTAAAACCACCAGGTGGGCTTGTAATAAGGGATGTGGTTGCAGGGCCAGCCCTAGGTGCTGCGGGCTTCAATAATTATAATCGTTTTTGTTTTCTGTAAACCTGCATTGTGATGTATGTTGCAATGTGTTGCTGTGCGCACTTGGCATGATCACCCTGGCGCCCCCTCCCCTGAAGCCCGGGAAGCAGTTGAGAGTTTGAGTTTGAGTTTGGGTTTACGTCAAGCCGGCACGATGACGGCCACTTTGGGCCTATCGGAGTCTACTTGGTTTTTTATTTATGTTTGGTATTCAGAGCTTCATCGATATAAATCTCACAAATACAACTAAATAGTTCCGTACAACCCAGTTGAGAACAGCCAGGCCTCTGTGAATGGACGATTTTTAGTATGACACAAGACGTACTGTAAGCATTTGATGTGAGTGGTAATTTTGAACTGACCTACCTTTTTGGAAGGATATCATTGTCACGAGCGAGTGAGCGGGGGTCAGTGAGTGCGGGGAAGGGAATTGAAGCGTGCATGTTGTGAGTGAAGTTGAGGCGTAGTAGAGGCAAAATCTGAATAGTCAGATCACTGCAAGTTAAGAAGTCCAAGGAGACAGACGTGAGAAAGCAGTCTCGAGATTGTGTGTTTTCCAGTGATGACTGGTAGGTTGAACTATGATTGATAATTATGATGATTGATGTACTATATTCTCCTATGACCATGATGTAAATAAGTTATATGTGAGGAATGTGAAAGTCATTGATTACTGTGTATAGAGATGTGCGCAAGGAGCGATAGATGTAAGTTCGGATCATGGATTCGTAGCGAGTCTGAGTGCTGTGTGGTACGGTGGAGGTGTGTTACCGTAAGAGGTGTGGTGAGTGAAAGGTGGACTATTGTGTGTACGCTTGATAGTTCGTAATGAGTGGTGAAGTGGATAGTAATTGTATGGTGTTATAGAGATGTAATGTTATTCTTATAGGTGCCGGGGTCGGGCAGAGAAGCCACCCGCGGTGAGCGGACTTGTGCCGGGGTTGGGCCGAAGGCTACCCACAGGCCTGCCTGAGTGAAGCTGTCGCGCAGGACAGCGGGAGCACATGAGTCGTGGCAGTCTGGCCACAGACAGGGACGTTGTTATTGTCCTTGTTGCTATTAAGATGTTAATGTGCTATTGAGATACTAATGTGCTATTGAAATATTAATGTGCTAGTAAGACATCGAGGGGAGACTGAGATACGGAGATTAGGTTGAGCAGGAGCCAATAAGAGAGGCCAGCAAGTAATATATATATGGATGTGAGGCTGAGGCCAGAGCATAGTTAGAAAGTAACTATCGGGTTGTGGACCCGGAGAAGAATGAATGTTGGGAATACTGACCATTGAATGGTATTTGAATTGAGTTAATGTAATGTATGTAATTGCATAGATATCTTATTTTTATATATAATAAATGTGTGAGTCTGTTTGGTTGTTCTGTTAAGTGTTATACTTGTTTCTTTCGTGATTGTTGTCCTGTCATAATAAGTACATCTCCCAGTCTGGGATTTGTTACAATCATCTGCGTCTTAGACATGAAAATCAATATCTTTTCTTTCTTTGATGACGATTTGAGCACCTGAGCCAAACACAAGACGCACAAGCATTTGATGTGACCGGTAATTTTGAAATGACTTACCTCCTGCAAGGATATCATCTGCGTCTTAGACATGAAAATCAATATCTTGGCTTTCAGTGTCGATGATTTGAGCATTTGAGCCAATCTCTTTAGTGCCTGGACGCTTCCTAGGGTGATCTGGTCCGGAATAAGCAAGTCAAATTTTATCACGTTTGGAGATTTGAATAGCTCAGTGCCCTTATAAATTCTTTTTGTTTCGTGTGTTTTCGGAAAATCATTTATTGTGTTAATATTGTAGCCTACACTTTTTGTCTTTTTGTTTGTTTGTTAACTCTCACATCTGTCATGGCTGCGGCGCAATTTTCCTGTTCTTAGTTACACATCTCTGGACCTAAACATCTCGAACATCGATAACAGCATACTGGGTATTTAATATATATCTGTAAATCGGGTGCAATAAAAACAAAGATCTTGTCATTTTCACTGGCGTCTTCAAAACTGCTTCCACTTACGAAGTGGCTAAAAAAACAACAACAACAAACAAAGCCATGCATTAAGAACAACAGCAACAACAACCACGACAACAATAATGTCATAATGATAATAATAATAATATAATAATAACATGGAATAAATTCCAAAAGAATTAAGAATGGACGAGAAGTTCCATTCAGCCAACTTTCAACAGAAGAGAATAAAAATTTTTCCAGCAAAACTAGTCAATGTCTAGCAAACAAAGCACTGTTAAAAGCTAAAGGGAAAAAAAAAAAAGAGATGAGTTTGCCACTCTCAATTCACTGCGTCAAAATAACCAGTTGTGGAAATGAACGTTACCGGAGAGTGATACAACAGCGAGATGGTCCACAATGGTCACCTACTTCAATGTCTCCCGAGTAGGCAAAATTCAAGAATCGCCTGAACAAATCTGGGTCTATAGCATTCAGTGTTATGTCCGTCACAGTGTATGGCGGTATGCCGTTGTCAACCAGCACTGAAGTGAAGTAACTACTGTGCGCGCAGAGGACACACCGGTGAGCATAGAATAGCTACATGAAAATAGAAAAAGGGTGAATTTTTGTTAGTGGTAACTCTTAGTATTGGTAAGGCTATGCGCACGCATTTGACTTGCTGTCGTGTTTTAATTTCATAATATCGTCCACCCTGTAATAAGCCTGGGTGTCGCGTATGTGTGCATGCACATTCATTTGCTTAGATTTATTACTAAAATGCAAAACGACTGCGACTCGACAGCAAAACAACAAAGTCCATGCGTGCACCTAGGCTAAATTAAGATATTTATTAGAAGGTTTTATTATCCTGTCGACGGCTCTCGTAGAAAACGTTTCCGTTTCTCATAGAGATTAAAATGTTCCGTAGCCAGTTTTTGTTTTGCTTTCAAAATGTGAATCTGATGATATTGGATAAAAACAATTTGCCGGCTTTTTAACAAGACCTACCGCCACTCATACAACTCGGATTTGCGTGAAATTTTGAAGAAGTCCTGCTTTGGATTTGCGGAAGATTCTATTAAAATCTGCGGAGACCATAGATATACACTACTAAACGGCGGAGACTTGAAATGATAGAGAGGTATTTTTTTTTATTTTGTTGTTTGTCGCTAATTTCGCCTCGGATCCTTTTTTGCAGGAAAGTATGAGCCCTTGACGTCATTACTGCCTAGACAACCCACAGTAATACATATAGTAGTACAGCACCTCCTCAGACGGAAGTATTATGTTTTTCTCTCAGTGTGAGCAAACTAAAAGAAAGGACAATGTTTCCAGCACAACGTTTAGAAATTCCATCAAAATGTTTTCAAGTCACAAGTAACTATACTTCTGTTAACTTTAAGGAATACGACACTGGAGGGGCGGCCGGGAAGCTGAAATGTCCGGTAAATTACTTATTGGCATTTAGTTGTGTTAAGATTTAACGTTATAAGATATTGGTTATGATACACTGATACAGCATAACGACTATATGGGATGTGTTTCACTATTAAAACGTGAATTGACGGTTGATTTTAAAAGGTCTCAAGTAACGAATATGGCAACCAGGGACAGATCCAGTGATTATACCACTACGAGACAAGATTATATTGTTACGTCTTCTCTGAGACAAGACGCATGCAAAGTTTCAGCAGGTTACTATTTTAGAGAGAAATTGTAGTAATCGTCGATCAAAGTGAACCACAAAGCCTGGAAAGGCACAGTCAGCTGCTGGCAGACGAGAAGTGCATACCATAATTTCCGGTATTTTCTCAGTAAATCCGGAAAGATCCTATCATACTTAGCCCGGTCTGACACAGTCAGCGTCTGCCACTATTTATTGGGTGTACATTTTGCTAGCAGCAGTTGCCTGTGACTTTCCGGTATTAGTATGATACCTCCTTACCCTGTCTTCAACGTGCACCAAAACATCCACGAGATGCTTGCCGCGAAAAAGAGCGAACAAGAATTCCCCGTTCAGGGCATAATGATGGACGCGCTCTATTGCCATTGCAGAAAACTGCGACAGAACTCCACCTAGGACACTTTCATCCATACCTTTCAAATTGGGTGCAACAGGGAACTGAAATGAAAGTCGACTAAAAAGTACTCAGTTACAACGAAAACACATGGACAGCATTGCAGGTGACGACTGTCAAAAAGGCCCAGAATCAGGCACTAAAAAGATCCCAAGATTTGTTTTATCTAACCCAAAATGTACGTCATGTACATTTATACATATTAAAATAAGGTCGCAAACAGCCGTTGGGAGTGGGTGGGCGTTTTTGCGCTGTCATTCTAGCAGGTTGAGATCATCCAACAGCAGACACCCCCCCCCCCCAACCACCAATACACACACCATTTCCCAAGATTTCAACAACAACAAAAAGTGAAATAAAAAATGGATAGCTCGAAAGGTAACCCCCAAAAATATGCCGAGTAAGATCTCTCCAGGCACTAAATTACGACTGTTCGCCGATGATAGCCTCCTCTATAGATCAATAAATTCAAAAGAAGATACGGAAATTTTACAGAAAGATTTGGACAGTCTACAAGAATGGGAGAGGGACTGGCGTATGGAATTCCACCCCAATAAATGCCAAGTCCTGAGAATTTCAAATAAACATCGCAACATCACCTCGGACTACTTTACATTGGACAGAAAACTTACATGGAACCAACATATTAATAGCACATGTAACAAAGCAAACAGTATACTAGCATTTCTGAAAAGGAACATATCTAACTGTGATAGGAAAGTAAAAGAAAAATGCTATAACACCTTCGTGAGGCCCTCCCTAGAGTATGGCTGCAGTGTCTGGGACCCCCACTGTCGAATAAACATAGAACAACTGGAAAGGGTCCAGAGGAGAGCTGCTCGCTTTGTGACAAATGATTATGCTAGAAGCAGTAGTGTCAATACAATGATGAGAGACCTCGAGTGGACACCACCAGAAGAAAGAAGAGCAAAAAACAAAGTAAAACTATTTTATAAGGGCAGGGAAGGAAATACCGATATCCCACTGAACCACCTCACCATTAACACCAGAGGCAACAGAAAGAATAACATAAAATATAACATCCCCAACTCACGGATTAACAGCCATCTTTACTCTTTTTACCTTAGTGTCATCAGGATGTGGAACAACCTCCCGGCAGAAGTCCAAAAAATATCGTCTGCAACGGCTTTTCGCAATGAATTGAAGAACATAATTATCTGTTGCAGCTACCATTGTATTTAAAGTGTGGGTCTATTTCTGTGCACAATCTAGGTACCAGGAGATATTTTTAACCAGAGATATACATATACAAAGAAATTACACAACGATATATTTTAAATGGTCTTAATATATGCTGTTTTAGCCTGTTTTAGCCTCAGAGCAGGGGCGTCGAGTCGCACATAGTGCAGTTGAGGAATCGTCAGATTAAATAGACGAATCAACTACATGGGAAGAAGAAGAAGAAGAAAATCCCAAGATCTTGGCAAAAAATTCCCAGGGCAGGCAACGCTGCTTACGCACGAAATTATTGTATTTCAGGTTTAGAAGAAGGTGGCGGGAAAGGTAGGTACAACATATTTCTTGAACAATGCAGAAAGATAAACAGCTGGATGGACTGGATTATGAGGCAAAATTTGAACTGCTAAGCAGACAAACATAGGCATGGAACCACGGTGACTTTCGCTAAAGCTCATATAAGATCTGACTGAGAAAGATACCGAGCAAGAGACACATAATATTATTACGACAGCTTACTGTATAAGGGGCCCCATTGTCCAGTATCATAAATGGGGCTGCTTCAGCTTGAGATTTCGACCATTCTGGGGTTAGAGGACCTACATATCCTTCTGCCGCTTGAAGAATAAGATCCACGTCCACGGTCCGACCTAATATCACTGGTTGGGGAACTGCAGAGTGAGGCAAACAGCAAACAGATGAATTCCTACTTAAAGATTGAGTGTGTCGACAGAGAACTGAATGTTTGTGTCAGGATACGGATTTAAGGACGATTTCAATGGATGATTGCGAGATAAAATAATTATTAGTGCACAGGTGGGTGAATGGATGGATGGATGGATGGAAAGATAGATGGATGGGTGGATGGATGAATGGATGGATGGGGGAGCAGTTGGATGGATGGATGGATGGATGGGTGTGCAGTCAGGAGGACACATTGTCATGATGAGCGAATGAAATGATGATGAGCACATAATTTAACATCAAATACTTCCATAGTTACTTCAAGGGCTAAATACAAGAAGTGTTGCAAAGCCTGGCAGACTGCGAACCCCGCTTTACGTAGATCAGGGTTAGCAGCTTGATGGGTTTAGCATGCAACTCTTTTTTGCATTTGCCCCCACGTCATTAAATCGTGGCCTAACGTATCAGTGTCATTGCTACAAAGATGTGTGCTGTCGTTAACACACCAGTTTATATCTCAGCTGCGGATCTTATACCTCTGCTGCGGACACTGGGAATAGACGTGGGGCATCTTTTAACAAACACCAACACACTTTTTTTTGTGTGTACTCACTACTCAGGATTCTGTTTCGATTTTAATTCATTGACTACTCACTGTCAAAGGGCGGCCTGTTTATCTCTGAGTGATCACCTTGGAGACTGAACTTGGCTGTTGAAATGAAAATACAGGATTATTATTATTTTCATTTCTACTATTATTGTCATCACCATCATCACCGTCATCATCATCATCATCATATTATGATCATCCTCATTACCATCGGCATCATTAATATTATTGTTATTGTTTTCTTCAACTGACATGAGTTCAATGATATTTTTTTTTCTGATAAAGACAGGTAGTTTTTATTCCTTTATTACATTCAACAACTATTGTGCGAAGGGTCTACCATGTGAATGATGAGAATCTGTATGTTTCTTTCTTTCGCTCATTCTTTCTGGTTGTTTGTTTGTTTTTGTCTATGTATACCTTCTCTTACTTTCTTTCGCGTTGAATTTCTTTTCTTCTTCGTTTTATTATGACCCATGTTTCATCCTGATGCTTCTTATTTACGGGACGCTCCCCGATAGAGACGCCAGACGGAATCCTCCAAGCGGTAAGTCAAGCGAATGTTGACTCCTGTCATCCTCTTAATTAGTTCCAAGTCCACTCCCTCCTTCTCTCCTCAGTTCCAGCCTTTTATAAATTCCAATATGCAGTATAACTTTAATAACAAAAAACAAAAAAAAAAACATATTTGTAACAACCCCGACCAGCTGTAATCTACATTTTGACTGCCCTCAACGACTTAAATAGTAACAGTAGTTGCATAGATTGAGCAAGACAGAAAAACTAAGACTAAGTTTGAAAAGGATTTTGGGGAAGGGGGGGGGGAGGGGGCGTATCGCCAGGGCCGTCTTAACATCATCATGAGCCTACGGGCAAAGCAATAGGCTGCGGCCTGCCCCCTAAGCAACTTCTCAGAAACCAATGTAAATTTGCATACTTGGGGTCCTCCAAACCCGTGGGATTTCCTGGGCAACTGCCCAATGTGCCCACGCGTTAAGATGGTTCTGGGTGTCCTACTGAATATGGCTGATGACGCCCATACCACAGTGCTTTTCATCCACAGGTGACAATATAAAAGATAGAAGACACGGCATTTTGATGAAGGCAAATTGCAGGACAATTACTGGGCGTTCTGCAATTACGGAAACAGCATTCATCTGATCACCCTGCGCCCTGGCTGGAGAAAAACATTCTGTCACTCTTTGAAACGATAATACACGTCCGCAGTCCGATAGCTTGATGCTGGTACATAATATTTTGTTTCCTTCATTGTACACCCTTCTCTTCTCTTTTCCTCTTTCCGCGTATTTAAGAAAACGGCAGAACGAACTTACCGTCTTTCATGAAGGCCAATTCGTCTGCAACATCCAGTCCTGAGGAGTCTTTTGGCCGTTCTAGAACAAAAACAAGACATATAAACAATATTGCTGGCATGGTATTGTGATTTTGGCTTCATTTTGTCATTTCATATTTCGTCGGTTATTTTCCATATGTACATTTTTACCTTGTCGAGAAATTGAGGGTTGAAAGTTTGAAGATTTGTGTAAAATCAGGGCTTTGTTCAATACGCTTCAAAATGGAAACTTGCTTAAAAATGCACAGGAAAAATACACCCATATGACATTTATATATAATAAAATTAGGAGTAAGAGAACCACGTTCATGACTAAACCTCAAAATCCGCAAAATTTCGCAAACAACAATATGGCAAAACCCCTCGATTTATTAGTAATGTTAGTCCTGTCCTCGTAATTTTTTCAGTATTCAGTTCTCGTCAAAGAGGACGTGAACACATTTGAGAGATAATGACATGAACAACCAGAGGAATTCAGTGTAAGGCGGTGGAAACAGATGCTCAAGATTTTCCCACCCAACAAAGTACTTCATATTGTCAGTCACATTGGCTTCACGAAATCGAAAATTGGTACCTAAGTTATTTAATAATTATTTAACCTACTTCATGATTTTGCTAGTACAAGAGAAAAGCACGACGTATGTTAGTTTCGATTTTAGAAAAGGCCAGGTGTATTAGTACATATAGCTGTTCGTGCTTGCAGTGCGCACCAGCACCAAAGAAACTCCAGTTTTAACGGCACGGGCTATTTGATTCAGGTAGTGTGCACATGTTGTTGGTTTAAGGAGACTTCTCGGTTGTTCAGTTGTCACAGAAAGTTTTTGGGTCTTTATCGATGTAATTTTGAGTTTATAAATATTTTAAAATTCATAATCCTGCTGTTGCCACGGTGACATTATGATTTGTGATGTTTGCACATGTAAATAAAAACACTTTGCCACTGCGTTTTGTTTCGTTTATTCAACGTTTTTCTTTCATAAATATTATATGTGAAGCGGTTCCTAAACATGTCCCGAGACACACAGACTGGTGGTTTGTGCAGTGCCCAGCATCTGGTGAATCGAAATATACGTTACTAAGTCTCGGACCACCGAATGGAATTTAGAGTTATGAACAGAGTTTAATTCGCAGCAGGGTCGATGGGTATCAGAACGAAAGCAGGTGTGTGCTTTTACTCTGTACATGTATAATCCTGCCAAGGAATGCGTTCATTTTCATTAATGTTATCGTTTTTTTTTTCCTCCCAAGTGCTTACTTTGGGAGGGTAAAGATGTCCTGCAGGTAACTTACCCGTTATGGTTGTCATGCTACGACGATCATGTGATTGCACCCCCCTCACCTTTCCTCCCTCCATGCCCTGTTTTCCCGAACACCTTTAGTGTTATAATCAAGACTAGCGTAAGGATTAGGATTCGGGTTTCGATAATACAACAATGGACTCTTCCTTACATGGATCAAATTCAGGTAGAAAAGGAAAAAAAAAAAACAACAACCTAGCTTACCGAGACTGAGAGTCTACTGTGGGTGTGTCCAGTCAGACTAATGTAGATCTAAATGCAATTTGAATGGCCAGTCGACTTATAGTGTTTTGTTTGTTTTTAGAAGAAATGCGAGGTTGGGGTTGGCCAGGACCGGGGGGGGGGGGGGTCAGTTTGTCTACAAAAAATTAAAATTTCGGCATCATTTTTGCGCACTAAAGAGTTGAATACTTTGAAATATTCCGTACCTTCTTTTTTCTGCTCCTCTCCAAGTGTTTTCTCTGTGTCCGAGTGTCTCCTGCCTTTTCCTTTTTTGGAACCTTTTCTCGTCTTTTTAAAACCCTTTTTGTCCGTTTCTGCTTCAGAACCTGTTGTTTCCGTGTCCGATTTTACACTGTCGATACTTTTTTTCTTCTTTTTCTTTTTCTTGTCCGCGGGATCAATGGAGCCTTCAGACTCGGAGGCCGAGCTAGCCTTTTTTTTCTTTCCTTTCGTTCCTTTCTTCTGCTTGTCTTTTGTCTCTTTCTCTTCTTCTCTTCCTTTCGCCTCCTTCTTCTTTTTGTCTTCCGCCTTTCCTTTCTTCTCCTTGTCTTTTGTCTCTTTCTCTTCTTCTCTTCCTTTCGCCTCCTTCTTCTTTTTGTCTTCCGCCTTTCCTTTCTTCTCCTTTTCTGTCGTCTCATTCTCTTCTCTTCCTTTCGCCTCCTGCTTTTGCTTTTCCTTCTTCTCCTTTTTCCCTTTTGCATTAGCATTGCTGTCATTTACGGCATTAGCGTTCTTGTCCTCTACATTGTTAACCGTTAGCTCTTTCTTCAATTTTCTGGCACGCTCAAGGGTTTTCATTGGATCACTCTCAGCTTCAGTTCCCGGTATGCCTTGCTCCACAGTATTGGCTCCTTCGGGGTACTTGTATTTGTACATATTTTTGTCTTTCCCGTCTTTGATTTGTGCAGTTGTGTAATTATGAAAAGTAATGTCATCTACTGTGAGGCCAAAGGCTGGAGAATGCTTGGTAGAAACGTCTTCAACATTCAGGCGAAGGTTTCGTGCTCTCCCCCCTTCGTGCTCTGGACCTACGTATTGCAGATCGCCGTTTAAGTCAATTCCCGGCAGGGCACGTTTCATGGTTTAGATTGGCAATATAAACGACAGAATTGTACTTTTACTACAGACTTTTGAAGACGCTGAGATTTCTTATGAGCCTGTTGGATGCAATGGAATAACCACGACGTCGTTAATGTCATTTGTGTATAACAATCAATAAATGTAGAGAAACCGTAAAGTAGTTTGAGACATTCATTCAGTAATTTTGTGTATGAATATTGATGTCAATTAAGTTTTGATTAATTACTATTACGATTCTAGTTGAAGGAGTAATTTGAAGGAAGACTGCAGAAGGACTGCTAAGGTAGAAAAATACGAGCAACGATTGGAAAATTAAAAGAGAGAGAGAGAGAGTGAGAGAGAGAGAGAGAGAGAGAGAGAGAGAGAGAGAGAGAGAGAGAGAGAGAGAGAGAGAGAGAGAGAGAGAGAGAATGGGGAACAAGAGGAGAGAATAATCAGAAGAGAAATTATAAACAAAATGTGCGCACCCTTTTCAGAGATCCGAATGGAGAAGCTTGATGATGACATCCCATTTAGCGATCCGACGTGGCAGATTTCATAAGGGAAGTTAAGCATAGTCACTTATCTACCAGTTCAACTCCAGTGCTTTCTGGTGTGAACTTTCTTTCTCCGAAAACAGCTGCGCACAATGTCAAACCTCCCGACAAGTGTGGCAGACTGTACCATTCGAATCAAGAAGCCGGACAAAACTGTGAATTGCTTTCATGGACAATGACATTATTGTTCTTTGTCCAGAGCAAATTAGAGTTTTGGCACTGGCGGCAAGCCTAATTTGCTGTTCAGTTTTTACCCCTTGTAAAACAATAAGAATATACTTAATAGCGGCGAAAAAAACCCAAGCAGAACGCAATGGAACTAAAAGCAGTTTTCGCCCCCTGAGAATTTGCCAGGAATATACTCAACAGCCCCGAAATAAGCAGAACACGATGGAACTAACAGCGCTGTCCCGCGAAGGAAAATCTGTATTTGTAGTTGTACATAGCACGATGCAAACAGAACCACTCGAATCATAACCACAGCTTTCACACTATGCTACGTGAACAATAAAATAAAAGTTATTCATGATGATTGTTTATTCCCAGGATAACGACTTTTAACACAGCAACACATTTACAATGGTCATTTCTTCTACAGATAAGCTGCAATGCAAGTACCGAAATGTCAAACGCCACAAATATAAGGCTAAAAGTCTCGCTAAAACCATAGGATTGTCCCAATATTTTATTCAGCTAATAATTTTGATACCAGGAGGCATACACATCATGCACTAGAAAAATAGCCATCAGGTGCATTCAGATTTCAAATCACCGACAGAAATTACAGATAGGAGAACTCGAAGCATCACCAAAAAAAAAAAAAAAATGCATATTATATTTTTTCATTGTTACATCTGATAGAATGTTGCCGCTCTTATATCAGCTCAGTTGGTGCGCCTGCCTGGTTAGCATGTGTAGTGACTAAAAAACAACAACACGTTATGGTTCTAAATCTGTTTAAAAAATGTACAGGTATATTCCAAAAATGAATGGCTGCAGTCATAATAACATGTACTGGAGAGAATTATGGGCAATGCAAATGCAAATAACCACATCGGAGTGCATCCCCCTCCCCCCCTTTCCCTTAAAAAAAGAACCCCGCACTGAAAATTAGATACTTATCAAGAAACAAGAAAGATACCGCAATTGAAATGTTTAATACATACGTACATTTCAATCTCTAAATTAGTTTCTAAATTGTCCGTGTAAAATCCCAAGACGGCCCAGAATCCTCTGATTCAAAATCCTGTTTCACTTTAATTTCTATAACATATTTGTCAGGTTTCACAGATCTGAAAATGAATGACAGGTGTACATATTCATTTTAAAAAAAAGTGCAGTTCTGATTCGAACCCTTACAGAAAACAGTACCCCAGTTGTATTTGCTCGAAAACACAAAATGGCAATGTGGGAATCATGAGAACATTTCAATATACAATAATCCACCATCTAGACACTATAATGATATTAACAGAGAATGATTTGAGTATGATGTGAAACATAATTTAGCAAGTGAGACATTACGAATTTCAGACTGGGCAGCACAAATAAAATCTTCCACCCGCATTATTATATACTATAGATCAATAAATGAAAAGGTGCAAAAACAACCTGGCAAAGCTAAGTTTATCACTTGTCGTGTCTTGAGATGAAGCACTGCATACGACCTCCAAATACGTGTGTGGGATGACTAAAATAGGACACCATAATCAAGTATATAAAATCATATTTCTTTGAAGAACAGAGAGGTCTACAAGCACCCCGCCCCCACCCCCAAAAAGCTGGCATGGAGCCATACAGGTTTTTTGGTTTATATAAAACCAACGAGATGTTATCATTTACTCTTGACAAACTTAGTGGCCTGTCCTGTGGTGTTACGTCACGACATTAGACATCTTGGATGGCTCCTTCCCACTACACCTTGTACGGGTCCTTCCCACCACCTGTTGATTCTCTTTTGAAGTCTTTTCATTATCTAACAACGTTACTCTCTCTCTCTCTCTTGTTCTTCAGTGTTGCGAAATCGAACTTGACGCTCCTGTAATCCTATTTCTTACGAAAGAGAGATAACAGCGTGTTCTTGTAACTTGGAGATCCAGTGATGAAAATTAGATCTATCTTTCTAGATAATTGAAAGATGAAAAAAAAAAATAAATACAGCGTCTACTAGGAACAAAAGACAAACATGAAAATAGACAAGAACTAGACTAAACAAAATACACGCTGGGATGACATGCTGTACAGAGAAATCACTGAAAGTATTGTAGACCTGAAATGATGTGCCATGTGGATTCTTCAATGACAGACTTCATAATCGTAAAAATTACTAAATATTATGCAGAAAAGTAAGCAGATGAAGACTAACCGTGATTAAACATCGATTCAAACGTGAGCAAAAACATAGGCGAGACGATGAAACTGGAAGAGTCAGTTCATGTTCTGGCGTGAGAATGTGACAGATTATCGTGAAAAACTGAAATGAATATGCATGAGCACACAATTAAGGAAGTATAATACAAAGCAGCAAATGACACAAACAATTTAAAAATGTCAGTGTTGTAAGTGCTCCAGCCATTTCTGTCAACTCCGATGTCGTACTGGAGCTAGAGGATGAATATGTAAGCACCTAAAACGCCGTGACTACTCGACCGAAAACTATGAACTTTTGAGTACTGCCTCAATTTTTGAAGATAAATTACGCAGACACATCCACTTTGCACAAAAATCAATCTTTAATATTATGTACCGGGATATAAAACAATTTTCTGAGAGCAGTTTCATCGAGTAAAATCGAAAAACCGGATCGCAATTTCGTTTTTCGCCTCTTTTTATATCTGTGTACCGTAAGGAATTATAATAATAATAATAATAATATATTGCATTTATATAGCGCCCAACCCCGTCGATGACAAGCTCTGGGCGCTTTAACAAACTCTTACACACACACACACACACGCATACACAAAAGAAATTCAAAAATATTTACTATTGTTGCTGCCGAAAAACACCTAGCCTAGTTTGTCTGAAAAAAATGGGTCTTCAGATGGCGTTTGAAAGAACCAATGTCATTAATTTCCCTGGTTGTCTTTGGAAGAGTGTTCCAGATGGTAGGGCCAAGAAATGAAAAGGACTTTTCTCCTACAGTGGACAGATTCATTTTAGATACTTTCAATTTTGTAGTGTCAGATGATGATCTTAGTTGACGAGATGGAACATAGTAATCAGTTAAATCAACTAGGTACGATGGAGCAGTATTATTGACACATTTGTGACAAATGGATGACAATTTGTACATTATTCTTTTCTCGACTGGCAGCCAGTGCAAACTCTGCAGAAGTGGCAGTGCTGAATCTCTTTTCTTTTTCTTCAAAACAAGTCTCGCTGCATTGTTTTGAGCAATTTGGAGTTTTCTAATATTTTTTTGTGAAATTCCAGCCAAAAGGGAGTTGCAATAGTCAAGCTTTGAAAGTACAAAAGAATTTACTAAAACAGCCGCAGTTTCAGTTGAAATAAGATGTCTGATTATAGTGAAATAATAAGTTCTATTAGTCTTTGTATTGAATCCACGTGCCCGTACCAATGTGACTCAGATCTAGAGTACAGCTCAAAGCAGTTGCAAGATTTATTTTGCTCGGGTTTGCCACTGAAGACTTCGCAAACAAGAAATGACTTTCACAGGTTTTTCCAGTACTAATTTGCTTTTTTTTTTTTTTTTTTTTATAAATCCCGCTTTCCGATTTTACTTGACGAAAATGCTCTCCTTTTCTTTGCGGCTCACAAAATTGTAAATATACAATATTAAAGAATGAATTTATTCCTTCTCGAATAAATGCAAACATAGATCCTCTCTGTCATAGATGCTTTTTTTTTTTTATAGCTACCCTAGGCTCTAATCCATTTTGTAAACAATGTCAACATAAACAATATACACGTGCATTACAAAATATTTGTCCAACACCACGGCAGCTACAAATAAATCAAAATTTAGAGGATCAGTTTTGACTGGCTACACATGTTTGGAACCTTCTAGTACAGGTTTCTCTTATTTGTGATGTCAATTACGTATTTAGAAACCATTTTTCCCACGCTGAAGCGTTCTAGGCGACCATTGCCAGAATGGTAAATATAATTGATATCCCAGTTCAGAATTTCAAAACGATTAGCGTGTCAAATATTCCACTAGTCATGAAATAAATCTGACCTTGAATTTAATGGAAGCTCATAATTTATCTTGTTCATCATGTTCAATTGGGATAATTCAACGACAACATGGCTAAATCAAAGATACAAAGGCATATAAACAGCATTATTATATCTTGTTATGTACAGGATACGGCAAAAAACTCGCGTCCAGAGATTGATAAAGACGCGTAGTTCAAAGTAGCGCAAACTATGTAAATGATATAGATATAAACCTAGCAGTAAATGCTCGGCAGCCGTGGTGATACAAATGAATTCAGTTATTTCAAGGTAAAAGCTATGACACTCTGCAGTGAAAAAGAACAACATTTGCTCCGATAAATTCAACAAACATTCCGTCATCACCAATGTTTTAGAACATTTAGCACGAACGTCTGTTTTTTATTGTTTTGTTTTTATTTTTTTAAAAACATTACAACCACATACTGCTATTGTCCTGGGGGGGGGGGGGGGGATGCTTTTTTGCAGTTCTATCAGACTGCAACGACCGTTGCTCTAAGACAATTAAAGCTCACAGGCTGATTGCTTTGAAACGTTGGGGTCTTTTTTCTTACTTCTGTCTGGAATTACTTATTGACCTACCGTAAAATGGCATGAACAGGCACTTTCAAGCGAGGTTTAGAAGAGTAATACTAGATGGTCGTGACAATGGCGCAGGTTGGTGATTCAATTAAACAGCAGTTCATAAAACTAAAGCGAATTTTCATGTCCGTGGGACTTTCACGAACTAACCAGAACTGAATTAGTGGATATCGAAAGAAAGACAATGCCAGAGACGACCATCTGATCAAATGCGCAAACAACATTTCGAGTTCAACTGGTTCCGGTGATAAGAAACGCCAAAAGCTGTCTTGGAAAAGACACAGAGTTTGTATGCTTTGTGACGGTTTTCACGAAGATCAGACTCGTTCAAACCGGGTTTTAAGGCAGGACTGACCATCACTCTGAAATCAGAGCGTTTATATTTGCCAGAGAACACTAAGTTTGGTCCACTGAGCGATGGGGACGAACCATAATTATTCTCTCACGTTCACATCTATAATGAGTATTATAATGTGGAGCTAATCCAGTTGGACCGCTTACCATTCCTACGTTTTCCCTGTCCCTGAAAACATGACAAGACAATTAAATATTATACAATCACCTGAAGCGTTAAATAATAAAATACCCGTTCATTAATATCAAGAAGAACATTAATTTTATCCCGAATATATTTTGGTTAATTTGTTGGATACTATAATTATTTTAATGACGATTAAGTCAAGCCACCATAATAAAATGCATTGTTTCCAAGGTCCGCTGCATACTGCTTGTGTCTATCTAGTAACACTTCTCAGAATGAAAGCCTGTGCTTGGTCCCCTCCCTCCTCCCCCGCCACCGAAAAAAAGAACTCAGCTGCTTTTTGCATGAAGAGACAAAGAAAGGCTCATTAAAGCAATTCCAACAGACCATCTAAATCACATCAATGAATACTGTAATTAAGTCTACTTTCTGGGGAAAGGGGGAGGGGCAATGACTATAAGTTTCTGAGTGTATCTGTTTTATTCAGATGATTGATAATGTTGATATACTGGTAAAGTTCATGGTTTGAGAGCTTGTACATCCGCTACGAATAATAAAAGTAGTGGTTAAGAAATACACAGGAAATAGTGAGGTGTAATTTACATCAAATTACGTACATCTGCACTTAATACAGCACAGAGACGTCGCAGCCTTCGTCCTCAATCAGACCAGCTGAAATAACAAATATACAAAAAGCCTCACACGAAACAAAACGGATTTATAATGCGGCTGGTATAATAATGATATGAATGGACTGTGGGAACAACTGACTAGGAAACATAAAATGAGGCTGTCGTTTTCCACAAGATCAAGTTGTTGTGATAACTTGCCATGAGCTTTGACAAGTAGTTTCACCATCTTATTGTACATTCTTATTTGTGTGCATTCAAAAATCTTTGATTCAAAGATGAGCAAAAATTAAAGACATACAATTCATGTTATCACGCATCAAAGCGAACACACGGGCGACCTGACATGTATACTCGTACACAGATACTGCACAGATGTATTCTTCGATCTGATCAATAGTAAAGTCATTAAAACTGTCCTTGAGAAAGGATGATGCTATGGCACCAGACATTCATATGCAATTTTGTTCTTTCATACTTTTCAACGTTAACTATTTGGAGATCTGTGGAGGCTATTATTTCAACAAAATGTTGCGTAACAATTAAATGAACACATGTAATATCCCCATGCCACCATGTATTATCACCCAAGACACATTATACTGTGGTTATCACCACAAAGAAGCTTCGCCAACAGGGGCCAATTTTGTGTTGTAATTTATAGGTGAAGATGGATGGAATCATTCGAGACCAGTGGCCGCATTCATAATCAATGCGTGAACTAAAGTAAATACGTTGACTGGTGTTAATACAAGAAATTGTATTCATTTCTTGTGTTAACACCAGTCAACGTATTTACTTTAGTTTACGCATTGATTATGAATACGGCCACAGCTCACCAGTAGACGTTTCTCCGTTAAAAAAGTGTACTTATTTTTATTAGCACAAATGGCGTGCTGTAGGCTATACCGAGCACTTTAGGAGTGTTTACTTTAAACGTTGGACCGGCCAGACAAACTTAGTGCAGTTATCTGGAAAATCTAACACGACAGAGTATAGAATGATAGGACATCACTAAACTTTCGTTTTCCGTGACCGCATGTTCTAGCCGTATACCTGTAAGGACATGGTCGCTTAACTCATTTCTCCCCAAGTAAATTTGACCAAGTTGCTCCAGCTGGCCCAAGTAAATTTTGCAGTTTTCATGCTTTTATAGGGCGCGTTAGAAAAAAATTCATTACTCGCTTATTATTATTATTTTTTAAATTCTATCCGGTGGAAGTGTTCATAAATGAATGCTTTATGATATTCTGTGGTTGTTTTTATTATTTTATGGGTATAAAGTATTAATTTGTAAATTAGAATTGAAAATTGGATTCCCCGTTCGCGGTACAGCTCGGCACGAAAGGCGAAAACGGGGATTCCCCGTTCGCGGGGAGAAATGAGTTAACACCTTCCCTAATTTAAAAAACAATTTACTTGTGTGTGTAATGATATTATGTATTAAAAAGGAAAGGGGGGTTGGGGGTGGGGGGGGGGGTGGGTGAGGGAGGGCTAAATTGCACATTCACAAAATAAGGAATTCCAATACATCATTTCACAGTATAGTTGATCGTTAGCCAACGATGTATCTGACCAGTTCATTAACATGGACAATACAATATAATACAATATAATACAATATAACAAAAAGTGACAAAAAGTAGTCTCTCAGAAAGGTCTAAGATTTTTTCTTTCTACTGTTCTCCTGTGTCAAAACATGTATGTAGCCAAAAGCATTGCGTAGTTTCATTGTTGTCAGGCATGGTATGGTATTCCCTCTTTGCCCTCCACCCACATTTACACAGTACGATGTTTCAGTTTCCGTTATTGTTTAAAAACAAGCCACGTTCCTAAGACAACATGTATAGAGTGTGGTCAGTCCCATCTGGCTGCAAACTGCCGTGATCGGTTGTCCCTGGAATGAGTCTCCCTCTCGTCACCCGGGATTTCTAACAATGTAAATAATTAGTTTCCTGCACTGGCAATAGTTAGGATTTTATTGTACTGTAGGAGATCATCTGTGTCCTCGATCGCCGCTTCCGCTGGGCCTGGGCTCAGCACCAGGGTATATTATCACCACATTAATGTACCATACCGATTCTCTTCACTCTTCACAGAGCCTAGAGCTTCACAGCTGTCAGATGCGCAGGACATCAGCGAGTGTTTTATCAGTAATCCTCCCACAGATGAATTTGTGAATCTGCTTGAAATGTACTTATTCACACAGCATCTGCAGTCTCAGAAATGTCATGGGTATCCTGTTTGACGACGCTGTAGTGGGACATGGTGGTCATCCGAGTACCGTGAGAAAAGGTGCCATTAGTTGCGCCCCTGCTCAGACTTAGTCGCTTCTTGCAGCAACAGCAATACAATCTCAGCACTTTCTGGAAGGCGCGTCTGAATTTAGTGGATACGATATTGTAAATGATGGGATTCCCGGCGCTGTTGATGTAGACCAAGAGTCTGCAGAAGTACATCAGATTGACGTATGGTTCCAGCCCGATCTGATGAATTTCATGTCTTGGGGCAAAGATCTCCCATAGCGCAATGATACGGAAGGGCAACAGACATACAAAGAAGAGAATGATGATCCCCACCAACATAATGACCAGTTGTTTCCGGTTCTGCTGTGATTGGGATTTGGCTGAATCCGTCATCTGTTTACACTCCATAGTTTCCGTGACCACCTAGATAAAAGAAAGAGAGACCAAAACAAAAATCTATATTAGGACGTAAGAGCGTGCAAAATGAGAGTCGGGGGCGTGAATTGACCCCAATGTTATGCCAGGATAGTCATTCAGTGAAACAAGGGTGGTATTTCAGTCAGCCAGTCTGTAATCTTCTTAGTGAACTGACCGGCTCTGTCTTAAATCACTTAGTAAATCAGTCTTTTGTTCGGCATTAGAATACTGTGAGCATGCCACCCAACAGTCACGTTATCAGCCACAGCGGTCAGCCAGTCAGCTGTATATCATTTTAGTCATTAATTTGAGATCAATAAAAACAATAAAAACATAATTATATAACTTTTACCATGGCGGTGATGGATAACAGAAGGTCATGTTGGATTCCCATTAAAAAACAAAACACATCGCAGGTCACGTACAGGTAAATAAAGTTATTAACACAGATCAATCGACGACGCCTTTGTAGATGAAGAAACAGTACTCAGGTTGGGCTTTGTTGATGAACTATTTGTACTTTGTTTTTTCTGTAGCCTCATCGATTCTTTACTGAGGGCCTGGTTTTAGCAAAAGCTTTAAGCCCAAACATCAACATTGTATACATCTACCGTAAGCCCGCCTACCATTGTAGAGACTTCTTTATGGGAGTCGGGTTTTAACAAATGCTATGAGCCGAAACATCAACGTTGTATACTTCTACAGTAAGCCTGTCCATTATTGTGGAGGTTTCTTACTCTATTCACAAAGTTTCTTTAAGACATCTAGTTGTTTTCACCCAAACCATTCTTTACCTTGAATATGATGAGAGAGTATAGTACAGCCAGAAGTATCAGAGGGACCACGAAGACCAGTATGAAGCGGGCTACCACATAGACCCGATGCCAAGTGTACATCACAGATGTTACACACACTGGTACCTTCTTATTGTCCACATTGTGTATTTGTAGAACCGTGTGGGCCATTACCTGAGGCAGAAAGAAAATGAACGAAATTTAGTGTTTCATTAACATAATGTAACAGAAATTTGTTTCCCAAGTGATACATGACCTAAATACGAAACAAGTAATGTTGTTATTGTTGTTGTTTTCAATTTGCTTGTACCACCGAGGGCATCCCAGGAAGAAAGAGCTTTCGGTCTGCAGCCAGCTGGGAAACCTGCCCTGGCGTAATGCCGTGGATCGTCAGAGCTTCTTTGACGCGACTGGTCCAGGTCTTCATTGGTCTACCTCTGGAATGTATCCAGAGAACCGCATGTGGTATGCATATTGGGCCGGCTGGGAGGTCCGCATTCGCAAGAGGTGTCCAAACCATTTCATCCTCTGCTGCTCTGTGTGCCGGTGGCCTGATGGTGTTCCCACAATTTCTCTGATCCTTGTACGTCTGATCGTGTCGCGTCTGATCTTGTTGACGGCTCTTCATAAGCAGCGCATCTCGCAGGTTGCGATCTTGCTCTCATATCAGATGGGACTTCATTACTGATTACATGACGCAACAGAGATAACCTATTTGTTTTGTCAACCCTGTCAGCTGGACAACAGACAACACAGTCAAAATAAAAAAGCCAGTAAGCTATTCATACATGGTAGTATGTGCAACACACCACGGAGACATGGTACGATATGTTTTATACCAATAGGAAGTACCCGAACAGACACAGACTTATAAACATTCATTGAAGAATAATCTCGTCTCTGGAAGAAGTAAACAAATCAGAGACACACATCTTTCCACCTACAAGAAAAAAAAACAACAACAAACGTTTAAATAATAATGAAATATAAAATGTGGTCTGGAACATGAAATTTCATCTAGTAAGTGCATATCCGATGGTGGTAAAGACGCAAGACCATTACAAGTTGCTGAAATGTATTTGAATCAGAAGTCTGTTGACTTCAAGACTAGGGCCAGCTCCAGACAGACGGGAAAGCTGAGCAGTCTTTCGCCCAAGATTCCCGATATTTACAGAGTAAAAAAATACCCGGTGCAAGCACAGAAGCAGAGCAACCGTCCTAGAAGAGACTGGTGTCTTTCTTAAGATGGCCAGATCAACACAGTAAAGGCAGCCTCAGGCTACCCATCTTACATATCCCCTCTCCCCCAACCCACAATTCCACCCATCCCCAAATACCATCGACGACGAGAAGCAGTAAGCCGACATCCACTATCATCAAAACCAACAAATCGATCTTGGTGAGACATATCAGCTTGCCTTACCTTATACCCTAATGTACAAGTTAAAGATAGCCATGATTTTCATGCAAATACGCCTTCGACAGATTTCATTTTCATACGGGGCAGGCTTACAAAAGACGTCTTCCATTAAATGAAGGATGTTATGCAGGAAATAATAAGTACATAGTAAAAGGATGAACAGAAAGAGGAAAAGTAAAACACAAAGAAAAGACAGATGTCGATAGCAACAACAAATAAAGGAAGGAGAATGAAGAGAAACACTGCAGCATAAGTAGAAAAAGAGAATGGTATACCATAGCTGAAAAGCGTTATGACAGTAACTGATTTCAGACACAAAACTGTGATAGGATTCAGTGGAACACACAGTGGTTATAAATTCTCTGATCATCACTTGAAGAGATGGCCAGACATTACAAATAAAGTCACAGACTGGAAAGATTTGCAAGGTGGCTCGTAAAAAAATAAAGAAAGAAAATAATAGGACCCCAAAGAACTAGATCAGACAGGTTAAAGTTAAAAATGATGCTGCTTTTAAGGAATAATCCCATCATTGCAGATACATGGAAGTGGATGCTCTTCTTGTCGGACACCACAACAGACGAAAGAAAACTTACACAGATCTCCAGTTAAAAAAACAACTTGCGATTATGCCATTACATGGTATTAATTCTCCTTTGAATATTACCATAATCAAATTCCAGTAGTTGTATTGCCAGTTGTCCAAAGCAGGCCAAATCAAAGAAAATGTTTGAATTTTCGAAATGGGAATATGTGGCTGGCGGTGTCGAAATCGCTGGGGTAGGAAATGAATTAAGTCAGTGCTCTTCATCAAAGACGCCGTTAAACAGGGAGAATTTATCATTACAATCTTAATTCTTCTTTCCGTGTCTGCCCTCAAGTTTCAAGTAATTATCGATTCAAATGTTAAGTGCGTGGAATTTTATTATTGTTCACTAAATTATTTATGCGTGGTCATCATTTTTAAATCAGAAATAATTACCAATATCAGAAATCCCCAAATCTTCCTGTCTCAAAACAAAAACAAAAATTCGGAAATGTCCAAACAGTTTGATATGTTTACAAATACAATATCAACTAAGACAGTTGCAAGATTCATAATTCAAATTAAAGAGGACATACGCATAATTATTTGATTTATCGCATGTGTTGGAACGGATGGCCGTTCTGGGCCAGACACTAACTTGTAACAACGGAGTTCAACATAAAGCAGATCATTTATATACTTTTGTTCTTGAGACATCCTGTATATGTCAATGCCATGAACATTTAGTACAGATGAAGCAACGCCATAAGCCATCTATTTAAATTAAATTATCTAAGGAAGCCGTTCAACCTTCTCTTCTGTCTTATAGTGGATCCGAAACACATTGACATATGAGGCGTTCATTTGAATTATTAATGTTCGTTAGTAACTATAAGTCGAAGTAGCAATTTGATGAGCCCACACTTTCTCCATGGCTCTTCTTTTATTACAAACTCAGTGCGTTTCGGCGTTCGTTATCAAGACTATTAGTACAAGGGAAGGACAATCCAGTGTCTCAGACTCCTGACTTTAGTAAGTGTCAAGGCAAATTACAGCCAGTAGATGAAGAGCTATACTTATGAATTAATGATGATTCAACGTTTAGAATCAGCATAGTGGTATTATCTCAAATTACTAAAGAGGTCAAAAAGACAGTAAAAAAGAAATGATGTCTTCTATTTTCGGAATGAGCCTGACGCCAATTAAGAGACAGTAGTAGGAGCGGTTTTACATCGGTTATAGGTCTAATGCACATTAGAAGGGACCGGCACCATTATGAGGAAGCACTCACAGGAGATTTGCTCTCCGACCAATAGGGACGGTATGTGTACCTAAAAACCAATAAATCAGCGCCACCGGTGCAAAAAGTGGAATTAATTTAAAGAGATAAAGATAAAAAAGAAGAGCTCACATCTTATAAATGAACACAAGGTAACCAGTCACGACATGGAATTTTCATGCAAGATTACAGAGACTGCCCAGTTTCAGAAAACAATGATACAAGTAGCCAGGGATGGATAGCGTGTTTACCAAACATTACAATGATGTTTTCTTCTTGTTTGTCCTTCTTTTCCGAGAGGGGGCGGGGGGGGGGGGGGGGGGGGAGGGCTACGTTATCACAGGGCTTTCATGTAACCTTTCTATATTTATTTATTCTTTTTCATAAATTGCTTTTTCTTCTTGTTTTTTCCACTTCTGATATTTTTTCGGGAATTTATTTTATAGTTCATTATACTGTTTGTTTCTACACTGGCTTTGCAACATGCAACGTTTTTGCCATATTTGAACATTATGAAAGGCCTGGTCTGACATGGAAAAGAATCAGGAGCAATGCCGACGATTTTGACATGGCTTGGGGACACCTTGAGAAATGTGATTTGGGGCTGCTGCCGTAATCTACTCTAATCCTAACTCTAGCCTTTAATCACAATCCCCGGGGGTCACCCGAACTAAAAATTACCAGCTCTACACGAGCCACTTTCCTGGATGTCAGCCCGACCCTTCACCCATACACTCCCTCCCTCCCCCCCCCCCCCACACCTTTAACATTTAACAGTCCTTTGACCATTTAGCTACATCAAATCGTCAGTTCATTGCAAGAAGTGATTATCTCCTTCATTCGCGACCTTAGTTCTTCATTTTGTCCCATCTCCATTTTCTGAAAACAGGAGATATTTTAGTGGGTAGAAGAGGTATAACAAATGCACACTTTGGTACATGTTTACATTGAGTTGTGGCGCTTGTCAAGCTGTTTCACAGTTCTGATTTATGCTAACTCCTTTTCCTAACACTAAAGCCGCAAACGTTCAACGCCGACTTTCTCAGTTGTGCCGAAAGTTGAAACAACCAAGAACTAAGGCCGCCACATAGCAGGATCCACCAGGCTTCAGACTTACTAGGAAGGGTAGTGAGGAGAGGATGGCAGCTAGCCATACGACACCCAGCGTTATCAAAGTCTTGGACTTGGAGCCAGAGGAATAAGTCTTGAGTGGGTAGAACACGGCCCAGAACCTTTCCATACTGACGGTGACGATGATCAGGATGGATGCTACGGTCACCACGTGTTCCAGGAAAACCACCAATTTGCCTGTAAACGAAAGATAATGAACCATGTTACACTGAGCTCATTAGAATCAATTACTTCATAAAAAACATTATTTGATGTTACCGCTGTCATGTTATCAACTTTGTCAGGGTGGAACACTTTTTACGGGTTCAAAACGGATTATTTCGGCATTTCACAGTTCACTGGATCACTTGGCCTTGAAAAGACAACTTGAAGTGTGAAAATGAAAAGGGTATCTGGGACATGGGGTTTACATCGGCACACCTGCAGGAAATTTAAATGCCTGAAAATTAGAGTGTTTGTTTAATATACCAAATAGCAAACATGAATGAACTGCATAATTTAAAATTTCATGTGATAAATCCTCCTGCCGAATTCGTTTTTATCATATGTGGAAAAGGAAAAACATGGGATGGGAGAATAATACAATGCTGTACATTTGCTTCATTAAAAAAAGAGTTTAGCTTTGCATCCAGAGATATAATCATCAAGAAAATGTGCAACATGACAGACAGGGCTTTTTTCAGTTTTAACCATCTATACTCAAATGCTTGTGTGAAGAAATTCATATCCATCTTAAATGACAGCCACCATCCCCTGTTTCATCAAATTTCTAGATCATCCAAGAGCAACAGAATAATACACATGGAAGCAAACAGGAAAAGATACAGAAGATCGCTTTTGCCTTCCGCAATTCGCCTCAACAAGTCATTTTAACTAGATGTGTCCCACATTTCATTAAGGTTCTTTACCATGTCACTTCATAATTGTATGCCTGCTATTGAGTTGTGATACATTTATTTAACGATGCGTAAGATATGTGTACCATGTATGTGATGTTAAACACACTGTGGAAGAGAATTTTCCTCATGGGATAATAAAGTGATCCTTATCTTTTCTTATAACTAAAAGCATTCGAAGAATTAAATGTGTCTTCTTTAACGATCCAAAGAAAATTTCCAAACTGCAGTATTTATATGAGGCTAAAGTGGTCAACACTCTGAGGTCTTCATGGAACAAAGATTTCTTACAGTATCGTTTGGGCTGCGTACAAGCGAAAGGTTAGCTCAGTTAACCCTCATTCCCAGAATCCCCCATTTTACAGATACATTTATGCACGATTATATTATGTTTTCTTTTGCTTATTTTTCTCTTTGCTACCTCAACTGGGGCGAATAATTTTTTGTTCTTAAATGTCTCATACCCTCAAAGTGTTGTTGAAGATGAAAGATTCCCTCATGAAATATAATTCTTCGACAAATTGCACAAATATCACAGTTCGGTAATCCAGCATCTTACAATGGGAATATTGTAAACTGTAAAAAGTTATCGATGTTTTGTTGAAGCAAACATAACCTCTGTTAGGTTCTTAAAACACTTACTACGTTTTGCTGTCGCAGTTATGGTGCGGTAAAAGTAGAAAGTGGAAAGTCTACCCCCCCACCTCTCCTTTTCATTGTTTGATATTTGACAGAAAAACAAAAACAACTGGAATTTTTAGGAGTACTACTCCATTAATTTGTTTACCGTGTTGACTGGAGTAACACGAAATAAACGGCATTGTCCGAGACATTTCTTACATGAATATTGTTACACAGAAAGGAACTGAATGTACACACTATAAATCATACATTAAATTCTACCATAAATGTGACTGTTGATTGCTTAGATAGTCCAACTGAATAGTACCTTCTAATTATTTATCACATTTCCGGAGCGGAGAAAGATTGTTCTGTTGATTTCACCACGACAGAAGGAAAGTAGCTTGTGCTAGTAATGATAGCCTGCCATTCATCTGACAAAAAGCCTTGGCGGACCACAAATATGCTCACATCCATTCAATCCAGGACGTAGAAGAATCCCACCGAGCATTTGACCCACCCACCGTATTACTGCAGCACAGCATGAAACAGAAAGTAATTGTATCAAGATACCAACCGGTAAATCGGACTGTTCCAGGTTGATTGAATTGTCATACAAAGAGCGCAGTGGGTTTGTAATTGGACCAAAAGAGGCATTTTCCTCCATGCCCATGCAGATAAAGACAGCAGGAATAACCCAAGTGACGGTTCCATTAGAGAAATGCTATGCCTAAGACCGAATGGATTCTTAATGCATTGATTTGGCAACATAAGAGACCACTCCATAATCTGATAGTCTGGAGGTAAGACAGGCTAGAGAAATACTGCTTGTGTTCTAACCCTGGCGATGTTTACCCATGATCTCACTGCCTCTTTACACCTAATGGATTGACAAACCTCAAGTGAAAAGAGACAATGAAGAGCCCAGACAGCTCGGGCAAAACATTCCCCAGTGTTCCTCTTTACCATTTTTCCAAATCCGTCTCAAGGCCCCAGTAAAAATCACCGTGATGTAGATCAGATCTGAATGATCAAAGTCGTTACATTTTTCTCACGTTGTGATGTTCTTACCGGTGGTAAGTACGTGGGAGTCGAAATCTCAGAGATTCGGAAAAACTTCATTTGGAGTCTCTGTATTTCCAATGAATACTAAAAAGACATAAAATTCATCACCATCCCCTTTCCCCATTATTTTTTGTCTTGACTATATCCATTCGCCTTTGCCACATTTTATCTCTCTCTCTCACTCCTCCTTTCCTCCCCCCCCCCCCCCCCCCCGAAACCAAAGCTTAAGATTCGGACACTGAAAACAACAGAACAGCACATGGAGATGAATGCATTGAACTCGATTTTTTAAAGATTGATTGCACGTATTTCGTATGAAGAATTTCATGTCATTCATTATTCTCGAGGCACATTACGTTCGGTCTTTGAAGGTTTTGAATATGGGCTATTGTAGACGCACCGAATCTTTGCGAAGGCTGTTGTAAAATTTTCTTTTTCCTGTTATCATTGTCCTTTCATATGGAATTATCTTGATTCGTACACAGACAGATGAACTGTTTATAAATTTCCTGTCCTGGATCATTGCTGCGACTAATTAAAAAACATGTAAAACAGGTCTCAGACTCATTGATCGGCTGATATTTGACAATCATTAGAACAGAATGGACATAAAACATCAAGAATTTTAAAAGTACATGTGCAGTCATATTCACTTATTCAGGGTAAAATCAATCGAACGGTGAAACGCAGGAAATGCCAGCTACAGTGACAGTAGTGTTAACACTGTTAGTTGATGTGCAGGTTTACCATGCTATTACGACTAAAAGTGTAGAAAACACACTAGAGTGTCCGTCTTTTCAGGAAAATGTTTGACTCTGTGTATTGTAATATTCTTCACGTATTTATGTAAACATGAGATCATAACACTGATCGAATCTGGACTTGGAAAATTGCATCTCGTTTTCCTGTGTCTGGCTTATTGTTTTCTGTCCATCTTATTAATCAAAGTCTGAAACGCCCCCAAGAGGTTACTTGATTTTTTTAGTTAGCAGTGACAATTGTTTCCTTCATCGAATGACCGTATTATGTGAGGTATAGAAAAAAGATAGACACGGATCACAGACAAACTGACAGTTTTATGAATCTTACATGAAGTCACTGCTCTACGATAATGGCATATGTCAGACTTAAATGCCAAAGGGCAACTGACGGTACGTTGCATTCCTGAGCTTGAGGGCTATCAGATACTATTATTTTAAGAAGAAATGTGCCAACAGGAAAATGTAACAATAAGTCACCAAATGACTGGAAAAGGAACAGTTTTATCTCAATATCTGTCAAAAATGACCTATGCTGGTAGCGTAGATCGGTGACGATGAGTTTCATGATGGCAGGAACGTCCCCAACCCCCAAATGGTTTTTCGTCATCCCAAACATGCATATCACTGCAGGAAACAATGCAAAAGAGACGATTTAGCAGTCGAGGGGATTCAGAATTGGATATTCTGTGGTGAAGCACGGACATTTTTCACCCGTCAGATTTTTTGCAGTTCACACTAAGGAAGGCAGTTGTACCAACACCAATGCTCTCTGTTTTTCAAATATCTTTTGTGTCCTCAGTAATGCAGTATTGGAAACTTTCATAATAAACTTTATATGGACTTATTACAATAAAAAGATGCGTACTCCCAGACTCATATACCCGAAACTGGATAAAACAACTTTCGGGGTTCTGACAATTACCCGGCCAGAATAACTGTTTCCACAAATTGTACAGAAAAAAACAACAACATCCCCAACCCCACCTAACACATCGGTTAATTTCGATTCAGACATTCGACAGCTCTGGTGATGTAAAGTCAGGACCCCTTTAACATAATTCTAGGACATCCATAAAGATCGAAATACCGACAGGAAATCAATCACAAATCAGGCCAGGTCTGCTTGTTCCACCTCTTGGACACTTCACGTTCACATTCTCGATCTCACTATGTCGCTAACGAGCAAAGGAGAACACACGATCTGTCATGTAACTTCCATAACGGGTTAGAGTTTAACCCTTCTATTGCCAGGAGAAATCACCAGCAAGAACATTTTGAGCTCCAAGTGGTAACCTTATAGATTTAGTATTTGGACTGTATTGGGCTGGAAACCTTACAACAACTAAAATATTTATACATAATTTCTGAAAAAACAACAACAACGCAACAGTTTCAATGTCTCTGATAGTACAACATTGAACATTCACAGACATAGATGGCCGAAGGCAGTGACTGAGTTAATTTATCGCAAAATACATGGGTTTTGAATTGCCATGAAAGGTAATATTGCACGGCACAGTGAAAATAGAGAAAAAAGTAAAACTTCTCTGCGTGAACAAACAAAGAGGCATACAAAGGGTAGAGACGCGCAAAGATGTTTCAGGATTCCAGAATGATTCCTTTTTCCGTGTACTGTTGATTTCATGAAACTTCAAATCCGCTATCATGAATACTAATATGACTTTTCCACTTGGTTGAACAGCAAAGCACATTTGAAAGCGTGAACAAACTGCAAAAAAGAGTCATCGACAGACTGGCAAAAGAAAAAAAAATGAAATCAATATAGAAAATGTCTGGAGTGGGATTGTTTGATGTCTTACGGATTTTAACATGATAGAATGCTCAACGAAGTGTTATTTCTGATAATATCCTGTAAACTTTTCACACGGCGAAGATAACTGTTACATCAAATCTGCATCATAAGTTTGAGCAAAGGACCCGGATTCTCAAAGTAATGTCCGTGCTTATGATCTTGTGTCAGCAGCTGTGTGTACTCTGTATTGACAAAACCGCAAACTAATTGGTTGACGAAAGCATACACCTCTAATGAACATCCAGTAAATCTCACCAATCCATTCCTTACACGACATCACCCTCGCAAAATAGTGAGTAAGAACGGCGATTGAATAGCTTATCAGTGGAAGAACTGAATGCCAAAAAAAACATACCAAAATGTCTAATTTCGATTTTGTTTCATGCTCGGGCACCCATATTATGTTTCACAAGGGGCCACCCATAGAGTACGTGAGCTCCTTTTTGACAATATTTTACTCCCTTCTTGTCATATTTTTCGTTTAAAAAAAGTGACTGAAATCCAACATTTTAATTCCTTACCATAATTGAAAAGCGTACATACGCCCCCTGCCCCCCCCCCCTTTCCTCACCCACACAGTTCAAACCCCGGATCAATCAAACAAACAACCCCCCCCCCCCCCGCCCGAGAGTACATCGTTGTGGACGATCCCCAAGACTGAATGGCCAGATACCCTGGTTGCGCAAGAGAGAAACTCACAGAAACAGCAGAGCCAGTCCTTAGGTTTCTTTTTCAATGTCAAAGAAACGGAAGCTGGCGCGAAGTGATGTCGTAAAGTGAGAATGAAAGCGGAAACGTTTGACGGAAGGCGCCAGTTGTGACTGGAGAAACCAAACAATACTAGGCCCGACCACTTTTGACAACAATGATGACTGTGACTCCCAATGCAATGTTCCATCCATAGTCGTGAGTGGATCTGGCGAAATAGGCTTAAGGTGAAAAATCAAATTGCCGTGGAAACCACTCCATAGCGGGAACAATTTCTGTGGAAACTGAGATTTGCTTACAAAATGAAAGATTAGCCATGGAGTCGACTTCCGGTGAATGGCGGATCGAGGTCGGTCACGCTGATTTTGTTGCTGCAAAACAATTGGATTGTTGGCAATCTATGTGTTCTGTGTACGCGTGGTGGTGTTAGATTTCTCTTTTGTGGATTGAAATTCGCAGTTGGTAAGGTTTTGTGAATTGTAAGGTAAGTCTTTACTATTCCTTTTCATTTTTTCGTGCGCCGTAAACCCGTGCTCGTTAACCCACGGCTCTGTTAGAAAATGGCGACCGCAAGTACTGTATCAGCCTGCTTTGTTCTCGATAAGGCAATAATCCCGGATACCAACAAACCGGTCGGGGGCCTAGAAATTTGTCAGGCATGCGAGGACGTCGCCGGGGAAAGATCAATTCATGGGGCCCAAAAAATATCGGGGTTGTGGAGAATCTACCCTCTGTCTATAGACGCGAGGAGATTACTGCTTATTGAAGGGATTGAACTGAGGGGACAATCTTTAACTGTCCTGGACAAAAATCCCTTCATCGTGTCTGGTGGAGGAGAGAAGCCGACAACGAAACTTATAATCGGTAATGTGCCAATTTCAGTCGCAAACAGCGAAATTGAAAGCACATTGAAAAGGCTGGCGGTTAGTACGCGATCACAGCTGAAAGAAGAAAACTATAGGGACGAACAGGGCGGCTTGACCCGTTTTAAAACCGGCAGGAGGTTTGTTTACATTGACCTCCCAGCCTCGTCTCTACCAAAAACAGCTAAGGTGGGGAATCATTTCTTGGCCTTTCTCTACTATAGAGAGCAAGAGCGGGGGGTGAAAACAAAAGTAGCAGATACTAAACAGGTAGAGGTGGAGACGGAAAGAACGTCTGACACAGAAAACTCAGAAAACGTGAAAATAAATGAAACACAAACAAAGCAAAAGAACGTAGAGGTCGAGCCTGAGGGTGAGAGTGAGAGAACAGAGGCAATAGAGAGAGCAAGAAATGTGCTCACAAAAAAACAAAGTACCCTGGATCTTTTTAGAGCGGGAGTAAGAAGGCCACGATCAGCGGACGGTAACACCAAGAGACAGCGCAATGCCAGCTCGGAGAGAGCAGGCGAAAAGAGAAAAAAGGGCGAGAGAGTACCTGGTGATAGAGGGAGTGATGGGGGGAATGAACGGGAGGGGGGAGGTAGGAAAATGACTGGGGCAGGAGAAGAACAGGCTGAAAAACAACAACAAAACAACGTCGATTGGTTTGAGAAGGGAAACAGTGAAACTTAATCAGTCACCATAGAGGAGTGTTTCGATTCACGGACTTGGCCTGTTCACGGACTTCGTTTTTTTTTTGGACTCTGATCTCTACCCACGCCTGCCCTTGTAGGTGTTCCGTCTTTATCTCTCTCGCGCGCTCTTTCTTTCTTTCTTTCTTCCCCTGTCTCTTTATCTATCTCTTTCTTAGACATTGTCCATGAAAATAGTGTCCCTTAATTGTCGGGGCCTTCACGGACAATTAAAACGCCGATTATTATTTAAGACATTTCAGCAGTATGACATTGTCTGTCTACAAGAAACCTATGTATCTGAAGCGAAAGCGACTGAATGGATGAGAGAATGGACGGGTGAATTTTTTTTCTGCCCTGATACTAATAGGAGCAAAGGCCAGATCATACTAGTGAACAGAATGTATCATGTTGACAAGTTAAAATTCCTGACATTTGATACTCGATGTATAGGAATTGAGTTCGAAAGACAAAATAAACTGTACACGATATTAAACTGTTATGGTCCAGCAAAGCCGCAGGAACGTGAAAGCTTTATAGAGCGGCTGAGTGACATCATGAGTGAGATAGACCGGAGCAGTCTAATAGTCTGTGGAGATTTTAATATGATCTTAAACAATGATTTAGATATAATTTCTGGCGCACCGCATGGAAAAAAAGAAGTAGAAATGTTTTCAAAGTTTGTACAGACATGGAATCTAGATGACTGTTGGAGGGAATTAAACAAAGGCACAAAAGAATTTACATGGTCTAGGAAAGAACCTTTCGTGGCCAGAAGACTCGACTATATTTTTTGCGATAAAGAACTAATGCCATGTGTAACAAATACTGAAATTAAATATTTTTCGTCCACAGACCATCGCGCAGTCACCATAGAATTTCTAGAACACAATTTCCCGCGAGGCTCTTCGAGGTGGCAGTTTAATGCTTCATACATCAATAATAATCGTTTTTTAAAACATATGAATATATTTATATCCGATTTTATAGTAGATAAAGAACTGGATAATTTAGATTATCGAACAAAATGGGAACTGCTGAAAGCAGCAATACGCCTAGAATGTATACAATACAGTAAAAGTCACCCAGTCAATAAATCTAACAATAGTAAATTGGAAGAAGAAGTCAATGCTATGTCGAAGCGTATTGCACATTCCCCAAATGATATACATTTACAGGAAGAATATGAAAATATGGAAAAGAAATTAGAAGTTGAACAGCTTGCAAAAACTAGAGGAGCAATAATTAGATCCCGAGTCAAATGGATTGAGGATGGAGAAAAAAACACAAAGTTCTTCTTAAATTTGGAAAAAGCCAGAGGGACGTGTAATATAATAAAACAGGTTAAAAATGCGAATGGTGAAATAGTTAGAGACCCGTCAGGTATTTTGGAAGAAACACAAAAATATTATGAAAAACTTTATACTAAAGAAGCATCAGTGACAGCAGTTGGTAATAAATTAGATAATTTCCTAGACAGTATAACTTATGACAGATTAACAGAGGAAGACAAAGAATGGTGTGATCTGGATATTAATATGGAGGAAATGGGGAAAGCATTACAGTTACTTAATAATGACTCGGCTCCAGGATCCGATGGAATTACGGCTTGTTTTTATAAAGTGTTTTGGCGTCTGTTAAAGAAACCTCTACATAATAGTTATAAAGAATCGATAGAGCATGGGGAACTTTCGGTTAGTCAGAGGCGGGGAATAATAACTATGCTACATAAAGGCAACAATAGCAATCGAGAAGATCTCACTAACTGGCGACCCATAACATTAACAAATGTTGACTACAAGATTTTTACAAAAGTGTTGGCGTCGAGACTGCAGAAAGTAATAAAAAATATTGTGCATAACAACCAAAGTGGATTTATTAAAGGACGGGCAATTACGTCACATATTAGACTGATTGATGACGTCATAAACTATGCAGACAAAGAAGGTGTGGGAGGCTTGATTGTGTCATTGGACTACCAAAAAGCCTTCGACACAGTAGATAAAGAGACAATATTGGAAGCTCTTGATAGATTTAATTTTGGTCCCAAATTTATACATTATATTAAAACCATAATAACAAATACGCAGAGTGCTGTAAAGAATGGAGGGTGGATCTCTAAATGGTTTAAAACAGAGCGAGGCGTTAGACAAGGATGCTGTGTTAGCCCTCTCCTTTTTATTTTGGTCGTAGAAATGCTAGCAATAAAACTTAGGAATAATGAACAGATAAAAGGTATTATGACTCAAGGAAATATGAAAGATAATCTGAAACTCCTGCAATATGCAGATGACATGACTTTACTCTTAAAAGATAAACCGGATCTCTGTAGAGCATTGACAGCAATTGAACAATTTACAAATATCTCGGGGCTAAAACTTAACAGAAAAACATCAGTGGGAATATGGGTGGGAAGTTATAAACAAAGGGAGGAAAGAGGGGAAGGTATAACGTGGGTAGAAAAGGGAGGCAATATAAAAATATTAGGCATATATTTTAACGCGACAGTGGAAGCATCTAACATCTCAAAAAACTGGATGGAAAAAATAGACAGTATTAAAACTCTGATTCAGAGATGGTCCAAAAGAAATATGTCATTGTATGGAAAAACTATAATAGCCAAAACTTTTTTACTGTCAAAGATAAACTATACTATCCAGGCCTTATCTCTACCACAGAAAGCATTATTTGAAGTGGACCGAATTATATTCAAGTTTCTGTGGCAAAAAAAGTACTCAAATAAAAAGGCTTTCGAAAAAGTTAAGAGACACACTTTATGTAGAGAACCAACTGAGGGGGGTTTAGGAGTAATAAGTATAAAGGACCAGCAAAATGTCTTTCTTATAAAGTGGTTTAAAGAAATATGTTTACAGAAGTCATACCCCAAAACAGGAGTAAAATTAGCTAGTTATCTCTGCAAAAACTTAGTAAGCTTACCCTATTTAACAAAATCGAATGTGAAAGCAAAAGAAGTAAAAGCAATAGGATCAATAAACTCAGTTTTTTGGCAGAATGTAGTCAAAATTTGGTTAGACCTGGAAAAAAAGGATGGGGCAAAAGAAACTGATATTGATGCAAATAGTATAGGTGGACAAGCTATATTCAATAACAATGACATTAGATATAAAAATAAGCCACTGTGGATAGATAAATGGGTGAGAGCGGGTATTAAATATGTATGTCAGATGTTTAAAGAAAATGACTGGAAAACTTTGCAAGATATTGCCCAGATAACTGGACACTATCCCGGAATTTACTTTGATTATTGGGCAATTACAAATGCAATAAAAAAAGAATGGAAGGAAATTTTTGTTAAAGTCAAAGCGGAAGACAGACCTGTGTTAAATACAGAAGACGAGATAGATGAAAAGGCAAAAGATATCTTTAAGTTAACGAATAAAGAAATAAGAAAGAAGTTAATAAACAATAAAAACTCCGCGATTTGCAGCATTGGATTCTGGAAACGGAAATATGATATTGACATACAACCTTACTTTGGTTCTGGTTTTAAAGCTTGCAAAGAATCCAGACTGAGGCTCCTGCACTTTAAGATTTTACATAACATTTACCCAACTAATATTCTCTTACAAAAAATGAAAATAAAGGAAAGTAATAAATGCGAACACTGCAAAACACCAGATTTCATTGAGCATTTCTTTTTTCACTGTGAAAAACTGAAAGATTATTGGCCCTGTGTGGCTCAATACATCTTAGGTAAAACTGGGGAAAAAATTGAAATAAATGAGAGAACTGCGCTATTTGGAATTATACGTGAAGATTTCGACCACTTGGTAAACAAAAATACCGTTAATGATATAAACTCTATACTACTGGTTGCCAAAATGTGCATCAGTAAAATAAAATATGGGAAATCAATTAATCTGAAATTTGCATTTGAGTCAGAAATGCAAATAAGAGAAAAGTACCTTATGTCGACAATGGATAAATAAACAAAGCATGAAAGATGACTGGAACGCATGAAAGAATGAGTGAGGAAAAAAAAAAAAAAAAAAAGGCAATGACGAAAAGATGAAAATGCAAAAACTGGTACATGTATTTCAAAGTGCATGAAGTAAAGCTAATGTACACTCAGATCATAGTCTACTATTATTATGTTACTGCTGATACTGTATTATCATTATTTGGTAAGAAAATATTAACAGCGACCAGTAATTACATTCTGACATCGCTTGTGGCCTCCTCCTCTATATAATGTTTTCTCTCTCTTACCATGTAGTTATCTGTCTAGTTATTTATCTGTCTAATTATCTATTTATTTATTTAGTTTATTGTCAATAGCCTTGGTTTATATATATATATATATATATTTTTTTTTTTTTTTAAATTCTCATTAATTTTTATTTATTTTTTAATTTTTTAAATTATTTCGTGCTTCAATATTGAACTGTAAAACAAGTCAGCTGATAATGAGAAGACCTGAAAGGTTCGAGAACAGCTGACAACTCAGAGTTCAATAGTTGAGAGTTCTGGGATATAAAAGACTTCGGAGGAGTCCGACCCCCAGGACATCCCCTATGGACAGCTATATTGTTAAGCACTTATTTATCAACTTGTTTATCTTATGTCACACTTATACATACTTATCTATTATCTTTCAGATTATACTTTTCGGATTCCACTACTCCATATCTAACTATGAAGATAATTAATTTTTTTTTTTTTTTTTTTTTTTTTTAATTCTCATTAATTTTTATTTATTTTTTAATTTTTAAATTATTTCGTGCTTCAATACTGAACTGTAAAACAAGTCAGCTGATAATGAGAAGACCTGAAAGGTTCGAGAACAGCTGACAACTCAGAGTTCAATAGTTGAGAGTTCTGGGATATAAAAGACTTCGGAGGAGTCCGACCCCCAGGACATCCCCTATGGACAGCTATATTGTTAAGCACTTATTTATCAACTTGTTTATCTTATGTCACACTTATACATACTTATTTATTATCTTTCAGATTATACTTTTCGGATTCCACTACTCCATATCTAACTATGAAGATAATTTTTTTTTTTTTTTTTTAAATTCTCATTAATTTTTATTTATTTTTTAATTTTTAAATTATTTCGTGCTTCAATACTGAACTGTAAAACAAGTCAGCTGATAATGAGAAGACCTGAAAGGTTCGAGAACAGCTGACAACTCAGAGTTCAATAGTTGAGAGTTCTGGGATATAAAAGACTTCGGAGGAGTCCGACCCCCAGGACATCCCCTATGGACAGCTATATCGTTAAGCACTTATTTATCAACTTGTTTATCTTATGCCACACTTATACATACTTATTTATTATCTTTCAGATTATACTTTTCGGATTCCACTACTCCATATCTAACTATGAAGATCATTTGTATATGTATGCTCAAGTATATAGCTATATTTCACTTTCAGATATAAGTATTTAATTATTGGCAATCACTGAGTCATGCACAAAATGAATACAGTACAGATCGCATTTCAATCTGAGCCAAAAAAAAAAAAAAAAAAAAGAAAGATTAGCCATTTTTCTGCATCCAGTTAAAAATATTTTGCTTGAAATCGTGTTAGATAAATTCTGTTTTGATGTTTTAAAGAGATAAAACATTTCACCCTAAGCCCGATTTCGCCAGATCCACTCACAAATTTGACAACTAAGGTTGTTTTCTGTCCTGCGTCTGGCATATGTCTTCTTACTGATCGATGGATATCTTGCCCGCCTACAATGTATTTCCATGTAGAAGTCATTTTTCATGTATTCTCATTAAGACAGAATTTTGTGAATTCAACTTAAGCTGTCGCATGTCTGTGGTATATCCTCTACGAACCTCAGTCACACGAAGTGCGTGTCGTGACATGCAGCACGCAGCAGCTGACTAATAACAACAGTCATTAACAATAATATCAAAGGGGGCTTTTCATTCAGATAAGGAATCGGAACCCGCAATGTTTGTCTTTCATTACACCATGGAAGTGATTGGACTGAAATCTTCTTGTATAAACAGCACATAAATGAACAACGTGACTACCGACTACTGGTAATGACTGCGCCAGTATAAGCCACTGTTCACCAAGGAATTTCACAATCTATTTTCGAGGAGGTGAATGTTTGAGGTGAAGAGATGATTGACTTCTCACTTCCTTCCCAGTTTTAATTAAAATTTCGACATACATAAGAATACCATGTCTCTGTAAGAATCACAGTCATCGATCGGACTTCGTCATTTTGAGAGTTGACCTCTGGCGTTATTAATGTAAAGGGGTTGTTAAATAATGAATCCAAATAAGACACGTCATTCTAGAATCACTCAAGCCTAAATAAATGAACTGATCTTTTGATGACAAAAACATGCTCATATCTGGGATTTATTCCCATTGAGATGACACTGACATAAATACCAGAGTCTTATGTCCCAGAAGGAACAGTTTAGGAGCTAGGAATTTTTCCTTACCCAAACTTTCTACGAAAAAATGTCGTGTTTCCTCGTCGTTTTGATTCTCTTCACCTACCGGCATCTCTCAAATCACTCTATTTTCTCGGTTACTTTCCCATCATCACAAACAGAAAATACTTCTAAAAATACCTTAAAACGATAAAGAGAGAATTATTTGTTGGTCATCTGTTTGACTCGTTTTCACGGGAAGGAATATTTCAATTATTGTAATGGAAATGAAGAAAAGCATGTACACATGCATAATGATTATCAAACATCTATTTTATATGTTCCAAGCCTAACATCATTTCATTTCATTACAGAGATATAGAGAAACAAACATGAAATCCATATCCAATGAAATTCCCCGCGAAGCCATGGAATGTCCCACATGCCAAATGAGAACCTCAATCCTGGTTTGTAATACATCAAAGCGAAACGCCAGGTCTTCTGTTTCAATGTTTAATTTTATTGGCCGACGTGCCATGCTTGTAGCGCTGTCAATATCGGTTATTGCTTGTGTTGTAGGTTACGTTACATCTAGACGTGAGCATTGCTGTTGTTTACAGATACTTGTTCGCTGCTCCCGACAAAAAAAAACTACTTATGAGATCACTTCCGTTTTCTCTCTCTTTCTATGTGTGTGTGTGTGTGTGTGTGAGAGAGAGAGAGAGAGAGAGAGAGAGAGAGAGAGAGAGAGAGAGAGAGAGAGAGAGAGAGAGAGAGAGAGAGAGAGAGAATGAGAGAGATTTTAAGTATTATAAGCCTAACGACCAATTCAATACATACACAAGCAAGATGCATATTAAAGATTTGAAAAAAAAAAAAAAACATTAACAAACAACAACAACAACAAAATCCGCACTCGGTCGTGCACTCTGTAAGATAAAGAACAGGCAGTTCGAAGCGCACTGTAATACTCGTGCTAAACCAAACTGCAGCATCTGGTAAGATTCTGCAAGGCTTCCTCCCGAAGTCCCATGTTCTCTTCAGGTAGCTGAGCTATTTGTTTCATATATTTCTAAACTAGCGAGGAATGCCTCCACCAGGAAATTATTCTATGTATAAATTAGTATTCTTAACTCTTCGTTGTTTGCGCCTGCAAGGAATCGTCCAGCGTGAAAACGCCATGTCTCCAATATGGAATTCGAGCTCATTAATTTTGAATAATATTAAAAGACGCAAGCTTCAGCCGTCCTTGGAAAGACACGACTACGTAAGCTGTGTGTTCAGCGGCATAACATTAACCTGTATTTTTATATGTTTGAAAGAAGGTAAGTTAATTTATGTGGACATGATATAGCACTGTCATTACTTTAATGACGGAGGTTTTGTCGATATTGGGATGAACAAACACTGTGAACATTCGCTACGTTGTATGAAAATTGACCCGAAATTGACCTCTCGTTAATGATGTTGCATTTTCTTTTTATTTCGAAATCCTGTATAATCAAGGTCTTATCTCAGTATGATTGCGCCAAAATTAGAGATTGATTCATGGGGGAATGTGTCTACTACCATGAAAATGCTGATGTGAAACGTGAATGGAGGGTATGTACCGTTGCCTCGACCCTCCAGAGATTTTCGTTCCATGCTGTGATTATAGCCCCTGTCATCGCTAGTCCGATCCAGTTGGGCCTTGGGATGAGATGGGATTAATCGCGAATGCCAAATAATAGGGGTATCACCAGAACATTCCAGGGTTCTTAATAGGTCACATCGTTACGATAATCACGGGGTGCCTCGGCGCTTAGCTCCCACCATGGAGACCTTTAATGTTAGAAAGGCACAGACCCCCGAGAGTTGCTGCATCAATATGTTTGCGTGTATGAACATAACGCATACCAGCATAATGTCCTTACTCTTTAGTTTTCGTTCATGATTGTCTTTCCGGTCATCATCGGCATCATCTTTATCATAGCAGTTCTACTGTAAGCATTATCAAAGTTCTTAAAAAAAGGAAGCAAGTTTCTTGGTAATTTACAAAATGATATACAAATTTAAAGACACATGACCGATAAATAAAGATGGCCACTCCCTCCGCCTCCATCTTTAAAAAAAACACACACACAAAAGGGAGTGCAAGAAAAAAAAATAAACAAAAGAGAAAAAGAACTTGTGAGGAAGCAGTTTTCACTTCAAAATGAGCTCCTGCATAATCATTTCCATTACTGTTGTTATCTCTGCTCTTATCATCATCATTTTTGTTCTTCTTGTTGTCAGCGTTTATCGGTGTTATGTTTGGATTTGTAAAAAGGAACCATTGTGAAAAAGTGTTTATAATTTGAAAAGAAAACTGTCTTGACTGATGCCACTCACGTTTTGATGTGATACCACACGGAAAATATAGTGCACAGTGTAGGGACTGTGAAATTCTCAGCTCGATCAACTTTGTCACAAGAACGGTATCTATCTCTAATCAGAGTCAATGGAAAGACTAAACTACTTCAGTCAAAGATGGTGTTACGCATTTTATTCTGGCTTGAAATCTTTGGCTTCTCTTTGACCCCCCTTTTCCCCCTTGATTTTCTGTTTCTTTCTCGTTATCTTTTCTTTCTTCTGTCTTGTCTTCTTCAGTGGTGGTAAGGAAGGACAACAGGAGGAAATCATATCTATACTCTGTCTTTGCATATTATCTGCACCATCATAGTGAGGACTGCTATGAATGCTAAAGTAAAATAATAATTATGCCTTGAGGTTAAAATGGAAACGGAAATTCCTAATTGAATTTAAGGAAATGTCTGTCCAACTTCCTTCTACTTCTGTCCTGCTTCGTCTTTATTTCATCTTCCGTTGTCAAAAGGAACACTGAAAACATCACCAGCTTACGCTTCTCCTACAGCTTTGCCCGCGTCGTTTTCTCTCTACTTTCACTGTTTCCAACTTTTAATCACTGCGGTTCCTTCATATCCCTGGACTGATTGGACTATTCTATTCATGATCAATGCCTTCCATCTTTTTAACGTGCACAATTCAAGCAACTAACATTTCCACTGTCAAAATATAGAAAAATTAAAATTAAAAAGATGTATGTAGCAAAGCCCCGCGTAAGAAATAATAAAGAAACGAAACAATGTAACGCAAAGGAAACGCGAAGACAGATCAAGCTTTCGATTGAACATTTCCCCAGGCCATCTCGAGAAACGACATATATCAAATTTTGCATGCATGCACAGGAATGATCTTTAAGCTCATCTTCTCTCGTTCTCCCAGGATAATTTGATTAGCAACCCCCCCCCCCCCCGGGCATAAGGTATTACCGATATCCATCAATCAGGTCAGGTCACTTCTTATCATTCCAGAGGGTACTGACCCTGTCAACACTGTTTGCTTACCAAAGTCTCGGACTGCCCTCAATATTTATCATGACATCAGTGTTCACAGTGAAGGCAAATATCATATTGTCCACTCAGCTGACTTTGTCAAAGTCAGTATTATGCCTTATTAATATATTTACATAAACCTTCCTTACTACTGTGACTTTTCATGACAATTATACACTCGCCAATATCAAAATCAAATACGCCGTTCTCTATCTTACTTTAAAATCTTCGAATCTCTTCCCTGCCATGCCTATGCCGTCTGGAACAGACTCGACATATATGGATGTGTTGCATGGAGTAATAAGAATTCAATATTCAGCGGTTAATGTTTGCATTCACGAAGTTATTACTCACAACTATGCTTACTTGTATTCACACATCTGTCTTTTAACAAAAGCTTCCATAATGTTAAGATTTATAACCGAATCTCTTTCAGAATCACGAAGTCTGTGGGGATTACGCACCCCACCCTCTTTCTTGTCTTACATAATAATATCAAATAAGTACTCCCCCCCCCCCCCCCCCCCAAATGAGTCTGCTCTGTACCGCGCCAATTGTCTCCAACTTACTGTATGTCTGGCTAACGTATTCAAGACTACTCCAAGACATACAAGCTCATACTACCTCTTCGTCTGTCATACCACATTCTCGAGATTCGCTCAGGGCAAGGACATGTACGCGTGTATAACCTCCTTGTCACAGCTAAGCTAAAGCTTCCTCAAGTGGCACCGTCGATAGGCGGATTGGACACACGTGTCAATGTGACATCCACAATTATTGCAAGATTTCAGCCTGCAGTGTTATTATGCTCGATGGATATGAATATGCGTCATTTTCTCTCTCATTCTGTTATCCACTTTTCCCCTACGCCTAAATATCCTTGCCAGCTTTCATAGATGTTTTTTTCTAGCTTCAACAGTTTCTCACAACTACGGTTTTTCACTAGTGCTCTGGCTTGGGAGAGGTTAGGGTGTTATAAGACGCCAGACACTCAAAGACATTTCAATCACCATTCTATTAACAAAGACAGGATTTACCTGATGAAATGGTACTGGAATTTCAGTCTATTCCGCTCAAATATGTGTCTAATTCTCGACCATACCACTATCTAAGTGATCAAGCAATTCTTCACCTACTACAGTAAAAAGCTAAAACTATTCGCTTGGAAAGCGCAGGCAGTAGCACTTGGAAGGTATAACATTTTTTTGGCTTTGCAAAATGGCACACACATACCCGGCTGCCAAAAACAGGTTACTTTGTGTTTCCACATTTTTGCACCTGAGACAACTGGGATTTTGTAGGTCCACGGAACTCGATTTTTGTTGTTGATTTTCTTATTTCCCATCCAAATAAGAAGAATATAGCGAAAGTGTTATTGTTGTGGTTGACGTAGAGTCTTCATGTGATCCATCACAGCGTGTGTATATGATTTGTTTTTGGAATAAAATAATCTCATCTCAGTATTGACATACACATGCAGGTAACGTGTCCATTCTCACTGTTCAGACCAACATTCAAATATGTTCGAAGAGACCAACACGGTATGGGTGAAAAATTACTTTTTTCAGAATGTGAATGTGTGGATAGGATAACAAAAACCTGCCAAATCACACAACTCGCAATAAGATCATCATTACTTGTTGCAGCAGCCAAAGAAATATATTATTGTAGAGCGTTGGAATAAGAAATGACACTGTTTTGAGTTTGAGTTGAAGAAAGCACGCCGACACAATAACGGACACTTTGTGCTAGGAAAAGTAGCAAGACCATAGACAGAATAGAACAGAATGATAGGACAGAAGGAGACCCTACCACAGGCGCCCTCCAACAATCTGCGAAAGGACTCTGTGTTAGCTTCATTCTGAAGAAAAATGTGAATCAGAACGAGGTGACGGGAACTAAGGGAAAGAGAGAGAGAGAGAGAGAGAGAGAGAGAGAGAACACAAACATTAATCAACTCACACACAACTGCTGGCAAATTGACTGTCGGGGAGGCTACAAAGAAACAATGTCATAATCATTTTCCATAACTGGTGAAGAAAACTGGACAACCGTAAAAGTACTCGAGTAGAGCATAGAGCTTTGGTTCAAATAAGATCCAGAATTATCCCAATTTTTCTGTACTCCGATCCCAATACAATTATCATTGATCGTCAGTGTTTTTCCGATTCTCTGGGAAGTCAACTGGTGAATACAAACTTCTATCAGTCATTCAGTGTCCGTTAACAGAATCCAAGAATTTATTTAGTTTTAATAGCTACTGCACTTAAATGCATAGAAATTCATTATTCAAACACAATGATATATTACAGTCAAAAGTACGTGGCCCCCGAATAGGGTGGAAGTTCCATCTTTGAAAGCTCTGTAAATTTTAAACCAGATAGTTCGAAAATTGATTAGCATCACTGAAAAATAAAAAGATAAACTAAATAAAAAAGACAAATATCAAGAAAGGGCGTTTTCTTATATGTGGCCAAGGTTGTCTGACCAATAGATGTTTTGTGCAATAAACAATGTTGATGACTAGTGACACTACCATATGCCTTTTAGGCTGCGGTTTCTACAGAAATTTTGACATGATCTACTTTTAATGATAAGACCCGAAGGGCAAATACTGGAGAAAATTTGATTTTTTAAAATAAAATTTACTATGGTGATTATTTAATGCAATGTTTAACAGACCAGATGTCTTTAGCATTTTAATGAGTCCATGGCCCTTTAGTTTTGTCACAGGCCCACTGACTTTCAGTATTGTTATCAGTTTCTGACTGTGTGATGACTTTTTGTTGTTAATGCTTTTCCTGGTTCAAGCTAGAGGTGCAGTTTTAACGAATGAGGTCGTGTCTGTCGATCATTCTGTCTTGTTCTTTTTCCCGGTAAAACACGGGGCTCACTGGCAACCCACTAGAGATTGCATGGCCTTAATTAAAGGCTTCGGGCTTTGTGTGATGTTGAAAATAACAGAGACCGCTGGATTTCGTGTTTGTTTCTGAGTGGGCGACGATTCGGCCTTGATCATCCTGATGAGTATTTGAATTTCATAAGATTAGAATCATGATTAACTTCAGACATGTTTGATTCCTTGATTGGTTGCTTTGTCTTTCATGAATGCAATGAAACAAAGGTAAATATTTTGGTGCTTTGGCCCATTTTCATTCAATAATTTCTTTGCAGTATTGCTGTGTATTAGTTGTTTTTTTTCTAAATGTCTTTAACCTTATTTCCTAAAGCATAATATAATTATGGAAAATGTAGGCCTATGTGAAACATCAGATAAGCCATCTTAATCCGGAGCCGGTTAACGGTTGGTTATTCAGCAAGGTCACTGCCGACCAGCGGAATAGCACTGCGTCCTAATCCCTCCCCGCTGTTTGCAAGGCAGGCCAACTCAATTGATCTCTTTGATCAGTCATATCGACGACTTTATCTGGTTGGTCCAGAGAATTAAGTAGCTCAGTTAAAACTTGCCAGTGTAATCGCTTGATTCAAGCATGGGGAGCGATTATCTTGTCGCGATTTTTCAAATGCGGTACAGAAAATGAGAAAACAAAAATGCGTTTTTTCCCGATGCTATACTGAAGCAGTTCCAGGTCTGAGAATAATTTTATTTTTCGAAACTTATTTTCCCAGTTCTGCAATTCAACAATACAATGTTATTCACATACACATATTTTGAACCTGAAAGGATTCTACCCAGACTCTATCCATCTTCGGCATTTGTATGGACGCGGCCAAGTATTGCTACTTGTATAATCCCATAAGATTCGGCTGAGTTCAGAAATTTTTCCGTCTCTAACGTACTATTTTTACCTTGGATATCATACAGAAATTCATTTCTCCAAGCGAGTCACACACACACACATAGAAAAGAAAAAATCGTTTTCTCCAAACAATTGGTATGAAAATCCATCTCGGCGCAATATCTCATTTGTCCACGCGCAGGACGCATGGTGCCATCCAAGAACCGATATGAAGCTTCCAGACAAATTTAATCAAATGCTGTCTGACCTGCTTACCAAAAAAAAATAAAAATGGTGAAAATATAATTGCTGTATTCACATAATGCAATGTCTCAGTGATTCATTACCAACATCATACCGTGCTTTCTTTACTATATATGACAGTATACATTATTATCATCGTCGGCATCTCATTAGTTATTGTGCAAAGATGATTGTTTGAAATTTTACTGCATCTTCTCTCCTCCCCAGCTCAATCTCGTACACCCCTTTTTTATCATTTCACTATCACTCGTCTTTTCTTTCCGTCACATTGATTTTCTTCTACTGTTTTTCTTGTTATTTCTTTCAACAACAATGACGGAGGCCAGCTTGAGGTTGTGCTCGCCCAGCAATATTAATTTAAACATTCAATTCATATCAAAACTGACAGCGAAACAATAAAACGTACACATGGGATTAGCGGAGATCCCAGTGCAAATTTTTTTTGGCTTGTTTGGACCTCTCCATAAATGATATTATTTGAAGGGGAACAGAACAAAGGCAGGTGCCCCCATCTGCCAAAACCCACAAATATAATAGATCAGGACAGCGTTGCCATTGCTTTCACATACATTGATTTCCTCTCACTCTGTTTGTGACGCTACAAAAATTGTGCCACCAGCGTTTAATTGTGATCGCCACATTAGGACCAGGTCAAGCTTCTATGATGTATATTTGCCTCATCCTATGGCTGTGAAGTTTAGCAACAACAGGCTGGTAGAAATGGCCAAGGGCCCTCTGTGATTGTTGACATAGTGGTCTATCGCAAAACAAAAGCACGGGATTTAGAGTATTATGATGCAAATATGACGCTCTTATCCAGTGTCGTCAATGCAGGCTATAGATCAACCGATACATAGTACGTAGTGTCCTCCAGCTGCCTGCTTTTAAAAACAACAGCAGCAGCAACAACAACAACAACCATCCTGCTATCTACTTAGCCCCAGAGAGCCGAAATGCAAATTTCATGAAAAAAGAAATTAAAGACAAGAAACACTACCATTTTCCAGCATACTAAAACAACACCCAGGCATGCACACAGAAAAAAAAAAAATAAAAAATATATACATTATATGGTCTTCAAGATGCCGTTTTACACCGAGTGGTATAATGATGGTCTCAATAATAAACAATCAGTGCCCAGGGAAATACTAAATTTTGATATACTTAGACGGTCGTGAGATCAGTGAAAGAAATAATTTTGTCTGATTTACCCATGCCTTTTTGTGAAGCACATGTAAGAAATTTTCAACCGATGTCCTCAACAGCATCAATTCCGTCAACTATAATTCCTGAAATTGTTTCTCTACATTGTAATCCTCGACGTCCCATCCTCAGCCCACAGAGTTATGTGAAATATAAACATTTAAATACCAGCCCTTTCCACTGGGACTTCATGGTTAATTTAATCTTGGACTGGAGATGGGATCTCTACCACTCAACAATCAAAATTAATCAAAGCTAACCAGAGAACAGTAGCTATAAAGGACTGGACAGTGACATAACCACCTTTAATTGTCCATTTTCATTCAGTGAGCGCCAATCTCTTACACCCCACCAGGAATCGAGGAAATAAAATTACCCACATGAACTAACTTTTCAAGGGATCCCATGGGATCGTTATCTAAGCATGGCTTTGCACTGGAGCTTTATTGCTTTAGGATCACATTAAAAGAAAAAAAGATGTAACAACTCTCGTTTGAACAGGATGACCAGGTTTGAAGCTGCGATTGCTGAAGATAATCCAAATACATTATTGTCAAATGTTTTAGTTCCTGACCTGTTTACGCGCAACCCATCACCTATCTCATTAAATCACTAATCTCATTTATATTAAGCCACCGCCGCCGGAAGAGAGCACACTAGTGTAAAATTAAAAGGTCTTGTTTCTTAATTTAAAAAAAAAAAAATTCTCCATGTACTGACCTATATCATAACCCTTAAATAAATCACGAGGATACGCTCTTACCGCCGGGTCATTGTGCACTACTTGAAGACCAAAATCCGTTTCGGAATGGGTTTCCGTCTAATAATCTCCCCATCTCATCCATCGCCATCTTTAATTCAGCCCTGGTACCAGTGGTAATCCGCCATTAGTTTCCGCCCAGTTGTCCTGACATTGATCTCTCCACGCCAACTTTAATTTTGCTGGACTCGAATAAGCTCACGATAAAGATGGGTTGCGAGTGGTATCCATTTATCTTTCCTCATCCTTTTACAATGTACAGTCTGCTTCAATCAAATTTATTCTTAAGAACTGGGTAAAGATCTAGATATAGATCTAGCCACGGTTACACCAGATGATCAGTGGGCTGTATTTAATCTTTGAGAAATCAATTGGTTTACCGCGTTCATTCCGTTACGTGAATAAAAACGAAACGCCAAAGGAACTTCTGTCATTCTTTTTCTTTTAATCGGAAGTACCATTTCAGCAAAAAACAACAACCCAACAACAACAGAAAACATTAACATGATATGTCATTTGGAATGATGACAGTGTGCACTGTAGTGGTGGAGTAATACTAATTACAAGAATTCTTTTGAAACGTTTTTACATACTGAAATAAAATCTAAACAATATGAGTTTTAGTGGTGTTTTCTGGCTACATTTTTTCTCATCTTTTTTTAACATCACCAAAATAAAACTGAATGGCCATTCCATTTATTCCAGTAATCCATTTTGTATTAAAAAGAAAAGAAAACACTTCCAAACGCCAATGTGAATAAAGAAGCACTGTCACAATGGGGGAACTGGTGGGGAAAGTGTATCCGTTCGGAATTCTTGCCGGAGGAGGGGGCCACAGTAGAGTTTCGGCATAAAAATGCATGACAAAATAAAGATAACTATTTGTTCATGGAATCTTCAATTGCATCATGTTTTTCTTTGCCTTTCAAACTCTGATAGCTTTCAGCAAAATATTAATTGAAGGCCTTTCTCCGCTGCTCTATGAAAGCAAATAAAAACAATTCATTTGCAACCGATCGTATTCATGGACACGTCAAAATACGGAATTGGGCAAAATTATATTCCACATAATAACAGGCAACATCGGATCGGAAGCGACAAAATAAAGATATCTATTTCAGGGGAAAATATTGTAACAGCCCGCGGGTACACGTGCAATCGCTCATGATAAAATGACCAACGACTTCTAGGCGTTTCAAGGAGTACAGCTCTTAAAAATCCACTAATGAATATTGGAAACTCGAATCTCTCCACCGCCTTCTAAAGGAAGCTGTAAATTCTGTGGTCAACAGCATGGCTTAAAATAAATGCCGCCTTCCCAAACAAAATTAGTAACAACAATCAGCATTAGTAACAATAAGGCTAGAGGTGGTTTGGCCCCAGTAGCTGCCAGTGCGTTCATTGTCGCTTTTCAAGTGTCAATATTTGGATTAGAAATCAATATAATTTCACGTGATAATGATATCAAGTAATGCCTAACGACGTCATTTCAGGGCCCAGGCAGCCTTTCAATTGTATAAAAAATTGAAGTGAACAAAACAACAACAACAATAAGAACAAAACAACACACACAATAATTGCAAATATTCCTGAACATCAATTTAAAACTAACTCAAACATACAGTACTATGTTCATGGCGCTGCTAGACTACTCGCAATGATCGTTTCATCATCGAACAAATTCACTGCATTCTATGTCTGTAAGATATAAAGAGTCAAAAATTGATTTTGCCCTACAAGAAAACACCAACCCACACAATCGGGTTAGTAGAGCACTAAGACAAGCCTGTCTTGCGATTGCTTTCACTCAGTGTGCCAGATTTCCTTTTTTCGCCAGTTGACTCAGACAGTTTTTGGCGCGCCCGAACTAGTGAGGCAGATTTATTTTGGTCTCAAAAGTGAACGAAGCCCTGCTTAATTCTACAGTCAACATCTGACACTAAAACCGAGACAAAAACATAAGACTTGACTCAATGCACTTTCTGGCCCTATGGAAAGCAAGCTTTCGGCAAACAAACGTAAACTAAGTGCAGAAATGCTTATAAATGGTGTGCCTCTATCAAGCACAGTTGTATCAACCCATAGCATTTCTGTGGTTGGGCCTTTCCCAGGTTACTGTACAGTTACTATCAATTGCCATTCTGCTTCACTGTGCAACATTGATCTTGCACCTCTAGATTTACTCCCTCCAATGGGAAATGGTTTCATACTTGAGTTTAAATTTCTTCAGGTAGGTCATGCCCATCTCATATCTTCCTAGTACCAAACTGAGCTAAATTTTTAAAATCCGAAAAAAAACAATAATCGACCGCTGAAAGTGGTTGACATAAATCGAGAGTGGGCAGCCTATGCATTAAAACAGAGGAGCTTTCGCTTATGTTTGACATATCAATGTGGTATTATTATTGTAGATGCCTAAACGAACGTTCTTCTCTGCCCTCCAGGCCATTCTATCTCAATGTCGTACTCTCTTCAAGGATACAAACTGTTACAACATAAAACTGATTTAGATCATTCCGTGATGCCATGGTAACCATTTACCTTTCTTAACAAAGCCTAACCAGAAAAAAAGAGAAAAAAGCCAACTGATTCATTTCTCTGAGGAAAGACCCGAAGAAAGTGAGAAATCAAAGGAAGAAAAAAATAAGAAATGAAAATTGGCTGTCTTTGAATCAAGGTCTCAAATCAGCTCATGTTGCCTAATCAAAGACCTGTCGCTTCATGACGATCAGGCCACGGGGTTCGACAGCTGGTACAATCAATAAAGAACGTTCCTGGAAATCATGATGTTAACATCAGGCAGGTACAACTGCACTTAGCTGAACCAGTAGATACTGCCTTAATAACACATGCTTGATGAGGGAACATGTCAGCGAGTAAAATTCTAAAGGTCAGGAGGGGACAACATTCATATGGTGGCACGATAATGTGCGAAGCATGCTATTTGCCTTTCTGTACATACGATGAAGTCATTGAGACATAAATAGATGTTGGGCAGAATTCTGCATCAAAACTATCTTACAGCCATGCTTGTAAGTTCCTGAGGCATGTGGCTGTATTGCTGATTAGTAGTGTGTTTTTTTCTCATTGAAGTACTTCCAAATCAGAAGTTTTATCTTTCTCTTACGTCTCTATTCACTTGTTGCTCCACCCGCGACTCACGGGAAGGACTCATTATAATGTATGATATCTGTCTCTACTAAAAGTATTTCCGTGTTATCTACTTTGAACCCCACAGCAAGCATGGCACATGAGGGACACTGCCTGGAACTTGGCGTGGCTCCTCCATACTGTATTACGGAAAATTTAACTGCCCCCCCCTCTCTCTCTGTTGTTATATAGGTGCACTTTGAAGTCAATACATTCACACTTTCTCCAACCAATGGATGAACTTAAATCCTAATTGCCTTGTGGAGAGCTTTGACACAACTGATTTCTATCTGTATGAGCTGTGTATAAGCTACTTTTTAAAAGCAGCGACCAGGGACACCACTTTTAGTACAAACTATGACGTTTTCTTTTAGCTTTTAATGTAAAAAAAAAACAAAAAAACTTACGGTTCACAGTGGGCATTATCACTGACTCTGAGGGTTGTTTGAGTACTGCATGATGCTTTCTTTTTGTTTATGTTTGCCACATTGAATCACACCGTACGTAATATGCATATTAATGTATATCTACAGATGGAAACCAGCACGGATAAGCCTCAAACCGCTACTCAAACAAATTCTAAAATGACTATTGAAAACGAACGAATTCCTCAGGATATTGTAACCGTAATGAGGACAATGAACGCCTGGGCTTTGAAACATCGTTGGTTTCTTACTACCAATCTGATGAAATATTTCGCCCTTAACTGTGACATTTCAATAGGTAATGAGGACAGTCGTGTTGGGTATGGGATAAGCAACTTATTGGACTTCATTATTTGTTACAGAACTACAAAAACACCTGAACTTGACTTCAAAACACCCCATTTTGTACTTGCGCCCCCTGCTAGGGTGCAGTTGAATTTATACCTGTAACTAGTATTACCAAAGAGAACACAAACATTTTTTTCCGTTTCTTTTTTTCATAAATACATGTGGTGTTTTCTTTTTTTCATCAAAAAGTCACACAAACGTGATAAGTGTTACCTGAATAGATAGAAAAGACAAACCTCAAAAAAATTGAAAAAAAGTTTCAGAAAAAATACTCTGATATAAGATGGTTAATAAAATTAATGCCGCGTTAAAACTGGTTGCTACACAGTTCAAAGCTTCGAGTGTTCATAAAACAGACTTGCTTCAATGGTACTGGTTCACACTGTCTTATTGTTTCAGTAACTCAGCCGGTCCTTGTTGTTCGTGGAATTATTTTTGAAAGGCGTGGTTACAAAAGTCCATTTAGTCAGAGTCATTGGGACCACTATAGGAATTTTGATATTGCAACAGCACGACAGTGGCCAAATTCCACATATACCGATCTTATGACTTCGGGATTTCTCTGCTACATCTGGCCCCTGAATATGCTTTTAAGTCTATTTAAAAAGGAAAGTGGTCTCAGAAAGGACGTTTTCTTTTTGTTTTACATCTATTTTCATAGGCACATGTACAGAACGCTCGACTCCAAAGCGACGTTGTACTGCAAAAGGTACGGTATCCTTTTCTATAGCATCTGAGCCATTGTTTTAGACTTCCAAAATCAGACCTACACTTTTATCAATCATGCGATTGTGCTTTCCAAAATTAAATACAAAAACAATCAGCGGAAAAGAAGAACCAAAATAAATGAGAAGAAAGAAAAAAAGAGAGGGTAATTGAAACAACTGTCAGGAAATCACACGGTCAGTTATTCAAAATTTACAATGGGCCTCGTGAGATTCGGCAATTTTGTAACGTCCAACATCTGTGGTGTGCTCTGAAACGGAAGATGATTCCAACATTGTGCTGGATAGAAAAGAAGAGAAAATAAGAAACGGACCACAAACCACACTCTTTTACATTAATGGGAATGTGTCGGAATGTTTTGACTCCCGTTCCAATGATGGTTTTAAATGCATGGAGAGCGAAAGTAAATAAGCTGACGCTAGGAAGTCATTCACGATGCACGCAGTGTTCAAAGCAAATCCCCTCAGCGTATCAATTAACTGGTTTGAACGCCTGAGTTACTTCTGCATTACTGATATTGACAATGATCGGCCACCTTATTGTAACCTCTGATAGAACAGAGCAGAGGAACTGGACGCGGCGCAGATTGCAAGCATTACATTCAAGATCAAAGTGAAGTCCCGACATCTCCAGATAATAACATTCATCGCAAGAACACCAAAAACTGCTAAATGAGCAAAGTGTGTACAACAACCAAACCGCACACGAAGAACAGCTGACACAAATATATTAATGTAAACAATTTCATTCATGAAAGCGATGACGCCTAATTAAATGTTTTGATGCGTTTGTAGGAAGTGAATCAGATTTACGCCCGAACCCATCCTTTCTTTCATGCCAAAGGAGATCAAAACTGGAACTCGTTATCCTATAAATATATTTAGCTAGTTTCTGTCTGATGTCACTTTTATATAATCGTGGCACACACCCCATGTAAACGTTCCAGCTCTAAACCGCTAATTCTAGGTAACTCGACGTGGCCCCAGCACGTATTAAATGCTAGCTGCAATTCCCAGTTCTTCCCCTCCTCACCTTTCACCACGCCAAGTTTTTCATGCATTCCATCTAAATGCTAGTGACAGACAGGCCACGCACAAAGACGCACCAATCAAAGGGATCTCATATCACTTAAAATATTTGAATAACGCGCATGGCATACAAACACACTTTTCTTGCATTCAAAGAATATTTATTTATGTATTTCTGTGAGATTCAAAATGCTGATACTATGCTGATTTCACGGACAGAGTGACTTCGTGAACAAAAACACATGAAGTATGTATCATGAGACTATAGCGTGACTTTGTGGAAAAAGAAGAAAGAAAAAATACATTGCATTAAAATTTAAAATACTACTTTTAGATGGAATGTGAGTACGGTCTCTTACCTGGTCAGTTTGTTTGAATTGTGCAATGGCGATATTACAAATTACAGTATTCCATTTATTTATTTTTTTCTTTATTATGATTTCACAAACCATGTTTATTTAACACTACTGGAGTATCCGTAGTTTAAATGCCATCGCTGCGTAGGCTTTCCATTTTGTACACTATGACTGTTTATCATGCTAAAAATGCGGACGCAGAACTTGAAGCATTTACCCTTTCCCCATTAACTGTTTGTTCATTTCCCTGGTAAAACCTCTGCGACTGTTTAAGCTTTCAAAAGTGCAACAACGATTAAGCCAGGAAGATTTATTTACCTGACGCAAACAAACAAATCATCAAACCAACGAGTAACATTACAAGGATATTAAACACGCTGGTTTGTGTACAGTCTCGGCTCGATGAATCTACCAGGATACATAAACGTCCACGGAGATGGCTTTGGAGATTCTCAGGGAAATGATAATGTTTTCTTACTAAGCACATGTATGTAACTGATCTAGTGCGATATGAACCGCTATGCTTAAACTTTCAGTTACGGCCACCAAAGAGATTTCTTTCCTTTGTGAGCTCAAACGGATGGAAATTAACTCAAGCGCCATGCCCCACCCTTTTTTCTTTCTTTTCTTGTTTTCTCCACATTTTTTTTTTAATGATAGCGATAGCACACGTCGTGGTACATCGTAGGAGGTCTTACAACTCCGTCGTGCTGGTTATCTCATTCCTACCCAGTGCTGGCTATTTCATCCCTACCCGGTGCTGGTTATGTCATTCCAACACAGTGCTGGTTGTCTCATCCCTACCCGGTGCTGGTTATCTCATTCCTACACAGTGCTGGTTATCCCATCCCTACACAGTGCTGGTTGTCTCATCCCTACACAGTACTGGTTATCCCATCCCTACACAGTGCTGGTTGTCTCATCCTTTCCCAGTACTGGTTATCCCATCGTTACCCAGTACTGGTTACCTCATCCTTTCCCGGTGCTGGTTATCTCATCCTTTCCCGGTGCTGGTTATCTCATCCTTTCCCGGTGCTGGTTATCTCATCCTTTCCCAATACTGGTTATCTCATCGTTACCCAGTACTGGTTATCTCATCGTTACCCAGTACTGGTTATCTCATCCTTTCCCAATATTGGTTATCTCATCGTTACCCAGTACTGGTTATCTCATCCTTTCCCAATATTGGTTATCTCATCGTTACCCAGTACTGGTTATCTCATCCTTTCCCAATATTGGTTATCTCATCGTTACCCAGTATTGGTTATCTCATCGTTATCCAGTATTGGTTATCTCATCCTTTCCCAATATTGGTTATCTCATCCTTTCCCAATATTGGTTATCTCATCCTTTCCCAATATTGGTTATCTCATCCTTTCCCAATATTGGTTATCTCATCCTTTCCCAATATTGGTTATCTCATCCTTTCCCAATATTGGTTATCCCATCCTTTCCCAATATTGGTTATCCCATCCTTTCCCAATATTGGTTATCCCATCCTTTCCCAATATTGGTTATCTCATCCTTTCCCAATATTGGTTATCTCATCCTTTCCCAATATTGGTTATCCCATCCTTTCCCAATATTGGTTATCCCATCGTTACCCAATATTGGTTATCCCATCCTTTCCCAATATTGGTTATCTCATCCTTTCCCAATATTGGTTATCCCATCCTTTCCCAATATTGGTTATCCCATCCTTTCCCAATATTGGTTATCTCATCCTTTCCCAATATTGGTTATCTCATCCTTTCCCAATATTGGTTATCCCATCCTTTCCCAATATTGGTTATCTCATCCTTTCCCAATATTGGTTATCTCATCCTTTCCCAATATTGGTTATCTCATCCTTTCCCAATATTGGTTATCTCATCCTTTCCCAATATTGGTTATCTCATCCTTTCCCAATATTGGTTATCCCATCCTTTCCCAATATTGGTTATCTCATCCTTTCCCAATATTGGTTATCCCATCCTTTCCCAATATTGGTTATCTCATCCTTTCCCAATATTGGTTATCCCATCCTTTCCCAATATTGGTTATCTCATCCTTTCCCAATATTGGTTATCTCATCCTTTCCCAATATTGGTTATCCCATCCTTTCCCAATATTGGTTATCTCATCCTTTCCCAATATTGGTTATCCCATCCTTTCCCAATATTGGTTATCTAATCCTTTCCCAATATTGGTTATCCCATCCTTTCCCAATATTGGTTATCTCATCCTTTCCCAATATTGGTTATCTCATCCTTTCCCAATATTGGTTATCTCATCCTTTCCCAATATTGGTTATCCCATCGTTAACCAATATTGGTTATCCCATCGTTACCCAGTACTGGTTATCCCATCGTTACCCAATACTGTTTATCTCATCCTTTCCCAATATTGGTTATCCCATCCTTTCCCAGTATTGGTTATCCCATCGTTACCCAGTATTGGTTATCCCATCGTTACCCAGTACTGGTTATCCCATCGTTACCCAGTATTGGTTATCCCATCCTTTCCCAATATTGGTTATCCCATCGTTACCTAGTACTGGTTATCCCATCGTTACCCAGTATTGGTTATCCCATCCTTTCCCAAATATTGGTTATCCCATCGTTACCCAATATTGGTTATCCCATCGTTACCCAATATTGGTTATCCCATCGTTACCCAGTATTGGTAATCCCATCCTTTCCCAATATTGGTTATCCCATCGTTACCCAATATTGGTTATCCCATCCTTTCCCAATATTGGTTATCCCATCGTTACCCAATATTGGTTATCCCATCGTTACCCAGTATTGGTTATCCCATCGTTACCCAATATTGGTTATCCCATCGTTACCCAATATTGGTTATCCCATCGTTACCCAATATTGGTTATCCCATCGTTACCCAATATTGGTTATCCCATCGTTACCCAATATTGGTTGTCCCATCGTTACCCAGTATTGGTTATCCCATCGTTACCCAATATTGGTTATCCCATCGTTACCCAATATTGGTTATCCCATCGTTACCCAGTATTGGTTATCCCATCCGTTCCCAATATTGATTATCCCATCGTTACCCAATATTGGTTATCCCATCGTTACCCAATATTGGTTATCTCATCCTTTCCCAGTATTGGTTATCCCATCGTTACCCAATATTGGTTATCCCATCGTTACCCAATATTGGTTATCCCATCGTTACCCAGTACTGGTTATCCCATCCTTTCCCAATATTGGTTATCCCATCGTTACCCAGTATTGGTTATCCCATCCTTTCCCAATATTGGTTATCCCATCGTTACCCAATACTGGTTATCTCATCCTTTCCCAATATTGGTTATCCCATCGTTACCCAGTATTGGTTATCCCATCGTTACCCAGTATTGGTTATCCCATCGTTACCCAGTATTGGTTATCCCATCCTTTCCCAATATTGGTTATCCCATCGTTACCCAGTATTGGTTATCTCATCGTTACCCAGTATTGGTTATCCCATCGTTACCCAGTATTGGTTATCCCATCCTTTCCCAATATTGGTTATCCCATCGTTACCCAGTATTGGTTATCTCATCGTTACCCAGTATTGGTTATCCCATCGTTACCCAGTATTGGTTATCCCATCCTTTCCCAATATTGGTTATCCCATCGTTACCCAGTATTGGTTATCCCATCGTTACCCAGTATTGGTTATCTCATCGTTACCCAGTATTGGTTATCTCATCGTTACCCAGTATTGGTTATCCCATCCTTTCCCAATATTGGTTATCCCATCGTTACCCAGTATTGGTTATCTCATCGTTACCCAGTATTGGTTATCCCATCCTTTCCCAATATTGGTTATCCCATCGTTACCCAGTACTGGTTATCTCATCCTTTCCCAATATTGGTTATCTCATCCTTTCCCAATATTGGTTATCCCATCGTTACCCAGTATTGGTTATCCCATCGTTACCCAATATTGGTTATCTCATCCTTTCCCAATATTGGTTATCCCATCGTTACCCAGTATTGGTTATCCCATCGTTACCCAGTATTGGTTATCCCATCGTTACCCAGTATTGGTTATCCCATCGTTACCCAATATTGGTTATCCCATCGTTACCCAATATTGGTTATCTCATCCTTTCCCAATATTGGTTATCCCATCGTTACCCAGTATTGGTTATCCCATCGTTACCCAATATTGGTTATCCCATCGTTACCCAGTATTGGTTATCCCATCGTTACCCAGTACTGGTTATCCCATCGTTACCCAGTACTGGTTATCTCATCGTTACCCAGTATTGGTTATCTCATCGTTACCCAGTATTGGTTATCCCATCCTTTCCCAATATTGGTTATCCCATCGTTACCCAGTACTGGTTATCCCATCGTTACCCAGTACTTGTTATCTCATCGTTACCCAGTATTGGTTATCTCATCGTTACCCAGTATTGGTTATCCCATCCTTTCCCAATATTGGTTATCCCATCGTTACCCAATATTGGTTATCCCATCGTTACCCAGTATTGGTTATCCCATCGTTACCCAATATTGGTTATCTCATCGTTACCCAGTATTGGTTATCTCATCGTTACCCAGTACTGGTTATCTCATCGTTACCCAATATTGGTTATCCCATCCTTTCCCAGTATTGGTTATCTCATCGTTACCCAGTATTGGTTATCCCATCGTTACCCAATATTGGTTATCTCATCCTTTCCCAATATTGGTTATCCCATCCTTTCCCAGTATTGGTTATCCCATCGTTACCCAATATTGTTTATCTCATCCTTTCCCAGTATTGGTTATCTCATCCTTTTCCAATACTGGTTATCCCATCGTTACCCAATATTGGTTATCCCATCCTTTCCCAGTATTGGTTATCCCATCGTTACCCAATATTGGTTATCCCATCGTTACCCAATATTGGTTATCTCATCCTTTCCCAATATTGGTTATCCCATCGTTACCCAATATTGGTTATCTCATCCTTTCCCAATATTGGTTATCCCATCGTTACCCAATATTGGTTATCCCATCGTTACCCAATATTGGTTATCCCATCCTTTCCCAGTATTGGTTATCCCATCCTTTCCCAATATTGGTTATCCCATCCTTTCCCAATATTGGTTATCCCATCCTTTCCCAATATTGGTTATCCCATCCTTTCCCAGTATTGGTTATCCCATCGTTACCCAATATTGGTTATCCCATCGTTACCCAATATTGGTTATCCCATCGTTACCCAATATTGGTTATCCCATCGTTACCCAATATTGGTTATCCCATCGTTACCCAGTATTGGTTATCCCATCGTTACCCAATATTGGTTATCCCATCGTTACCCAGTATTGGTTATCCCATCCTTTCCCAATATTGGTTATCCCATCCTTTCCCAATATTGGTTATCCCATCCTTTCCCAATATTGGTTATCCCATCCTTTCCCAATATTGGTCATCCCATCCTTTCCCAATATTGGTTATCCCATCGTTACCCAATATTGGTTATCTCATCGTTACCCAGTACTGGTTATCTCATCCTTTCCCAATATTGGTTATCTCATCCTTTCCCAGTATTGGTTATCTCATCCTTTCCCAGTACTGGTTATCTCATCCTTTCCCAATATTGGTTATCTCATCCTTTCCCAGTACTGGTTATCTCATCCTTTCCCAATATTGGTTATCTCATCCTTTCCCAGTACTGGTTATCTCATCCTTTCCCAGTACTGGTTATCTCATCCTTTCCCAGTACTGGTTATCTCATCCTTTCCCAGTACTGGTTATCCCATCGTTACCCAGTATTGGTTATCTTATCGTTACCCAGTACTGGTTATCTCATCGTTACCCAGTACTGGTTATCTCATCGTTACCCAGTACTGGTTATCTCATCCTTTCCCAGTACTGGTTATCTCATCCTTTCCCAGTATTGGTTATCTCATCGTTACCCAGTATTGGTTATCCCATCGTTACCCAGTATTGGTTATCTCATCGTTACCCAATATTGGTTATCCCATCCTTTCCCAGTACTGGTTATCTCATCCTTTCCCAATATTGGTTATCTCATCGTTACCCAGTATTGGTTATCTCATCGTTACCCAGTACTGGTTATCTCATCGTTACCCAGTATTGGTTATCTCATCGTTACCCAGTATTGGTTATCTCATCGTTACCCAGTACTGGTTATCTCATCGTTACCCAGTACTGGTTATCTCATCGTTACCCAGTACTGGTTATCTCATCGTTACCCAATACTGGTTATCTCATCGTTACCCAATACTGGTTATCTCATCGTTACCCAATACTGGTTATCTCATCGTTACCCAGTATTGGTTATCTCATCGTTACCCAGTATTGGTTATCTCATCGTTACCCAATATTGGTTATCTCATCGTTACCCAGTATTGGTTATCTCATCGTTACCCAATACTGGTTATCTCATCGTTACCCAGTATTGGTTATCTCATCGTTACCCAGTATTGGTTATCTCATCGTTACCCAGTATTGGTTATCTCATCCTTTCCCAGTCCTGGTTATCTCATCGTTACCCAGTACTGGTTATCTCATCCTTTCCCAGTGCTGGTTATCTCATCGTTACCCAGTATTGGTTATCTCATCGTTACCCAGTATTGGTTATCTCATCGTTACCCAGTATTGGTTATCTCATCGTTACCCAGTATTGGTTATCTCATCGTTACCCAGTATTGGTTATCTCATCGTTACCCAGTATTGGTTATCTCATCGTTACCCAGTATTGGTTATCTCATCATTACCCAGTACTGGTTATCTCACCCCTATCCACTGCTGGTTATCTCACCCGTACCCAGTGCTGGTTATCTCAAGCCTACTCTCTAACTGCTGCATGTCATTATCACTTCAACATCAAAACTGTGATTATTTCCTATTCCATCATGTGCTTTGTATCTTTTTTAAAAAGAGGTTTCTAGTTTCTCCTGCGCATTTTTTCTTTGTAATCAGGCGTCACATCGTCACTTGACTGCCGTAATGGCATATGTCAGACTTATGCCAAAAGGGAACTGACGGTTCATTGCATTCCTGAGCACGAGAGCCATAAGATAATATTATAGGAACAAAAATATGCACCAACAGGAAAATGTAATAATCCAAGAGAATAATAAATGCATGAGTCACCTAATGGTAGGAAAAGAAACAAGTGTTTTCTTAATATCTCAAAAGTGTCAAAAATGACTTATGCCATTAGCGCAGAAAAGTGAGGGTACTTTCATACAATGAACATTCCAATGGCTCTTCTCAGTCATGTGTTTAAGTTGGTGGTGTGAAGAGCGGGGAAATGGAGGGAAAAGGCAAAATCAGAGAGCATGGAAGGCAAAAATGACTACATCTAGTGTATTCTATCCTTCCCACATCCCAATGCGGCGGCCATATTTCCCTAATGGCCGGACGTCACGGAGCTGACATTCGACATTCCTACTAATGGAATGGCAACCTAAATCATACCACTGGAGACTATAATCACCATATGCTTCGAAGTGAGACAAAAGCTTGCGAAACCCCCGACGTCTTGGATTGAAAGGCATTTCTTCATGTAAAGTTATTATGCTATGGAATATGTAGATGTACGTGTTTGTTCATATTTCCCACTAGTTCACGATACAAAACAAAACTGGAATGTACTATGTTGTGTTGAATGCAACATTGTCTCACAATCCTGAAACTAAATATTCATATTAAATGAATAAAATATGTGCGATCTCTCTGATCCTCATGCTGTCTCCCGTACAAGAGAGAGAGAGAGAGAGAGAGAGAGAGAGAGAGAGAGAGAGAGAGAGAGAGAGAGAGAGAGAGAGAGAGAGAGAGAGAGAGAGAGAGAGAGAGAGAGAGAGAGAGAGAGAGAGAGAGAGAGAGATAGAGAGAGAGACAGATAGAAAGAGAGAGAGACAGACAGACAGAAAGAAAGACAGAGAGACAAGGGAAGAGAGAGACCGACAGACAAACAGAGAAACAGACAGCGGGAGAGAAAGAAAGAGAGAGAGAGACAGAGAAACAGACAGCGGGAGAGAAAGAAATAGAGAGAGAGACAGACAGAGAAAGAGAGAGAGAGAGAGAGAGAGAGAGAGAGAGAGAGAGAGAGAGAAAGAGAGGAAGGTAGAGAGATCTCTTCCAGTCAGATATTACTACGGAATCGTCGCCATAGTACAAACTCTATAATTATGTGATGATTCACTTGGAGAACTTTGCTTTCAGTGCAAAAAACAACAACAACAAAGCATTGAACTTAAACAAAAATTCTATTACTCAATAGAGAGACCTTGCTAATACTAATGAGATCCATTTCTCAAAGATATAATGATAACCTGGGCATTGTGTTTCATAGTTAGAAAAAAAAAGGCAAAGATCAATACTGCCTACATTTCCTTGCCTACACCCTGTCGCTAGTGGGCCATTGCCATTAGGACATGTTAGCCTTCATCTGAAAACGACGTTTCTACTTTTTCTTTCCCATAGTGGTAGAGGACTCCGTGCCGTTACAAAATATACTGCAGTTCTTATGCACTCGTTCCATCTCCCTGCTGTCAGACTGCCCAACCACTCATCCACATATTTATCTTCCCGTTCGTGTCCCTGTATTTACTCTATCTTTCTCTCCCGTGAAAGGAAAACAACATTAGCGTGGGCATTCGCACTTACGATCGGTCCCTCAACGACGAAATTCAACCAAACCTCTTTCGAGGAGGTACGAATACCCTAACTTCCCAGAGCAGCCCTTGATAAACTGTTCCCTTTCTCTCAATGTTAAATTCCAGCAACCCAAGAGTCCGAGGTCCTGGCAGAGGGCACTGGATCGGCTTGAATATCCATCATTACCAGCACATTAATCTTGCAGAGTGTTTTCAGACTATGGATGCGCGTAATTGCACTTTCTTCCATTGGCACTAAATACGTCGTAAGAATTTTTCATAGTCCAAGAGTACAGGCCCAGGCATCAGGGAGCTACAGAATGTCATCTACCAGTTGCGTCTAACGCAGTTGGGACTGAGTTCCGATATCTGCTTCATAAAACGGCTCTTTAGCGAACAAAAAGTGTCTCAGCGCTGAGCAGATACAGGGAGATCTCGGCTTTGCCTGGAGAAACGGGAGCAGTTTATTGGTGGGTTTACTAACAACACCAAGACTGAAGTAGACATCAGAATTTTGAAATGTAGATTTGACTATAATGATCGAACTTTGGAGAAAGCGCTGGCTGACGCAAAGTAGTGGCATTCCCAATGTGGTCACAATAACATAGCCATATTAACTGGCTGCTTCAAATGATTAACACTAAGTCTGAACGCAAAATATGACACTAGTCCTTCTTACACGGGAGTTGCCCGGAAAGATTTGTCCGAAATGAGGATAGATTATAGTGGATGAATTCATGAAGACCTGAACAGTTCAAAGTCTAAACACCATATTACGCAATTCTTTTTCTGCATACCATCGGGGTAGAGAATTATGTCGCTATTATATTAACATTAGGGCTAAGACCAGGGCCAGAGTTATTGGAACCCTCGGATTGATAATTACATTAAGGCAGTAGTGATTTGCATTGGTTTGGGCTGCTCGCCTTTAGAAGTGAACTGTGTTTCTTGATTATCATTTTAACCTTATTCTGTGAGCTGAGAGCCAGACCAGGTACTTGTATCCCCTAGTTCTTGTCGACATATGGTAATCCTTTCTCTTAGGATGGGCCGTACATATGTAAACCCACTGGCAAGTCATGTTGCAAAAGGATTCGCAATTAAGAGGAAAAAAACTAATATTTCCCCCTGCCTCGTGATTTACCTTTTATTTCTACCAGTGAATCTGTTATTTCACCGAGCCTCAAGTGTATAATTGTGTCTGGGAAATGCTCCACATACTTTTGTTTCGGAATTTATAAGTCACCTTAAGCTAAAATCTTTCAAGCGAGTGTCTTTCTCTCTCTCTCTCGCTCTTTTTATAGTCTTCCTCAGCATTTCGTAAGTTTATAGTCTGATTTTTTTATTCTTCAGACACCCAGTCTCTTCTTCATACCCTCACCTTTGATTTGTAATAAGTGCGACAAATTCAAAATGAAGGAATTTCATTAAAAAATGATGACGGTTCCACGGCCAGGGACGGCCAGGGAACTGTTCTTACTTACACGCGTAACGCCTTCTCTGGTGGTTCTTTATTTCTGACAAAGGAGTGTTGAACCAGCCAGCCTTTTGTGGAAAACGTTGAACATTTAAAAACTTGGCCTAAACCTCTTGTGGTCAATGATGCCCTAATCCAGTGTTTCTCAACCTTTTTTGTCTCACGCCCCACGCCCCACTTCACCCCACCATGCTCGGACAACGTTTAGCTTACCGTTATTCTTACGCCCCATTCTGAAGTCCCACGTCGTACAAAACTATTGCCAGCCCTACCCCTGGGGCAAAACCTTGAGAAACGTTTCTCTAATCCCTGAGTTCAGTGATCTGCCGATGCCCCGATTTTGCGAGTATAAAACTGGCCTAGTCTGGTGGGTCTGTATATTTATAATGCACGGCCGGGCATGCCACTTCACCGGAGAAACGACAAATAAGTTGCCCACAGGTGCATTACGTGATAAACAGCATCGGTGGGATATCATTGTGATCTGTAAAAACTCCACTGAATGTTCACTCTTACTCCCTATAGCTTTTAATTCCTACGGCCTCAAGGAAAACAGTCTAGGCTGTTTCTAACCTTTCACTGTCACATAATACTTTTAAACTGGATCGAAGAGTATGAAATCTTCCACCTGACATTCTAAGCCTTACACACAACCGGTACGACATCATAAGAACAAACAATAGCCTTAAATTTCTGTGACGTAGAATGCAGTAAAATTGTTCTTGTATAATTATTAATGACAGATTCAAAGATGTCCGCTAAAACAGACGATACACATTAATGTTTTTGTTCTCCTTCACCACTTGTCCGTCAATCTGTCAGTCTGTCAGGCAGTCACTTATCCACTGCCTATAAGTCCTGTACCTACGTCACAAACAAATTTTCAGTACCCAATCTGTTCACTTCATGTGACGAAAAGAGCACGTGCCTGGAAAGATAGTAAATCTTTCGAAAGTATGAGAATGCTATGGTTTAGCAAAGCTAAAAATAAAACGGTTCATGTTGAGTTGAATACACAAGTTGTCTCCAGGTGTTGAGACGCGCGTGATCAAATTATCTTTCTTGTGTATTCTTGAATCCCCGCGTACGTCTTCAGCTCACCTCTAATTCAGCATAAGCGCCATTGATATCGACATATGTGCCACCTTCATTTTAATTTAGGGCAGTGTCGATGTTTTAGAGAGACCTAAATATCGATGTTTTTGTCACGAGCTATGAATGGAGTAATCTCAGAAGTCCTGGTTGCTGTTACGGTCTCTCTTCATTTTCTAAACTTATCACGATTCTTTGATGGTAGCTTAACCCGATGCTTAAAATATCTCCACTTGCATCGTTATGCTTGTCTGGCTGCACATTCATTGTGGCGCAGATAAACAAAGACTCAATCCGTGAAACAGGCCTGGTGCAGATTGTGCATAGAAACTGTGCCTGATGAAGGTGAGTTTCATAACTCCAGGGAATAGATCGCTATGGTGATACTGTGGTCAACAGGTTTGGAAATCGGTTTTCATTCCACGGATAATGGATTCAAATTCAGGCATTGTTTGTCTATGCATTCGTTAAACTGCAGACCAATTGGCACTGAATGACTTCCTAGTCTTAAGGGAGACGCGTGAACTCACTCACTCACCCATTCACTTATTGTCTAACTCATTCTCTCCGCCCCCCCCCCCGACTCTCCCACTCAGTCACTCCCTTTCACTCACCCCCTCACTCACTCAGTCATTCTCTCCCTTCCTCCCTCTCTCATCGTGTCATTCCCTCTCACTCACTCACTCACTCACTCACTCACTCACTCACTCACTCACTCACTCACTCACTCACTCACTCACTCACTCACTCACTCACTCGCTCACTCACTCACTCACTCACTCACTCATTCACTCAACCACACTCACTCACACCTACACATTCTCTCTCTTTCTCTCTCTCACACACACAGTATTATGATCGTCAATCCAAAAATCAACAATAATTATCATACAGAATAAAGTATGAGAGAAAACTGACGACGAGAAAAGCAAGCATATGAGCCTTAAATAGTATTCAAATAGATTTTTTTTTCATTATGAAGAGAAGGAAACAGAAATTTTTCCGCACAGTAACTCAGTAACTGTTTTTAGTATAAGTAGCCGCCCCTCGCAAGATGAATCTTGCAGACTCTTTGTAGGAAGCCCAACAGTATATCTAGTTCTAGCAATATTTGGATTCGATGCCATGACTACAGAAATACACATGTGATTAAGTTGAATTTCGACCACCAATGTGTAAAGAGAGGTCAGGGGTGGAATTTCCGATCAGGCTTTTTTGATTCCACTCGACGAACGTGCGTTTTTGTTTTTTGCGGCACAAAAAATTTTAATACATGTATAAATAATAGAAAACGACTGATTTTTGTTAAAAATGAATACGCCCACGCAACTCATTGTCAAAAATTGATGCATTACTCAAAGTTTCATTATTTTTTTTATGGCGAAGTCGTCAGTTAGCTGCTTAAATGTTCGCCCTCTAGCTCCATCATAGTAAGATTATGCTGCCTGAAAGACTGGTTTAATTTGACGATTTAAAAAAACACAGAAAATCTGTGGGATCGCAGCAAGGCTTGAAGCGAAGTCAATTTTTTTTTTTCAGTTTTGCCATTAAATGTGTTCAATTTTCTATCCTGTCACATGTTTTTTCCTGAAAAAGATTAATCGATCCAAAGCTTGGTTTGTCTTCCAGTTTCCTTTAGGTTTTATTATATTGTTTCGTTGTTATTTCTTAGGCCAGGTTTTACCAGAGAGTTTAGATGTATAGAGAGATCTCACTTCCTCCAAATCGCGAAACTAGGTCGTCGCGGTAAACAAGATACTGAAGACTTGAAAGAGACCGCCTTCACCAAAGATAGTGTGCATATCTGTTTACTGTGGTTTGTTCATATTTTTAGGCTGATTGAATCTATTTAGAGCCGTTTGTAAGCTCTTACGCCCCGTGGAAATGCACAAATGGGTATTGTTTACCGCAGCGACCTACTTTCCGCTCCATGCTAACAGTGATTTCGCGGAACCTCCCGTGTCTCGCAGTGCAAATCGACCGATAGTGAAATCTTTCTATACATACACACTCTCTGGTTTTGCTACCTACAACTTCTTCTGGTGCTTTTTGCCGTATTTAGACTTTGGTTTAATTTGAATTCATTTCCGGAATGGCAGGTATATTCTGTCATTCCATGCTCGGTGTTTTGGATGTGTCGAACTTCCTTTGACTACAAAAAAAAAAAAAGAGCGACAATCATACCCGAATTGAAGAAAAAGTCATCGTCTTGATCCCCGTCTGGGGACAGATGTCAAAATGAAGTTCTCTTTTTCTCGTTGTCTCAGGGACAAATCTATAGTCACAATAACCTGAGCGCCAAAGAGTAAAGAGTTTCTATTGATTCGCTCTCCCCTCTCTCTTTTTCTCTCTCTCCATCTCGCATTTCCTTTCTGTCTTTGTGTTTTCCATAGTCTACCGGAGATAAGTTTTCCATTACGCCGTGCTGGAGGGATCAGATTAAAAGGAGGAAAATAACGACATCAACTTATTTTTCTGTCTGTGTGTCCCCAGGCTCTTTGAAGCTTCCGGCAAGGGAGCATTAACTGCTGTCAATAAGTCTGAAACGTATCAATGTTAATGACGGAGAATAGTAAAAACAACAACAACAATAACAACAATATCAAAGTGTTGTTACACATATAATCTACTCTTCAAAGATTTGCAACGGGGATCTGAGACATGAAGAAATAATCAAATTAAGACTGCTTCAAGAAGACGAGGCAGCTAACTTACAACTGATATAAGACAGAAGCAAGATGTGGACTCTTGCGACTGGAATGGCAAAGTCCACTTCTACACGGGCTGTTCAATTGTTCAATCTTTTCTACCATTTATCCCCATCCCCACCCCTCGCCTCTCTCAAGGTCTATGGTTACTTGGTAAAGAGCAGTGGGCTAGATACTCAAAGGATCTACACTCTTTGAAGGCAGCAAGAGAAGCATCACACTGTGTTTGCAAACTGTCTGAGCTGAGGTACATCAGAAAATTGTAGACATAGAATTATGTTACACATACCACGATTCGCATACATATCTACGCATTTTCGAGTTCCCTGTTTAAATACAGTCTGGACTCGAAATCAAATCCTCGCAATGGCAAGGCGATCTTCTTTTTTTAATCTTCTGGCGCCATCTTCAAAATATTCAAATAAGAAATGATGTACTTTATGTGGCAAAATGGGAACTACTCCAAAGTAGTCACAGATGAAACATGCAAGTCCCCTGCCCTCACTCCCACCCACCACCCCCACACCCCCACAGCCGTCTTAGCGCATGGGCACACTTGGCAGTTGTGACCCAAGCACGCAAATTTACACTGGTTTTTGAAACGGCGAAGAAAATATCTATTACTTTGCCCAAGGGCCCGTAATGATGGTAGGACGGCCCTGCCCCTCCATTTCTCATTTAACACAATACTGTCCAGAATTCAGGACTTGTTTTCTGGTATCTTCCTCCCCCTTCCCCCCCCCCCCCGCCCCTTATTATTAATTTCCTTGTTCCGTTATTCACGAAACAAAACAAGTGATTAACGCAGAAGATACAGCAAAAAAGGGGCTATTATGCACATTTACTGCAAATTAAGATAGTGGATGAGACCTGTCACGTTGGGAATATCAAACTCTAATGTGAATTCGAAAAATACTTTGCTTTATCAAGGTGGCTCTCTCTAAATACATTCTATATGTGTTTATTTTCCACTTTCCAATCGTAGGTATCCTTTTTATGCATGATATGATTATCTCGCAAAATCAATGTAGAGGATACACAATTATGTTTCAAACATATAATTACAAAAACATTAGAGCAAAAATTGTGCTTTCGCAGAGTAAACATCGACACGGCTTAATAACATTGTCTACATACATTTTACAGATTACATGGTCTGCAGAGCAATAACAAACCCACATTCAGAGAGCCCTCAGTTGTATAATACGCTGCAGATCTCAACTTATATAAGAATTTGTTCATTTATTTATTTACGTTTTCGCATTTGCGCCGGAGGTGGGGTTGGGGGTAGGGTTTGGGGGACAGATATTGAAGCAATACGCAGAAGAATAGATTTGTTTGTCGTTCGCATCCCAAGACACATCAGGAAAGCATATCCAATACACTGAAAATCCTGATTTATTACCATGTTTTTCCAGACATCGCATGCACGGCGACGCACTTTAAACACACTGATATCGGCTCATATTTTCTCTCTTAGCATTTTCATTTCCCGTCGTCCTACATCTTCCCCACCCCTTCTCTTCTTTTATACACTTAGAAATCATCAATCTAAATCCGGTGTCTCGATGCCCTTAGATAAACGTGAATCACCGATCCTGCTGGAACAGTGATAATTATTGGGCTTTAATCAGCAATCAACTGCTATTTCAACTGGCACTCTGGGACCATCGGTAACTCTCACTAAATTTTTGTGTCAGTTTGGATTTTTTTTTTTTTTTTTGAATATCTATTTCCGTCATCTTAAAACTGAAGAAAAAAATCTGGAAAAAAAACCCATTATTTTTTTTAGATTTTCATAAAAAAGTCATGAATCCGAGACATACGGCCAGAACCGCCCGATAACGCTACATTTTAGTCAACACACGCACACACACACACACGCACACACACACACACACACACACACACAAAAATACTATTATCATCCTACCTATTTCAATCCAAGGTTTCCAAAGATAAAAATATGCCGTGTGACATCATTATGTTTTGCTTATTTTTGTGTTGGCCCCTCCACATCTCAGTTTTATAGAAAACAATTATAATTATTTGTTTAGCAGTAATCTAATCTAATACTGTGTTACGCCATCATGTTCATGTTATGCATGTTTTTCACACATTTATCTTAAAGTTTGGTTTGATTATTGTTTAAGAATGTTTTTTTTGGGCTGTGTTCATTTTAATTTATGGAAACAACAAAAACAACAACAACAACAACAACAACAACAACAACAACACAACAAAAACAACAACAACAACAACAACAACAACAACAACAACAAAACGGTGCTTGTATAACACACCTGCAGGAGATAGGTAAGAAAGGACACATGGCAGTCGTGTTGAGGTGGGTTACGTGTTCACCACCAATAAGACAAAGATGGTGGTTTCTATGTTTCATGACTTACAAAGACAAAACAACACACACAAAGACACGCAAGGTAGAAGTATTTTGTGAGTAAAAGAATGCTGGCGCAGCGGTCTACAGACAAGAGCACAACACTCTAGTGCGAGGAGTCCCAGTTTCAAATATCGCCCAGAGGGGAGTCCAAGCAAAATACGAGCACTACCTCACGCGGTTTTAAAACGCTCCCTTACAGACGATCTGAAGCCTGGCATACGGTCTCATTTTGTTGAAAAGAGACACAATAACTCACAAACGTCACCAGGAAAAGAAAAAAAAAACCCAAAAGAATTTAATATTTTTAACGCCGACCTTATTTTTTTTCTACATTACTGCAATTTTGATCTAACCACAGGGGTTATTTCGTACTAGTAACTGGAATGTAGTTCACAGGACTTTTGTTCCAGATAAAAGGGAAATGAGAGTGCGGGAGAACATGAGAAATGTAGTGGAAGAACTTCATTAAGATAGTGAAGAATACAGAGCAGAGCGGACACACCCACACAACTAATACATTATGACAGACATTATAAAAAGTAATTACCAACCGTCCATTTCATTCAGGAGGACATTAAAGGGTGTCGACCTTTTGCCCGATGGCCATCTCATATTGTTTCCAGTTGACCAGTCACGGGCAGCTGGCCGGAAATAATACACGTAATGTTTGTGCCAACGTCCGCGTACATGTAACTAACTGTGGTCACGTGTTATTGATGTGATGCAGCGCCAACGCAACAGTTACTATCCATACTTAGACCTGTAATATTGAAATTCGCTTATTCTGTCTGTCATTTTGTTATCTATTGTGTGCCTAAACATCTATAATTATCAGAGTTCTGCTCTCTTAGACCAGTAGAGCACATAAAAATACTTCCCATGATGCAGATACAGATCACTATACACAAACTATACACAGTGAGGAACTTTTATAAATTTAACACCACAATTAACTTTCACTCCTTTGTATGATTTTTTTTTTTTTTTTTAGCAATTAGCACATTGCCGATGTATCATGTCTATTAAACTGCCTTTGCGGCGGGGAAGCAGAGCTCTTGCTCAAAATGAAGCAGGAACAACAATGACCGACGAGCTATAAGCATTACATTCAAGTTACCGACAATACTAATAGAGGCATTCATTAGCCGTAGCGACAACATTATCACAGAAAAAATATCCGCAACAACGCCAAACTTGTCGAATGCTGGTTAAAAAAAAAGTAACTAAATCGGTAAGGCAGTTCTTCTAAATAATATTAAATATTAAATAACAATCTCGTTTTTTTTTTTTTACTTTGGATCACACCTACCAGAACATAATATGATATCATAATAAACATAGTGTTTATGGAGGAGAAATGGAAAGCCGGTGGGTTTTAAGCAAAATTGTACATGAAACAGCCTTCGCGTGACCAACTTTTCCTTTCATTTCAGTGTCAATAGTAGGTCCAAATCCATTGGAAATTGCGATGCTGTTCTATAGCTCAGCAGGCGCGCTTCCGATCTTTTTAGAATGTCCTTTCTTGTGGTCCAATCAAATGTCCAGAATAGGACGAAATGGCAAGCAACATATCCTGCGGACGTTGACTCAATCGTAAATGAGTTTATGAGGAGAATATTAATGAAATTTTGCTTTGTAGTTCCTCCAGTATGTCTTGTTACCGACGGTAAAGTGGGTCATTTGATTCTCATAAATGCTACTTTGCAAAGTTTTCAGTGACGCACTTTCGGTACACTATGTAGAACAAACACCACATAATGATAATTGATAGCGTATTGATATAAAATGCTGGGCCTAAAAACTGGGAGACAGCAATTCTGTACTAAAAACAAAATTCTCAGGGTAGTAGTAAGCAACCTAAGGCTCAAGACATTCTCTGCATGATATAATGATAAGAGACAATACAATGCCGTCTATTTGTAGTAGATGTAATATTACAATAACAACAAGGAGTTTTTAAAAGAAAGTCCTGGGCTGGGAAACAAATTGTGACTAAATTTATCGATAATTATCCTTAGAGCCTATCAGCCGATGTTGACCGGACGATGAATTGGATGGTGACGTCACGACATTAAGTTTCAGTGAGGTCCAACTAGTTGGTTGGCGTGCACGTTTTCACTGAAACTAATTGTCGTGACGTGACCACCCAACCAGCCCGCCGACCAAAATCTGCTAATGCGCGCATAGACTTAGTTTCAACGAGATTCTGTGAGTTGGACGGAGCCCGGAATCTCATGTGTTTTGGTCTTTATATAAGAAGGTTCGCTGCCCTTGGCATTTGCACCTCACTTTTCTTCTTCTTATTTTCTTGTTGTGCTTGGGATTCGTTTTTTTTTTAGAATTTTGCCCGGACAGCGGCCTGTTTGGCCTGCTCTTTTCGATTTCCAACTGCCAAGGTATCTTTAACGTGCGCAACGTACACACGGGCCCTCCGAATTTATCGTCCTTATCCGAGAAGACTAGGTGCTCGATCCTACCTACCATAGGATCAGGAACAGGAAAAAATGAGAAAAATTCCAAAATTCCAACATGCCTGCACCGACCGGGGATTTGAACCCGGTACTTTCGGAATGAGAGGCGAGCACCTTGCCTCTAGGCCACCGCGTCCTCGAACCCGGAATCTCACTGAAACTAAACTTTGACGCCTGTCAGCCCATTTTGATCGGTCCGTTAGTCGGATGGTGACGTCACGACATTGAGTCTCATATACTCTCGACGAGACTCCGCACGCACGCCAGTCAACTAGTTGGATCTCATTGAAACTGAATGTCATGACGTCACCATCCAACTCTTGGGCCGATCAAAATCAGAGTGTTGAGTTGGCTGGTGTGCAGGATCTCTCTGAGACCAGAGAGTATGTATGTATAGACCCTTTTCACTTCCGCGTTACGGTTGTTTGCGGGGAGCCGCGCGGCATCGAAAAGCACCGTGTAGGGCAAAAAGCTCCACTTGCCTTAGTGATGGCATCTGAATATGTGCACAATCTAAGCAAAGATGCATTTTTATGCCAGAACCAGCACGTAACGGGTTTGTACAGTTGGGTGCCCAACAAGAGAATAGCATCGTTTGACCGTTGTCCACCGCTTCCGCCCTACAAGTGGAGCACGCTGCCATTTTGTTTTGCAAATCACGTGATATGGAGGATGGTAAATGAAAAGGGTCTATAGAGAGGTTTCACTATTGGTCGATTTGCACGGCGAGACACGGGAGGCGCCGCGAAATCACTGTTCGCATGGAGCGGAAAGTAGGTCGCTGCGGTAATAAAAAATACCCGTTTGTGCATTTCCACGGGGCGTAAGAACTTACAAACGGCTCTAAATAGGTTCCATCAGTCCAAAAATATGAACAAACCACAGTAAACAGATATGCACGCTATCTTTGGTGAAGGCTGTCTCTTTCAATTCTTTTTTACCGCAACGACCTGGTTTCGCGATTTGGTGGAAGTGGGATCTCTCTATACATAGCTACATACTCTCTGCTGAAACTAATGTCTTGAGGTCACCATACACATAGTCGGGCGACTGAAATCGAACGGTGCGCGATAGTTGATCTCCTCCACAAGGAAAATACGCACTAGTATTCATGAAGCCAATGTGTGAGCCTAATCAATGAACCTTTCTCGGAACATCGATTCTGTTACGCGTTCATAGTAATATAGATTCAAACCGAACACTACGCAAATACTGAAACAAAGTACAGTTCATATATTTGCTGATATCTGGTAAGTTATCAGTTATAGAATTTCAAATTTAAACAGTATAATGTTTATTCTGCTTCTTTAGCGCAGATCTAAGAGGCATTCTGTACTGTAACATTAAGAGTTACAATGGTGTTAAAATATATAAATGCGTTTACGTAATGGGAATTCGTCTCTGCTCTACGTATAAGTCATTTTTGACATTTTTGAGATATTAAGAAAAAAATGTTTATTTTCCTGTCATTTGGTGTCCTATGCCATTGTGATTTCATTGGGTTATTACATTTTCTATTGGCGCATTTCTTTTTCTGTAATATTATCTGACAGCCCTAGCCCTCAGGAATGCAATGGACCGACAGCTGCCTTTTGGCATAAGTCTGGCATATGCCATTATCGTAGAGCAGCGATGAATGTTGTTTTTATCAATAATTTAAAAAAGAAAAACAAAAGAAGACAGGTCTAAGTTTGCCTTAGGGAGGCACAGGCACGAGGAAAGACGCAATCGACCGAGCTGTAAATTATTCTGTAAACGGCATGACAAATTAATGTCGTACGTTTACATGAAAATGACATCTCATGGAAAGTTTACGTCATTCAAATTACCACTTGTTGAAGACAAAAATAAAATAAAAAATGCTACGATCTATCCCTCTCGGTTATTCACGCTGCAATAGCATGCCAATGATAAGCAATCGATAAAGAGAAGGAATTTTGCAATTGTGCAGCCAGTTCTGTGTTTTTTAAAGGGGAAATCCAAGCTTGTCAGAAACGTGACAGGCTTTTGCACTGTTTCAATGCCTGTGCAGATATTCATGTGAACACTGCAGGCTTGTGTACGTCTAGATAACATCGGGGGTCGCATAGTAAACTATTGTATTTTTTCCACGAAATTTTTCAAGAGAAGCAAACAACCTAATGAGTTTCTCTGTTAGACTTAACAGTTAGATAGTTAAAAAAAGACAACGCGTTATTTTACCCTTATTTTTGAGAATTTAACCCCTGAGTTACAATACAATCTCTCCTGGGCTATAAGCATGCCAAATAGCACACTTTTTTAACCCTATTTTACATTCGGTTTTTCAACCCCCTATTTTACACTCGGGTGGCCTGACAGACCCCCACTATTTACATAGCAAGTTTATTTCATATTCGCATTTTACACACGTCAGACACCCCCCTCCCCCCATATTTTCGTAGTGAAATAATAATATATCTGTTGGTCTGCCAGATCAGTAAACATTGTTTCACATCCCTGCCTTCATTGCCTCCGGGTTGGCGACCAGGTAGTGCAAAAAGAAAAAGAAAACCGAGTCGGTCACCAAAACAACATAAGATAATTCGATTTGGAATCTGACAGACGGCCTGCACACAACCTCCGTGTGGGACAGGGGTTTATAAATAGGCCTGCTCCCCCCACTTGCAGGTGGCCTAACCCCAATAAAGGTAGACTGTCACTCACAGACTGCTACCTCTCGGCAGTGCCTGGGTGACATTCACCTACATGTAGGTCCGGATGAAATAAACAGGCCCACTACCCACACCCGCATGTAGTGAAATTCCACCACAGGTGAGCTGTTGCTCAGGGACTTCCAGTTCTCGAGAGCACCTGGGTGACACTCATTGTCTTTCCTTGCCTGTGTGTTCTATCTCACTACTCCCTCGTCCTTCCATCTAACACCGAGTGGTTCCCGGCCTAGCACCAGCAGCGATAAGACTAAAACTCTCCAAAAGGTGGACACCTTATTGACCCTGAGATGCGACCTGTAACGGGGGGAAATGGAATTCAGGTGGTTCGGTGAACCAATCTGCGGACTGCCCTTCCATCAACACGCCACTCCCACCAGGCCTTCCCCTAAGACTGGGCCGGGGGTGGTATGACCTAAGCCACCCAATCGGTTGGGCTCCGAAGTCTTTGCGATCCGAGAGCCGGGTCAATCCTGGCAGAATTAACACCTGTGAGGAGCATGTCTCTGACGTAGCCCGGCACAGGAGGTCTGGCTATCCGAGCATAGTGTGTCCCCTCGTTGAACTCCGTGGTGGCTGGGAAGCCCCAGAAATAAAGAAAGATCCCAGTGACACTCGGAAACAAACATAACTCTTGACCCTTGCCCAATTCCTGACTCGAAGAAAAGACAGAGACAGGAAGAACGGGGTGGACCCTCCAGCATTCGCAAAAGATCCGTAGCAATGCTGGATCTGAACATCGATGACATAGGGCAGGCCTGGTCACCTTTCTTGGTGATCAGCAGACAAGATCCTGAGATAAAACTAGTCGAGTTACAATAATTTTACTATGTGCCCCCCCCCCCCCCCCAATATTATTCCCTTCGCATGAGACCATTGACTCATGACGTTCAACTGGCATGCCAAGCGATATCGAGCTTTAACTAAGGCGGAAATGGGAGATGGGAAAATCATTTGCACATTAAAATACGAAAATAATTTTTCTGGTTTTGAAAATCAAACACGTTATCAGTGCAAGAGTACTAGACGTTTGCTCCGTGGAACCTTAAGACAACCCAAGCAATTCTGAACCCTCGTAAATAGACGCCTGGTTAACGCAAGCGTTGCGGGTGGTGACGTAAGGAGCAATGGCAAGTCCTATCCATGTCCTCAGGGAAAGACGAACATAAGGGTTTTAAAAATAAAATGTTCTTAGCCTTGTATCTATGAAGACTTGACAGGCACTTTAGTGCATTCTGAAATGTAACCTCCCCCCTCCACACACACACACACACAAAGAAAGAGAGTAAGAGTACGAGAGAGAGACAGAGACAGAGACAGAGAGAGAGAGACAGAGACAGAGAGAGACACGCACACAGAGAGAGGAGAGAGAGAGAGAGAGAGAGAGAGAGAGAGAGAGAGAGAGAGAGAGAGAGAGAGAGAGAGAGAGAGAGAGACAATATAGAATTCTACCCCATTGGGAAATCTGAATTTCAGTCCTGAAAGTCAACGCTGCAAATTGATATACCAGAGATTGCATATTATGCCCCGAGAAGAACAAAAGACTCAAAATGAATCCTTCTAAAACCTTTCTCAGCGTAAAAAGTAAGTCTTACAACAGATGCTCAGTGTAAGCCAACAAACTCTCGATAAGTTACTGTCTTGTTAGGAGATTCTACCGAATTTTTCTGTCAGTGCTGTTATGTCGTTGCAGTCCATTAACCTATCAAAGCTCATTCCAGCAGATTCTCAAGTGTGACACGCTAAAGACGTAGGCTCATCATTCCCAAATGGGCCGATCGAACCCATTGCTAATCAGGCTGAATCCGTATACAGGGAATGTGAATGGTTTTTCTTTGGGGGAAGGGGGGGGGGGAAATGATGTATTATGGAATTTCAAAATAGAACTCTGCGATGTCACACTATTGACTCGCAGTTTTTGTTGTTGCTTTTTTTGAGGGGGGGGGGGGTCTTTTGTAGAAAACTGGTTTCCAATGAGGAATATTTTAGGAATCTTATGTGATCGACGTGGCATCAGCAAAACTACAAAATGGTCTTGCCTCACGAAACTTCAGAGGTTGCAGAGGATTCAGCATTCCGGCAAAGCGCCAGCTATGAAACAAGAGAACACATACAAAAGACCACGATGACACATTTACTTCACAGCATGTTAATGTGTCATGAACCTCTTCACGCAATTGCAAGGACCCAAAATTCAATCGGAGTTCAGTCCACTGTGTTTAGAGTAATACAAAATGTTTTTTTTTTTTTTTTTACGTGTCTCTGTTGTATCCTGTCATAGTGGTTTATGACAAAACAGGAGGGAGACATCCAATTCATGCATAAGAACACAGTAGCCCAGAAAATAGACTTTTTAAAAATCTTTTTTTGCTAACTTTTAATTACTTGTGGTCAAGCATATGCGACGCCCATTTAATTGCGATTGGTCAGTACAGAACAATTAAGATCTGTGCCTCCCACCTTCCACCTAAAATTGCCTGCATTCACAAATCTATATTCTAAAGCTACCCATGAAGGTTACACAAGATAAGCAACAATATCAGTTAATATTATATCATGATTAAAATGATGGGATATCTCCAGGAAAGAAAAGAAAAACAAGGCTCCCCGATAGGATGCAAAATGTCATGGCTGTACGGTGGAGAGGTAGGCAGATAAAACAAAAGTCAAATGTATATGAAATCGAACATAGATTTTAAAAATCTCGATGTTACATTTTGTAACTAACATTTAACGCCTATACTTCCATCTGCAGGCAAACTGAAATCCTGTTATCACGAGAAATTTTCTTCACCCGCGAAAGTGCCATAATTGGCAGGTGTGAAATGGCATGCACACATGTTAAAAAAGTATCATCTAAATCACTAATATGTCACACTATCACCTCCAGGCCACGCATTGTAACAGTAGTTCTTAAACAATCTCTGTCTGACACTTCATAAAATGGGATATATCCTTGTGTCACATGTTGCGTATCTCTTCAGCAGAGCCAAAACAGAAATTTGAACATTTGCGCAAGGTAAAAGGGAAAAACTAATTTTACTGTTTTCGGTTTATTTTATTTTGTTTTCGGGAAATTTGGAGTACCTGCTATTGGCAAGATATTACCGCCATAATTTACCATTTATTTACATTCGCCACAACGTTGCCGGTTGTGCCAGTTCGTTAGACAATCCTAGGTTATCAGCTCAAACTCTACAAGAACAAGAAGATAGGCCATCGTTGCATAATATAAAATGATAATTATAGAAGTTAATGACTCGTTTCACTGTCCTATGGTGGATTGTCTCGAATGCATTTTGTGTAACAAACCGGATTGCATTACAGGCATACAGCCATGCAGTCTCAAGATGTTGCAATATCAAATTGGACAGAGAAGGGACAGAGAAGCCATCTAATGAAACTGACCGGGATACAATATTCTTCTCTTCATCCCCCTCTCCCAATTCCACGCCGCCACCCCTCTGTAAACTCTGCTGTGAACACGGTTAAAGATCTTTCCCCTTACCAATGATGCGAATTATGATTTGTATGCATTATACTGAGATTGTTCCATTTTAGAAGCGCCCCGCTATCAGATATTTCCGAGATATTCACTTATTTTTCTGAATGAACACAGTATGGGACATGAGTACACTTTAACTTTCGCCCCGGCTGTCTACCTGGGCAAATTTGTCTGTCCACACTCGACACATCAGGTGACTAGCAACAAAATTGTTATGCTTGATGTGATGTATAACACGAGTTTACTGTAAAGCTTACTGAGAAGGAGATCGAGCAACAAAGAAAAACAAAATCAACCACCTGCTTAAATATTTCATTTAACAAAACAAAACTAAAAAAAGAACACTTCAATATAACAAACTAATGGAATGTAAAATGCACTGGAGTATATCCAAAATCTTTCTTTTCCCCACGAAGAGGAACGATAAATATATAATAGTGACAAACATTAATATCTTTATTAGAAAAATACCTAGGCAGTAACAGTTTTATTTTGGAAATCGTATGATGCGTCTGTTTTTAGAAAGAAAACTGACGCCTATAAAAGACAACGCTCAAATTATTATACACATATACCACACACGCACTCGCTTACACACAAACATACGGACCAAGAGGCTACTTAGACACATGAATTAGCTAAGGTAAATCAGTAATTCTGATATGCAGCCTATCGCAGTGTCTCTATCAAATGAAGAGCTCAAGCGAAAAACCAGAAATGTCATATTTAAGCTCTGCCGTGCTCAATCATTTTAAATCAGTATAACTCTGTTCAAAATGATAATTATGATCATCATCATTATAAAGTATGTTCACAAATGGACAAAGAAAGGTTGCAAGCAATCAAATCACATGCATAGGGTTTTGAGAAAGTAGAGAGAGAGAAGAGTTGTGGGTTTCTGAACCTTAAAAACATGACTTAGCTGGTTTTCACTTGGGTACTTCGAATTTATAATGGAAATACAAAACACAGATCAACTCACACATCGCCTCGCCAATGAGCCATTTTTCTAGCATGAAGAACTCGAGGAGCGCCGAAGGTTGACAAATAACTAGAACAAGCAAGTCGGCAATAGACAGGTTCATCAGACACATGTTGGTGGCGGTCTTCATCTCCCGGACACACAGGACAACAATAATCACCAGCAGGTTGCCCAGGACGCCGGCCAGGAAGACGGCAACGTTGGTCACAACCACCCATACCTACAGAAATGAGACAGAATGGTTTGTATTGTAGAAATTCACAACACATAGGACACTGTAATTATCCTTTGACATTTTGTGCTCGACTATCCTGTAAATGGGTCTGTTTTAAATTAAATTGGGAATTGTTCAGCCAGAAAGCAAACTATAGGTACTCCACATTTTTTTTTTTTTTTAAATGCAGAGTATGCTAACAATTCTATGCCTTATGAGGATGACAAGTGCCCCTTGTATGTAACTGAATACAGTGCTGAAAATTGGAACCTCCACACTTTGGGGGACGTGTTGCTCTACGGAAGTACAAGCCAGGGCTGGCAGATAGGTTACCGTATTGATTTAATATTCTATATAATACCAGTATTACACACTCTTCATTTTTTATTGTTCGATTGTATGTCTGTTCAATTTTCCATTTGGTGTTTCTGTTGTTGTTGTCTTATTTTTTTTCTTGAAAAAGGTATTTCACCGAAATATTGAGATTTTTTTTGGTCTCCCCTTTTTCTTTGAGTTTCATTGTATCGTCTGGATGTTATTTCTTACGCGAGGCTTTGCTGCGTACAACTTTTTCTTTTTGCCAATATTTGACAGTGCTGAAATAGACCTACTCGTTTAACAAAACAAATTGATTAACTTGTTTCTTATTTGTATTTTGTTTTGTTTGTTTGTCTTCGGAGATGTTAAAAAAAAAGTATACTGCACTCACTACCTCATAGATATCCACTCCTAACTGTGCCGTTAGTCCAATAAAAAAAAAAGTTAAGCCAGTGACAGATTTCAGCTGCGACTAGTGGTCTGTAAAGCGCCCGTTCTATTTTATCAACAACGCCGGGCGAGGAACTTTAAGTAACATAATAAGCAAGCTTAAGTCCATTATACATGGAATACTTTTAACTCTCAGACATTAACCTCAAGACCATCTTCATCATTCTTTCAAAGATTCCGCATTTTTGTGAACATTTCTTAAAGCTCCAGCGCGCATCTTCTTTTAATTGTCCAATGCAAATTTTAACCTAAGCATTCTGTTCAGCAGATGAAGACCCTCACTCATATGTTCGGCGAACATGAAAGTACTGACATCGCAATGTACGCCAGAATAGATGTGATTTAATTAATACGGTCACTTTTGTTCGGAGCGACAGTCATTACTGCTAAACTACATCTATAGCCAATTCTGAATAGAAGCAGGTTATGTTAATTATTAAACGGCTCATGCAAAGTACTGAGATCTGAATGAATACCAGAACAGGTGTGATTTAATTAATAGGCTACAGTCATTTTTATTCTGAATGACAGCCACTACTGCAATACTAGATCTAGAGCCAATTCTGAAAAGAAGCATGTTACACTGATTAATGTTCTTATGTCCTAAAGAGAATGGTGAAGGACTATCGCCTCTGTATTAACCGTAGGATGAGTTTTCTATTCAAGCAACAGTTCGGACTCCAGAAACTTAATTAAGACATCTCTAGATATGATGCCTGCTCAAGGTCCACACACAATTGGCCGGTACTCTACGTGGCATGACATATTTTTTTCATTCATTGGACAAGCTTGTCTCAATGTGCCAAAATGCAAAGATCTAGCATTGTGGAATCCTTTGGGGGAATGAACGCAAGTAAAATGTAATCTGCCCGGCTTCAATTGGCAGCGCATGATTCATAAGCAATAAACCACGGGGGACATTGCAGATGTCATCTTTGAGGTTTGTCCTTCACTGATTTTTCATTGATTTAAAAGTGTAAGATTCGCACTTGTAGCCTGACAGAAGTACTTCAGATATTCTCCTCAGACGTGCCCTTCGGATATTTAAATGAAGCCTGGAGTAGAAGAAGGTGCACTGTTGGGACTAACACGGGGGTTTCCCCGCAACTGATTCTGACTTTTTCATTTCTAGTTTTACCGTAGAAAGACTGACAATTGAGTGATTGAATTGTCTGGCAGGAGATCATATAAACTGTACTACATCGCCAGGGCATGATTCATTCTGAAGATTTGATGTGCTCTCTTTCTGGTTGGTTACTTTGATAAGAGAGAAGAGACATCGTGGAACTGAGCTGGAAGAGAAAACTATTTCAACTTCTCTGGGGGCTGAAGGTGATAGTGGCCCATTATTATGTATATTGACAGTCTTTATTGCCCGGCCAATGAAACTTTCGGCATTTAAAATTCCCGTGAAGGTTGACATGAAACTGACTCCAAATCTCCAGGTCAAAAGCTGACATTGAAGAAAGAAAACAAAGTAATAAGAAATACCGATCCATGGAAAATGTAAAAATAACTCGATAAGGACGAAGAGGAAAGACGAAAAGTAAGAAGGAAAAGGTGGCAAGAAAGAAGACATCAAAGACAAAAATAGGCAAATGAGATGAAAAGAACAACATTTTTTCTGACTTTATCTTAAGAAACGAATCAGTGGATGAGAAAGAAAGAAAACAAAAACTAATATCATAACGAACAAATTTTATACTAGCTTGTGAGCTGTGCAATTTTTGCCGTTACTGTATTGCGTGCGCTAATTATCGCTAATTATTGTGATCTGATAAAACTTTACTATCCTTCGACCCCCCCCCCCCCCCCCCCAATCCCAAATCTGTCAACAACTTTGTGAAACGTAAGCAATGTAAAACACAATATTTATCTCGCCCTTGTTCAAAACCTATGTCATCTTTAAATAATGAATGTTGGCCAATGTCTGTCATCGACGGCATTAGTTCGTTGCGTACCTGGGTCTTCATGACCTACATAATATTTCTTGTCAATGTAAACAACATCTACACTCTGTATGCTCAGCCTCTAGAAAATTAGCATTCTTTCCCTACGTCTGTGACATATGAGTTACATGCTTAGTGTAAGAAATAAGGACTCGTCGAAGACCCAACATCTGACAGCAAGATCACAGAGAGAAAACACGGGTTTCTTTGATGGCAGCAATGAAGGAATGCCAGATTAAAGGTTCTCTCTCTATCAAAACAGAAATGAGACTGCTAATATAAAGCTATATTTGAATCTGTATATGGGTGACCTCATTATTTTGACCTTTATTAATTTCAAATGAATATTTTTTTCTCATACAGATAAACACTAATGAAACTCTAAGAAAACAACGACAGAAGGTAATTATACAGTATGGTTTTTTTGAAGATATATTCATGCAATTTCTTGTACATGCACCCAGTTGTACGATAGATATGGAGCAGACAGAATACTTTTATCCTGTTCTTCACAAGAAAGTTCTGTTTGAAGTACGTTATGACTTTCCGAGAGAAAAAACAAAACAACAACAAACAATTCCACCACCGAATCCAAGATTTCTGTGTCTTTTCAAAGCTTTATGAATGTAAGGTACTAACTTTTCTGTCATTTCAGGAACAACCCTCATGAAATTTGGCCTGCAAACGCACCGTGCTACCTCATTGTTATTTAATACAGTACAGCTGTAAGGTGAATTCTAATTAAAAAAAAAAAAAAAAAGCAAAACAAAAAAACGAAAAAAAAAAAAAACCCGCTGGGACTTAACATCACATTACACTGTGTGCAAGAATTGTCAGCCAGTGTTTTTAAATTCAGCCAGTGAACACGCCTCTGTGGTCTTAATAAGTCAAAGTTCATGTAGGCCACAGAAAAACTTGTATTTTTCAAGATGAAACACAAACTACCTAGGTACTCAAGTTAGATATCTTCATAGAATATTGATGAAATCAAACTATGTCACTGCTCCCCACATAAGAAAAAAAACAACTGTAATCCGTCTACTGTATGTGTGACAATAATTATTCTACCGCCTATGACATCAAAAAATTAATAAGAATCCCTCTTTCTCACTGCCCTTTACCAGCTGTTAGAAGAATCGGCGATATGTTGCTGGTTCTTCCCAGTTGTCTCACCCACAAAGCTTGTAGAAAGTATTTACTGTGTTCGATTACTCTGCATCACTGTAGAAATGGATTCAAGTCTTTTGAGACCAATATTGCTATAACTTAAATTTTGAGTCTGAAAGTTTGTCTGTCCACTTAACGATATATTTTTCTTTTTGGTCTCGAAGGATTGGAGGGAATTAGAAATAATTTATGCACTACAAATGGGCAGCCAGCAAACTGACAAGTGTATAAATTTCGACTCTAGACATAAAGAAATTTATTAATATACCGGTAATTATGTTGTAGGGAAACCTTTGAAGAGCGCGATGCGTCTAAATTTCACATCATTAGGTTTCGCTAATGAACTGGGCGATAGTGAAAAGAACTGCTACAAAACCCACTTTCTGGACAATTTCTTAACCACATGTACATCCATGTGAAAAATTAATTTTGAAACAATAATTTTAAGAGTACAGTCCCCCAAAAATAGTGCAGTTGTTTTAAAATGATACGAAATCCATTAAAATGGTATTTACCACTACGTAGAATGGCATGGTGAAAGGTTCCGGCATAGTGAAGTTGCCCGTCACATTGTCACTACCATTAGCAGGGGGGATCATGAAGAAACTGCCAGCACCGCCACTGCCTTCACCAAGAGCCATATCGATGATACTGTTGTTGCTTCCTCTGCTGCCAATTTCATACTGCATTCCTGGCGACGGATGCTCAACATTTCCCACACTTGCCATTTTCTCGCACCCTCGCACTCTCCTTGTCTCCTCGGCGGGCGTATCCGCTCGCGCACTTTCTCCCACACCCACTTTTCTATTTCTCCCCTCTTCCAAATGCTGATATGAAATGTATCACTTGTAAAGTAGGTGACGCTGACTGGTTCTCACACCGTAGTCCACTAGCGACAGTTAGTTGTACCTCTAATCTGCGGAAGAAATAAAATATAAACATGAGAGCTGTTAAAGTCAGTCCAGATGTAATATCTAGAGGGAATGTCTTTCTACCATTGTTTCTGAGCCGCATGGTACCCACAACCTCTTTTAAAAGCAAATAATATTCTCGAGAGTGCGGAATTTTCTTTAGAAATAATTTCTCTCCAGTCAAATGTACTTCATACGTTCCAGTTCCTGGTCTATCCAGCTCCATGCCAACCAAACAAGTGAAATAAGAAATCCTCTGCTTTTTATTTTGTGGACTTACTTTTTTCTGTTCTAAAAGTTTAAGTCTGTTTTGGCCAAGCCTAATACTATTTGCTTGTTACAGCTGTCAATGTTCTTTTACTGACAACATTTGCTAACCACTTTCAAAGTTATTAATTTTCCTTGTGAGACTAATCAATACACACTACTTGCCTTACATTATAAATATGTTTAGCTTATATATAACTACGTGTAACTAACATCGATCGACTATGCTTTGGTAATGGCAGAGCTAAGAAAGACCAGCTGGGCATGTCTCCAGCGTGTACACTGTTTCTCACTGACCGAATTCTAGTTCCTGTCATCATCTTTTCTTCTATCCAATGCCATGTATTTATTTCTTTTCCTTCTCTCGCTCAGCATGACCTTTGCGCCTATCTCTTCCTGTCAGTCTGTCTATCCATCTAGCTAATAATCCGAATGTCTGCAAGGTGCAATTGTTGAACATCTGCATCTGCAAGCCAACGAATGCGTCATGTCCGGAGGTCTTATGTGTGAACAATATTATTCCCTTAATTAGTTCTCTATTCACGCCTTTACAGGTCAGGCAGTGCAACAATGTCGGCCCAGACGTTAGACTACAATACCCTTATACATCATGTTCAACAGCAGATATTTCTAACTTTCATTTGTGAAAAAACAGTCCAGACTTTAAACTATTTCCAACGCTATAATATAACAATGTAAAAGTATCGCAAAGCTGCTGACATTAAAACATGTATTATTTCCCACAATTTTCGTTCAAGCGTTAAGTGGTAGAAAGTCATATACTTTATTGTAAATGTTTTCAAAAAAAAAAGCCGACGGAATACCTTACCCAGTTCTCATGACACGGTAATTCAAAGACTTCAGCTTTGATTTGATTTGATTTTTTTCATTTTGTATTGTGATAATAATGACATGCAGCCGATTAAGCCATGGAAATGTCCCAAAAGAACAAAAACTCTATATCTAGTTGCCCTCGGCCCCAAATTAAGATAAAAAAAATTTAGTCATCTCATCTTTGATCGATGAAAGTAAAAATTCCGATGATTGGTCATGTTGATTATGTTAGTGCTCGCCCTACTTTGTGTTCCGTGACCTAAATCTATGTCAACTGTCCAGATCTAGGGTAGAGCACGCCCATTTAACTCATCCCTTAATGGTCCTGTCGTTACTCCCTCTTGCCACTACCAATTTAGAAACGAATGGTATGATATATACAAAACAGCGGAAATGGAGGTGGCAGGTTAGTTAGTCTTGCCCTATCTTTATTGATAGTTCACCCGATTTGGTAATGTGAACGCTTGGATGTTCGTGGGCTTTCAGGGAGTACTTTTCAGCGGCAGTTCCATCTTCCACCTTCAAATTCTTGTTTTGGGTAGTCATATTGAATCAGAAAGTATAGATATATAGAGAGATACCACTTCCGCCAAATCGCGAAACTAGGTCGCTGCGGTAAACAACAAATTGAAGAATTGAAAGAGACCGCCTTCACCAAAGATAGTGTGCATATCTGTTTGCTGTGGTGTGTTCATATTTTTGGGCTGAATAAAACTATTTAGAGCCGTTTGTAAGTTCTCACGCCCCGTGGAAATGCACAAACGGATATTGTTTACCGCAGCGACTTACTTTCCGCCCCATGCTAACAGTGGTTTTGCGGAGCCTCCCGTGTCTCGCAGTGCAAATGGACCAATAATGAAACCCCTCTATACATCTATACTCTCTGGTTTAATGACGCTGCGTCACCAAAAACACAATCATGAAATCTACGTCATTAAGAGCATAATTATATCTCCCTTATATTTTACGGATTAAAGGAGGTATCACAGTCAGATGCTGCCAGTAAAGTGTAAACCAAAAGAAACAGTGGCAGAAGCTGTCTGTGTCTGGCCGGGCTTAGTATGATGGAGTCTTCTCAGATTTACTATGAAAATACAGAAAATTATAGTGTGCACTTCTTGTCTGCCAGCGCCTGACTGTCTGATCGGGTATAGTATGATAACTCCCATAATGTCCACTAAACATTGATTTCATTACTTATGTGTCATCATTTCCCATGTGTCTGCCACTATAGCTGAATGCAATAATCAGCATTAACAGCGAAAACAAAACATAGAATAAACAGCTTGAATGGTAGGAAAATGGAACACCAACAACCATATGGATCCAACAAGAACATAGCATCAGCAAGAGTGAAAATATCGATAACGTATCAAATTTCACTAAGCAACTGACAGTGAAGCCTAAGAAGTTCCCATGATAAAACCAGACTCACCCATCACTGGCTGTGGAACGCCATTTAAGATTTTCACAGTACAAATATGGATTGTGTGCCTTCTCTGTGATAAAGTTTAAAGCCAGTGACATTTGCATGCTCTGCCATCTGATTTTTAACAAAACTTATTGGTTAACTTTTTTTCGCAACGACAGGCTATCTGATTTCAAACCCAACATATGAAATGTTTGATCATTCGTTTAGTTTGTGAAAGGGCGGGTCTCCACAACATTATGTTTGTTAATGTCGCCATACAGTTATATAATTACGACCTCTCTATTAAATGTTCAGAAAAACAGTGCAGCACACAGCACTATGGTTTAGATGGTAATAAATATTTTCCAACTCAATTGGTTATCTGCATGCAGTGTTTTTTCTCCTGTTGATTATGATATCATAATCCAGTTCCAATAAAGTCAAATTCAAGATTGGCCAAACTGCACTTGGAGCGTCAGTTCGCGTTATTGGTCACATCGGTATCCGCAAACAGAGAAAGGTAGCTAGCTCTCTTAACTTTGCAGTTTCTGTGCCTAGCCAAGACAGGTAGATAAAAATTCTTTATTTCCATGTGAATACAATACAGATTGTACTGATATAATATCGAAACATTACATCTAAGTGGAAATTGTGCCATGGTGGGTGGCTTTACTTTATCTCTTCTATGGAAGGGATGGACAAAACTGGAACATGTTTTTAAATAGAGTTAATAATTCCTATTATACGACCTGCATCTTTTATTCCAGATTTTGAATGATCCAATAAATGAACTAGATAGATAGATATATAGATAGATAGATAGATAGATAGATAGATAGATAGATAGATAGATAGATAGATAGATAGATAGATAGATAGATAGATAGATACCATGAGATTCTATGTTCTCCAGAATTGTTTGTAACCGGTATGTCCATTGCCACCTCTCTACCACAAACCAATAGAAATGTAAACCTGCTACTAAGCTGAAGCCAGAACCTCAGACTGCGTGCGCCATTATTTACAATACGCTGCTCGTGCATGCAACCCTCTCAGCTAGCCAGAGCCTGGGGATATCTGCACGTGATGAGCCTGTATGTAACATCTTGTGTTTTAATCGAAGTCTAAAACTGACAACAATCTCAGAACAAGAAGCTAAGATGTATATCCAAATAATAGCAACAGAGGGAAATAAGTACAGGTACATGGCAATGAACTTGCAAATTGCTGGGGTAAATTGATTTGACCGCAGGACAGGTGCGCCCTGACATATTCACCGTTTTCAATGGGTCATTTTGACCGCGAGACTCACCTTCCGGTTAACAACCTTTCCATGAGTTTGACGTTAATACCAGTTATTGTTGATTTTTACATTGGGAAGTTCTTTTTGTTCGTTTTTAAATAAACCATTTCCAACAAATCTGGCAGGAATTTCGTGAAATACGTCAAACCGCATTGCCCGTTGGTGTAGATTTATTGCTTTTATCATTCCATCTATGAATTTTATGATTAGCACATCCGTTCACTGTGGCATCTTCGCTTTTATGATCCCTATCAATGCTACTCTTCCTTAATCATCATTAATTTGCTTCACTTAGCTAAGGAAGATGATTCATTCTACTTTCACACAAGTTTTTTCATGTATTTCACGCTAAGATCAGATATATAACAATCACTTTATAATCCCATGAGGGAAATTCTCTTTCACAGAACGTTTAAGAGCACCTACATGGTACACATATCTAACGTATCACTACATATACAGTTATTACAACTCAATAAAGTCAACAGGCATACATCAAGTGACATGGTAAGGAATTTTAGTGAAATATGGCATACATCTAGCTAAAGCGACTTGTTAAGGCGAAGTGCAGAGGGTAAAAACGATCTTCTGTAGCTGTCTGCATCTCAGTTTTCCCCCCTCCTTGTGATTGCACATAAAGAGAGGAGTAAGTTAACTTCAAAGCATTGTATAAAAATGATTAATTTGTTTATTTTGCTATCATTATCGATAATCAATGCTCTACTGTTTAGCATTTATATTTTTAAGGTTGGACGTAGATGAACCCGTTTACCGGTTATCATGATTAATTTTTTGGCGATACCTGCACTGCTCAAATGCACAAACAAAATCTACCCAAATTACAGCGGAATGTCTCTCTATGAACTGCAATAAATGTAAACGTGCTCTGATCACTCTTTCTATTTTAATACGCAAAAAATAATAATACAATTACTCAGAAACACTCCGAGCACACACATGGGGATATGAAACAAGGGCAAGACCGGGTTCTTCTTTAGTCCAGAGTAAAGCATTGAGGATCACATGCCAGGGGCAGTGATCCTCCTTCAGCAGAGATCCCAAACCTGATCTTCTTGCTCCTTTTGTTTAATTTTTTTTTTTTTTTGACAAATCCGGTAAAATTTTAGGCATTGACCATGCATTTTTCTGCGAAGATTCCTTTCAATGAAAATTGGATAACAGAAAAATCCAATCTAGTTCCCCTGATGACAAAAACGTTTTTAAGTGGTTGGCTTAACTATCATGGCAGTATGCTGACTTGAGTATACACTCATTTATATCATTCAACTAGTAACTATACTATACGGGTATTGCCTCCAGGGCCCAACCCGAACGGGAATTTGCAGTTTTGCCAAAAGTAGGAAGGTATTTCACAATTTGCACCCCAATCAATCTAGTTCTGTTCATACAAAAAACGCTTCAAGTGGTTGGCTTGAATATCACAGAAGGTTGACGTGATACACACTCATTAACATCATTCAACTAGTAAAAAAAGATACTTCCTCCATGCCCCTCCCGATGGGGAATTTGCAGGTTTGCCAAAAGTCGGAAGATGTTTTACAAATTCGCCGGTCAACTTAGTTTTGCTCATGTCAAAAACGCTTTAAGTAGTTGGCTATAACAATCAAAGGTTGAGTTCAGGCCAGTTATCCTGCTGAAAAAACAATTTCTGTCAAATAAAATTCAACGCAAGCTGATAAAAATATTGATTATAAGGTTTCTCTATTTTATAAACATATATACACATACATTTTTGTCTTTCTCTGCTATAGACAGGCCAAGTCGACAATACACTGCTGCTACGGTAAAACAGGTTCCTAGCTTCTTCTTCATTCTTCCCTCTTCCCTTCCCCCTCCCAGGTGATTTTAGTGCTCATATTTCAATGTTTACTTCCTCCTCCACCTCCGCCTCACATCCTGAGGTCAGGCTGTCCTAGAGGGCAAACTCCTCTCCAGCTCTATACGTCCATTTAATCTGTAATTGCTGTAAATGTGACGTGATTACAGGAACATCCACCTCCCGTGGAAGATGTGGCGGCGGTGAGGGCGAAAGACAATAGAAATACAGTGACGAGAAATTTACTTATTCAAACTAAGCTCTGTCTGAGAGTTTTAAGCAGAGTGGATCTGCAAACCTGTGGACAGGCTCTTCCCTGACGTGACACCCACTTATTTACCCTGACCTTAAGCACTTATGCTCCATTTTTCTTTGCTGACTTCGGTGTTTTCCACCTTACGTTTTGGGATGATTTTTATCTACAGCTACAAGTACGAATGGACATTTACTAATGCACCATATAAACCCTACCGTGTGTATTTGAAAGTCTGGGCATCTATTATTTAATTGTATTGGTACAATAATGCATCACTCACATAGACTCCTCACACCACCGTAGCTGATAAAAACAGAGTCCAAATAACATACAAATCAGCTCCCGTGCACCCAGAGTTCCATCCATTATTAAGCGACAACCTGCACAAAGAAAGACTACCTCCGTACACTCATCACTGATCTACAATACAGAGATATAGAAAGCAAACTAAATGATATACCTCAAACCGACTGCCTTGTTAAATATTCATGTTAGTTTGAAGATTGTTACATGAGTCTCATAATTATGTAAAGTAATATTTGCGTGTGATAATTGAATTTTAACGCCCAAGTTTTGTTTGTCAGTGGTAAGAAGAGGTGAAAGAATCTGGACATGTCCAGCTCTGGTCAAGGATAGGGAGTGTTTCGATTACAAAGAAATTTAGGAAGAGGAATCTTTCCATGGCTGCTTCGTATTTTCTAGACAGTTACCATACGTGAAATGTATTAAATGTGTAAAAGGTTAATCCATGTTCTTAGCAAAACATGGACACATAAAACAAGATAAATAAAATATACAAAGGATTATTATAAATCGCATAGAGCAATAACGGGCAACGGCCTGACAATGAGTTATCAGGAGATCTTTTCATCGATATTTTGAAAATTTTGTCACGTCACTGTTCGAAAGCAAAGCGCTAGTGTAGAAACGTTCACATCTCAACCGTTTTTGTCAATGTTAGAAGATTTGGCGTATCACCGGTAGTGCTCCATTGACACTTTTCTGTACCGAAGGCTGTAAAACGATACTTTAAGACTAATAACCATCCCCTGATTATCATGACAAAATATCCTGACCGAGAATAGAACTTAAATGGAGAAACTAATCTACAACAACTGATTCAACATCATTCACCCCGGGTGCAGAAAGTGCAAGAGCACTGACATTTTTTGCACTACAATAATGTCAAGTACATCTCATTTGTCATAAATTGCACGCACACTATGGTGGACATGTACCTACAAGTTCATGGCCCGGTTGACAAGCCTAGATAAAAGACCTCGCTGAAGTCTGTATGCTACCATTGTTTTTATCCTGAGTGTCTTCAAAAACAAGCAAGTGAATAAAAGGTGAAGCTAAAGAGGTATGGTCTACAAAATAATGAAAGCTGTTTTATATTACCAGTGATCAGTTTATTCTCTTACACGTTGCTTGACAAGATTTAAATTTACACCATCTTTCACTGGGAAAGCCGCCAAGGCAAATAATTTTCCCGCGATGTATCTGATTTTCATTTTTTTTTCTTTTATCACTACAAAAAACCTTCAACAGCGGTCCAGCTGTCGAAATACACCATTTATGTGTCGGGTATGTAAAATATTTCATCCCAAAACCTCATATGTATCATTGGAAACAAACACTTCTTTGTCATTCTGCATTTGGCAATGTTAACACAGACCTCTCAATCACTTCGGCCGCGGGGCATACTCTGCAACAATTTTTACTAACTCAGTCTGCCTTGCTTATTCTGTGCAATGATTTTAATGCATGAGAAGAAAAGACTTCTCAAAAGCCTTGTCTCCCTGAAATGACAAGGCATGACCAGCTGCATGGACACATTGACACAAAACAAATTTGGTTATAGATCGTCACAATCGTAATATACTGCATAATAATATTATGTATGAAGGATTGTATTAACATTTGCAAAAGAGAAACTCCATCCCTATCCCTATAGAAAAAGAACGAAACAACAACAACAACAAACGAGAAATGAATACTGTCCCTTTCATTTTTTTAGAATACGCCAGTTTACATTTTCTTTTAGATCAACCAGTATTCAGCAAAATCCAATTCATGCAAATTTCAAAAAGGTTTATATTTTACAGAAATGCGATTGAAAGTGTCACGCAGCTATATTCAGAGCTTTCAAAGTCAAGGATATCAAAGTTAAGCAAAACGAGCTTAATCAACAGTATTCTTTCATTTATGTATCAATAGAAAACATTACATTGACAAGGTAGACCAAAGGACGAAAGACTTTTTTTTTTCTTTGGCATTGAATTAATTTTTTAACAAATTGCAGAGCACAGCATCTTCTCTAGAGAAATGACAAGTCAAAGCGATGGCAGGGGCAGAAACGCAGAACAAATTTTTTGGATTTTATGTAAGAATTGTTGATTTTCACAGTTTCTTCTCTCTCTCTCTCTCTTCCATGTGTCTCCGTCTATCTGTGTTTTTCTTTCTCTCTCTGTCTCTGTCTGTCTGTCTCTCTCTGTCTATGTCTGTCTCTTTCTCTCTCTCTCTCTCTCTCTCTATTTCTGTAGGCGCTCTCTCTCTCTATATATATAATAATAATAATAATAATAATGAAGATCATTTATATAGCGCCCAATCCAAACCGTTTGCTCTGGGCGCTTTACAGAAAGTCGTGTTCTCTCCATCTGCAACTCACTCTCTCTCTCTCTCACTCTCTCTCTCACCCTCCCTCTCTGCTATACAACATTGTATACATAGATACACACACATAACATACTATAAGACAGAAATTAAACGATAAAACAGCAAAATTAAAGTGAAATGAGAAAATAAATGGATTGGGAATGAGACTTCACAACTGAACGTGTTTTTTAAAAAGGTGGGTTTTTAGACCAGTTTTGAATTTTGACTCGGTAGATGCTTCCCGCAATGATTTTGGCAGTGAGTTCCAGATGTGCGGGGCACAGTGTGTAAATGCTCTGCCTCCTAGTTTCTTTGACTTGCAGTTAAAAATCTTAAGAAGGCCCTGATCGCTTGATCTTAAAGAACGAGGTGGTGAGTAGGGCTCTATCAGAGTGGAAAGGTAAGGTGGTGCATTTTTGTTTATGCACTTGTAACACAGAACTGCTATTTTATACTGGATTCGCAACTTAACTGGTAACCAGTGCAGTTTAATAAGCATGGGAGTAATGTGTTCACTCTTTTTCTTCTTTAAGACAATTCTGGCAGCTTGGTTTTGAAATCGTTGCAGTCTGTTTAAAGTTTCATTGGGTAAGTTCCCAAGAAGGGAATTGCAGTAATCTAAGCGAGAAAATATAAACGATGAGATCAAGACCATAAGAGAGTCTTCGCTTAGAAAAGATGACATTTGACCTACTCTGCGCATCTCACAGTAGATGGTTCTACACAAATTATGAACATGGAAATGCATGGAGAGCTTTGAGTCAAAATATACCCCCAAATTTCTAGCCTTCTCTGAAAAAGATATGTTCTCATTCCCAATGCAGATATGATCTACCTCACTCGGATTCCATCCTCTCTTTGTGTTACACAATATCACCTCAGTCTTATCTTCATTCATCTTTAGCTTGTTAGATTCCATCCAGTTTTTCACATCATCAATGCAACACTCTATAGAAGTAACTAGTTTCTTGATGTCACAGGGTGGAACAGACATATACAGCTGGGTGTCGTCAGCGTACATATGATATTTCACATTATGCTTTCTTATGATTGAACCAAGTGGCTGTGTATACAGCGTGTACAAAAGAGGACCCAATACAGATCCTTGGGGCACACCAAAATGTAGTTTGAAAGATGTTGACATATTTCTATCTACAAGAACTGATTGAGTACGGTCACATAGATATGACTTGAACCATTTGAGAACAGTCCCAGATAAACCAAAGGTCTTATCTAGCCTCTCAATGAGGATAGAATGGTCAATAGTATCAAAAACTGCACTAAGGTCAAGGAGGGCCAAGATGGAAACCATCCCTCCATCAGCAGCACACAAGAGATCGTTTTGAACTTTGAGAAGGGCAGTCTCTGTGTTATGGAATTCTCTGTAGGCAGATTGATACACTTCATTTAAATTATTTTGACTCAGGTGGTTCTTCAATTGACCAAGAACTACTTTTTCTAAAATTTTTGATACAAATGGAAGATTTGACACGGGCCTGAAATTCTTCAATTCTTCTGGGGACAAATTGTTCTTCTTCAAAAGGGGTGTGACGATTGCTTGTTTAAAAGGTGATGGGACTGTTCCTAACTGGAGCGATTCGTTAATAATAACTGTAACAATCTCAGCAAAACTATCTATGTTGTCAAATAACACAGGTGTTGGAATGGGGTCCAGGCAGCATGACTTAGGTGGGGAGAACTTTATAATTGACTTAACAGTTTCCACTGAAACAGTGTCAAAATGTGACATATATGTCTGTTTCTCTCTCGCTTTCCTTCTCTCCCTGTCTCTCTTTCTTTCCCTCTCTCTCACTGCCGTTCTCTCTCTACCTGTTTGTCTGTCTCTTTCTTTCTCTCTACGTCTCCCTTTCTCTCTCTCTTTCGGCGGCTCTCTCTTTTTCTACTGTCTGTCTGTTTGTCTCTCAGTCTCTGTCTGTCTGTCTCTCTTTCTCTCTCCATGAAACAGCGCCTTGTATTTTGTTTAACATTTAAAGAAGGAAGCCACGGGCGGTGTTTACATTTATATCTGTTTCCATACATTTATATATAAACAATTATGCTTTCCCAAAAACATTCCTTGGCCTCATTCATTTCCTCTCGTGCCTACGTCTCTTTACCTTAGTGTTTCTCAACCTTTGTTTGTCCCTGGCCCCACTCCAGTTGTCCAGAAAAATGTACGCCCCACCTTGATCGCAAGATATCAGTGTACAGTTTTGATTCCTAAACCCCATTCTGAGGTCCTACGCCCCACCTTGATCGCACAATATCAGTATACAGTTTTGATTCCTACGCCCCATTCTGAAGTCCTACGCCCCAAATTGATCGCACAATATCGGTATACAGTATTGATTCCTAAACCCCATTCTGAAGACCTACGCCCCACCTTGATCGCACAATCTCGGTATACAGTTTTGATTCCTACGCCCCATTCTGAAGACCTACGCCCCACCTTGATCGCACAATATCGGTATACAGTTTTGATTCCTACGCCCCATTCTGAAGACCTACGCCCCACCTTGATCGCACAATATCAGTATACAGTTTTGATTCCTAAACCCCATTCTGAAGACCTACGCCCCACCTTGATCGCACAATATCGGTATACAGTATTGATTCCTAAACCCCATTCTGAAGACCTACGCCCCACCTTGATCGCACAATATCAGTATACAGTATTGATTCCTAAACCCCATTCTGAAGACCTACGCCCCACCTTGATCGCACAATATCGGTATACAGTTTTGATTCCTACGCCCATTCTGAAGACCTACGCCCCACCTTGATCGCACAATATCAGTATACAGTTTTAATTCCTAAACCCATTCTGAAGACCTACGCCCCAACTTGATCGCACAATATCGGTATACAGTTTTGATTCCTACGCCCCATTCTGAAGACCTACGCCCCACCTTGATCGCACAATATCAGTATACAGTATTGATTCCTAAACCCCATTCTGAAGACCTACGCCCCACCTTGATCGCACAATATCGGTATACAGTATTGATTCCTAAACCCCATTCTGAAGACCTACGCCCCACCTTGATCGCACATTATCAGTATACATTATTGATTCCTAAACCCCATTCTGAAGACCTACGCCCCACCTTGATCGCACAATATCGGTATACAGTTTTGATTCCTACGCCCATTCTGAAGACCTACGCCCCACCTTGATTGCACAATATCAGTATACAGTATTGATTCGCAAGCCCCATTCTGAAGTCCTACGCCCCACCTTGATCGCACAATATCAGTATACAGTATTGATTCCTAAACCCCATTCTGAAGTCCTACGCCCCACCTTGAGAAACACTGCTGTAACTTAACCACGCCCCAAATTGATCGCACAATATCGGTATACAGTTTTGATTCCTACGCCCCATTCTGAAGACCTACGCCCCACCTTGATCGCACAATATCGGTACACAGTTTTGATTCCTACGCCCCATTCTGAAGACCTACGCCCCACCTTGATCGCACAATATCAGTATACAGTTTTGATTCCTAAACCCCATTCTGAAGACCTACGCCCCAACTTGATCGCACAATATCGGTATACAGTTTTGATTCCTATGCCCATTCTGAAGCCCTACGCCCCACCTTGATCGCACAATATCAGTATACAGTATTGATTCCTAAACCCCATTCTGAAGTCCTACGCCCCACCTTGAGAAACACTGCTGTAACTTAACCACGCCCCAAATTGATCGCACAATATCGGTATACAGTTTTGATTCCTACGCCCCATTCTGAAGACCTACGCCCCACCTTGATCGCACAATATCGGTATACAGTATTGATTCCTAAACCCCATTCTGAAGACCTACGCCCCACCTTGATCGCACAATATCAGTATACAGTATTGATTCCTAAACCCCATTCTGAAGACCTACGCCCCACCTTGATCGCACAATATCGGTATACAGTTTAGATTCCTACGCCCATTCTGAAGACCTACGCCCCACCTTGATCGCACAATATCAGTATACAGTATTGATTCCTACGCCCATTCTGAAGACCTACGCCCCACCTTGACTGCACAATATCAGTATACAGTATTGATTCGCAAGCCCCATTCTGAAGTCCTACGCCCCACCTTGATCGCACAATATCATTATACAATATTGATTCCTAAACCCCATTCTGAAGCCCTACGCCCCACCTTGAGAAACACTGCTGTAACTTAACCTGGCTTACTCTCTGTCTCAACCCTTGGTCTGTGGAACCATGGGCGCTGCCCAGCCGTTTGTTTTCTTGATTATGGTAGGCCTTCATGGCTAACATTAGCTAACTGCCAAAGGAGCTGGTGGCACACAATCAGAACCCTTGTAATGGCTTTTTACGTGGCCACACGACCGATTTACTAATAAAAAAAAAAGAGAAAGACAAATATTCTCACCCAAACATTTCAGAGCTATGAGGTCTATGCACATCTCAATTACAGAACAAAATATCTATCTATCTATCTATCTATCTATCTATCTATCTATCTATCTATCTATCTATCTATCTATCTATCTATCTATCTATCTATCTATCTATCTATCTACCTACCTACCTACCTACCTACCTACCTACCTACCTACCTACCTACTTATCTACCTACCTACCTACCTACCTACCTACCTACCTACCTATCTATCTATCTATCTATCTATCTATCTATCTATCTATCTATCTATCTATCTATCTATCTATCTATCTATCTATCTATCTATCTATCTATCTATCTATCTATCGGTCGGTGGTCTGTCTAACGGTCTGCTTGTCTGTTAAAAAATATAATATGCCCTAATCCTATTGAGTGTCATTAGCTAGCTATGGCATGGACGTATGTTTTCTTCTTTTGGCAGCTTATTTGTCTGTTGCTCCATCTCTCTCATTTTTGATGTCTCTTTCTTTTCCCTATCTCTATCTTTGCATTCAGTAACAATTATCTCTGCGGCGCTGAATTTTTCTCCCGTGGAACTAAGACTCCGGGTATCAACAGGCCCCATCACAGCGGAAGTTGATCGTAACGATGATTATCTGTAAAAGATATTCAGCCAGTTTGAGATGAAATTAATTTAATGAGGTTCTAAGACCCGGGGCACATCACGCCCTCCTCCACTTTCTGCTCTCGATCGAAGTCAACGCGAGTTCTAATGGCAGTATTTATTTGGGAATAAGTTCACCGGGGTAGCGAAAACAACGAAAGGTCGCCGATGTGATGTTTGTGACTTGCCATTGCAAACAATCTATGGCATGTCTTCTAAGGGAATTGATGATTTTTTAAAATTGTTTTAGATAAAACTGCTTTTAGATATGATTTAAAGAAGACAGATACATTCGAATGTTTGCGTCTTTTCATGCTATTTTGCAAAATCAAAAGCTCACTTAGCCTGGATGAACAGACTCCGCACATGAATCAATTAGTCCATCCCCCTAAATGCACATTCTGTTCCACTCCGTACTTTGAAGTGTTCTGCAGTTTATACATCCCTGGATACCGAAAGGCCCTGCTCCTGTTTCACGAAACATACGAGCATACTTCGGACTACAATCATCAAGGGTCGGACACGTTTGACTTAAACCCAACATTTTCTAATGCTGAAACATCAGAGACTCTGAATCTCCTGTCGGTAATTATTTTGCAAAATATAATTCAAAATGTTGAACTGTCCATTGACATTTAGCATATGAACCAGCGGTCGTTCTTTTACGTGAGTATCTTTGCCCAAACAAGCATTTCGTCTTTCAGCCCGCCAGTTGGATTAGAGAGATAAACAACCCTTGCTATTGCGTTGGATCATTAGCGTTTTTAAAACTAATTTCTTTGTTCTTATTGTCATTCGCCAGTTGCAATTCACGTAAAATGGGGAGGAGGGAGAGCGATCGATTTTTCCCCCCATAATTTTGAAGGACGAATGAGCAGCGCTATTATTAGGCCTATAATGCCACGAATCTCTTTCAACTCCTTGTAAGACGAAAAACTGTTCTATGTTCACTGGTTTTGGACATGCCAACCTCAGTTTTGCTGCATCGACCTGTGCGTGCATTCCTCCAGAAACTAAATAGTTATAGGATACGGTACCTGGGCGCAGATTCCACTTTCTGAAATGAAAATATTTAGACAGGTTCAGCTGCACCTGTACTGCCCTAAGCTTTTGTCGTAACAAGTGCGATGGCACTGAGTTCGACTTAATTTGTTCATTTATTATTTTTCAAGACAATTTTCAAAATACTATGCCCCTGCGTTGTTTTGATAATGGCGGGTCCGCCTGAACCGACAGTATCCCCACTTTTAAAATTAATTAGCTGATATTTACTCCGTAATGAAAGGTTAGGATTGGGGGTCATGGGTAAAGCTAGAAGAAGAATGCACGCCCCCAAAATGCATTCAAAATGACCCTCTTGCCAGATAATATTTGCGAATGAACTACTCACCACTTCTGGGTATACGTCACGGGGTATTTGCCATATTATTGTATACGAAATTTTTTACGGATTTTGAGATTTTGTCATGAAAATAGTTTTCTCAGTCCTAATTTCATTTTATATAAGTGTCATTATAATCGATTAAAGTTTTTCGAGGAATGTGTCTGTGATGTAATGTTGAATTATTATTTCACATAACTCTTCAAAGTTTCAATCCTTATTTCCTCAAAAAATACCCACAACAATAATTATGGAAAATACCCGTCGATATAAAACCGCCAGAACACAGAGAGAAGTTTAGCTGTACCTGTTGCAGCACTTTGCCTTTGGACATAGCTACAGATTGCTCACTTTTTTTCCTTAAATCCCAGTGAAAAGTCACATTGCAAAAATCTTGACACATCCTGCCTCAAGCAATAACTGACCTGAATCAAGTATTTGTCAAGAGACAGATGAATACCAGGTGCCCGTCCTTCACGGAGGTTTAGAAAAGCTTAAAGATAAACAGATAGACAAAACTCCACTCGTAAAGATACGGATAAAAGTGCCAGTTAAGAGGTGTAGTGTATCTATCTATCTATCTATCTATCTATCTATCTATCTATCTATCTATCTATCTATCTATCTATCTATCTATCTATCTATCTATCTATCTATCTATCTATCTATCTATCTATCTGTCTACCTACCTCTCTATCTGTCTATCTATCTATCTGCTTGTCTGTCTACCTATTTGCCAGGCTGGCTGGCTGACCGGCTGTCTGTCCGTCTATCTGTCTGTCTGTCTGACTAGCTGGCTGACCGGCTGTCTGTCTTGTCTGGTTGTCTGGCTGTCTGTCTGTCTATCTAGCTGTCTGTCTGTCTGTCTGGCGAGCTGGCTATCTGCCTATCTAAATGAATAATACTTCAAATTTTGCGACGAATCAATGTCAAGATCAACAACGCTGCATTACAAAGCACAAACTGCAAGCAATCACACACACTGTCTGAAATCCCATTATTTTATCAAACACCTTTGAACACCCTCTAAGCCAGTAAATTACAGCCCCATGAAAGTGAGCGCCTGGATAATAAAAAAATGTTTATCTTTGTCTGGCTTGGTGTAATTTGATGTCAAAAAATAGACCTTGGTTTTAGGCCACTTATTGACTCTCCAACTGTCGACTCTAACACCGTTCTTCATTGGCCCAGAAAGCTGATGATGTAACTTTTTATCTTATCTCTCGCCACAATCACACCGAAGCTATGCTGAATTTTCTATACTACATAAATAATGATTTTTCTCTCTTGTCTTACCGTGATGCATTCGCAGCTCCTAGGAGAGAAAAGTGTTTCTCAAGGTGGGGCACATACCCCACCGGTGGGGCGAGACAACATTTTGATGGGGACTGTGACTTCAGAATGGAGGGTAGAGATATAATGTGTACTAACTTTGTCCGATCATAATGGGGCGAATGTTTTTTTTTAATTGAAGTGGCGCGTGGGGCAAAAAAGCCTGAGAAACACTATCCTAGGGTACTTCGAGGGGTATTTGCCAAACTGTTGTATGCGACATTTTGCCGATTTTGAGGTTTTGTCTTGAAAGTCGTTCTCTCACTCCTAATGTTATCAAGTGTCACATGGATGTATTTTGTGTGGGCATTTTTATGCAAGTTTCGAATTTGAAGTATATTGAACAAAACCCTGATTTTACACAACTCTTCAAACTTTCAGTCCTCATTTTCTCGAAGAGGCAAAAATGCTCATGAAAAATACCCGACGATTTGTGCTCTCAGCCATAATTTCCCACAACTGACCCCTCCACCCACACAGCATTTCCTCTGAGTATAGACTGTTCTCTCATTCGCTAATCAGTCCCCGAATCACACTAGGCCTAATCAGATCTGCATCTGTTATCTCTCTGTCTTCTTTCCCAGTGGGTCTCTTTACCCAGGTTGCTTAAATGAAACTATAATAATCCTTCCTATGGAGCAAATGAACGGTCGATGATGAATTAATCTGAATTATTGTGCCTTGGAGATGATTTCTTGGTCTTGTCCTACTTCAGCACTTTCCAAGAACGCTGCGTTACTTGATGTATCACAGTGAAACATGTTCTTACATGAATAAATGTTTACAATGCTGGGGCAATTAGTATTTCACAGTCACAATGTGGCAAAAAGAAAAGATTATTTGTTGCAAAGCCTCTCTTAAGAAATAATTCTGAAACGATACAATCAAAGGCAAAGGGAAAGGGAGGCAAATCAAGCTCGCGGTCAGTGGACCTCCATCAGGCAAAAACGAAGGTATAAAAAGAAATCAAACAATATAAAGAAATCGTAAAAATCTCAAAAACGCAGATACTTTCCAAGCATATTTGAGGTCTAAATACACAATAACTGGACAGTAGGATACCCTGGTCAGCACGATACCTCCATCTGACTCTTTGTTCAACGTGTCAGTGAAAGAAACACAAAGAATGTCTAAATTCATCGAAGTTTTGATGGCGAAAAGTTTCTATTGCACGAATACAATAAACAGTTCACTGGAAACATATTCACTGGTGCAGTTTACCGGTCAGTCGGACCATTCGAGAGATCCCAAAAAGCAGTTAAAAAAATCTCGCAATGATAAAATCCTGATAAGTAAGAAAGTCGCCGATGGACAGCATTCACGACAGTGCTCCTGATAAACACAACCTCGCCAACACACCGCCTGAGTATTCCTATGAGTTTTCTATTACTGTTTCTGCAATTAAAAGTTCTCGAAAACGTCGATGCTTAAACGAGAACGTCCCTCAGCTATCATGTTGGTCTAACTCTCAGTCCGTCTGTATCTCTCTATTTGTGGGCGGAGAGAGTGAAGGGGGGCAGGTCTAACAGGAGACAGATCAATTAAATTGGAATTAAATCTGAGCAAAACTCCTTAACGTCTTCTCAAGGAAGAAGAGAAATTCAAAGTACTGGTGGGAAAAAAAAAAGCCCGAGAGTGTAAGCTAGCACAAGCTGAACAGACAGCAATTAATTTGGCTTTATCGTATAAGTTGTGAGATTCGGCAATAAACACCCTGTCTCCCCACCCCATCGCTCCTAGTCAAATAGTAGGAAAATCATCATTACTTCATCACAAAACCCACGAGACACTCAATCAATTTTATGTTTGCCCATTTGTTTATAATGATTAAAACTGCGTAACAATTACCTTAAATGGCCTTTCTCTCTTAATCTCTAGTAAACACGACAGGGAAATGGGGAAATAACAAGTAGGGATTACAACAGCATTAAATCTATCCGTTCGTCTTCCAGAAGGCTTATCTCTATTATCTGTCCTTGTATTTCTCATTTGATCCAAACGCCTGGTTTTCAAAACCAGTGAAATCCATATTGCTTGACTGCTATCAATTCATCTAAGGCTATTCAATTTGCAAAATTTCACTTCAATCACTAGGTTCCAATTTATTACCCATAATGAAATGATAAAAGTACGCTAATTTATTTGTTAGCGAATTTACTCCATAATACTCTCTTTCTCTCTCTCTGCTTCTCTCCTCTCTCTCTCTCTCTCTCTCACCCTCTTCCTCTGTCTCTCTTTCTTTCTCTCCCTCACACACACACACCCTCTCTCTCGCACATACACGCACAGACACACAAATCTTGAATAAACTGCATCTCAAAGGTCAGTGAAGTTCAGTAATAACAGCCGACCAAACTTTGATATCACGGGACTTATACCGTTCAAATGTCCCTCTCACCTTCAGCTACCGCTACACCCTGTGCAAAAGTTTCGTGCAGAAAAGAAAGATTTTCGCTGATAAAAGCTGTTGCATAAGGAAAAAAAAAAACGGGGAGGAGGCGAGGTTTAATGTGTTCAGAGGAAAAAATGAACGAACGAAAGAGCTAAACTTATCTGACATGATATCTCTCGCCCAGTGTGTCAGACAACAGTTATCAGTAAATGACACTGTGATTAACTACAACTACATGTAGCAAATTTTTGACCTTGTCAGTTGATTAACCGATCTTGTGTTGTTGGGGGTTTTTCTTGTTATTGTTTACGACCCCAGAGAAAAAATGTTGGACTGGTTTGCCGTGACGTATCTTCATCATCTTTTTGCAACTTTGTTTACATATTAAGAGAATAATTATTTTCCATCCCATGTTGGATAGAATTTTTTCCTTCTTCTAATGTTTTGGCGAAAACTGCACCGAATTGGCCGATATTAAAAAGCAGTCGAACATGAATAACTGCCGGTAAAAAAAAAACAGCAAGAAATATCTGAAAAACATCAACAACAACAACAAAAAAACAACAAAACGTTTAAACTAAGAAAGTGACGAACAAATGGGGCGTTTGCAACCAGTCTATCCAAACACGGATCCAAGCAGGTTTTTCATGGTCAAAACTACCCTGTTTTAATTCGGCGGGCCAGGAGATTACTCTGATTAGAAGCGGGGCAGAACTCCGAAAGATATAACAGATGGACTTGATTATTCAAAACAGTGGACTTGATTATTCAAAGCAGCTTTCGGCTGAGGCCCCCGAGAAACAAAGATCTTCCACATTCGAAACAATGAATGGACAAGGCCCAGACTAGGAAGGGACAATGGGCAATCATGGTCAGAGAATGAGAACAGGTGAATTCTTCCAAGATTGATAGCAGAACAGGGATAAGTAAGTTACCCAAGTACCATATTATATTACAACGGGTGTGGGCGTTGTCGGTTAGATCACTGTTTCTCACGGTGGGGCGCGGGGGTGGGGCCTGGGATTTCAGAATGAGGCGTAGGGATTTTTCCTAGAAATCTTAATTTCATAGTGTATTTTAAGTTAACACTGGCTCCCACTGACGTAAGAAACACGTGGATAAAACTAAAGTTTTAATTGAAACTTCTTTTGAGTGTATGCATATTGATATATAAATATTTTAAAAATCTCTTTTTAATATAATACTGTATGCTTCGCCTGATTATGATGGGGCGCACATTGTTGTTGTTTTTTTAAAATTTGAAGTGAGGGTGGGCCAAGGTTCGGAAATACTGGGTTACATGTGGCCAAGCATCTGAGACTAGACAGGTCTGTGAACCATTGAAAGATGAAAGACATAATTATTCTGGAAGCTATTTGGTTATGTGTGTATTTTCTTAACGAATAGACTACCATCTGTGATTAATACTGTGATTAATTACTTTCTTTATATACAGAACTTCAGCTCTGAGTTCAAGAATCACTGAGTGCGTGGCATGTTCATCTAAAGTGTCTGATCTATGATTTTGATATTTCATGAGTGATTTCAAACATGCTTCTTGCATCATCAAATTCCAGAAATTATGCACAAATTTCAATGCAGGCAGCCATTGCATCAACTCGAAGGTGGGCAAGTCGCCATTAATTTTGAGCAGTGGCAGTTTACGTAATTTGCGAGGAAGGTGGGGACCTAACTTTAAAGCGTCCTCCACATACGTGAAAACAGTCCACGTAATGACACGTAATGACTCACAGTTGAGTGGTGGCCCCAGGACAGTTGTGGAGGTGTAGTATGTTTTGTGCCTAAGTGTAGAGGATTTAGCGGCCAAGTGGTTGGTGTTGATAATCATGGATCCGACCTCCCCCGCAGACTCCTAAGCGATAACGTCATCAACGAGTTCATGAAATATTTTATTGGAGGTCATAAATAGGAATCTAAGTCTAGCCAGAAATTACAATCAATGTCATTGCAAATGGATTCAGTTTGAGATAGTCATGTTAACAGACAGACAGACAGACAGAAAGGCAGACGCACAGACGACAGATAGGCAGGCAGGCAGACAGACTGTCAAACTGATAGATAGATAGATAGATAGATAGATAGATAGATAGATAGATAGACAGATAGATAGATAGATAGATAGATAGATAGATAGATAGATAGATAGATAGATAGAAAGATAGACAGATAGATAGATAGACAGATAGATAGATAGATAGATAGATAGATAGATAGATAGATAGATAGATAGATAGATAGATAGATAGATAGATAGATAGATAGATAGCCTTGTTCGAGGTCTACTCTGGTAAACTGAATAATTGCGTTCGCATTCTTAATCAATATCTCCCATCACGAGATCCTTTGTTCAACTTTCTCGATTGTCTTAAAGATTTTCTGGTCAGAGCTTGTGGACTCCAAGTAGGCTACTGATGAAAATAAAACCAATGAAGTAACGACTTTAATCACTGTCATCAGGCGAAGGTCTGAAAAGTTCTTTGATAATGAATTTCAGGGCTCGTCCTCTGTACTGCATCTTCAAATCTTCTAATGAACGCCAGGTCAGTGAACTTCATGGAACCTGAATTTACATGTTAAAAAGCCGTTCATTAGCATTCATTGGTGGCCTTATTTCCTTTATACTATGATAATGATTGAAACGTCAGCCATTACATTGTCTGAATTCTAAGACTGTTGATCACGGCTCACTCAAGACTGTAAAGATGAATCAGTAATGTCATGGACAAGCCAACGACGTTAAGGCACACGGCACACGGGTCGTTCATGGTTCATGGTTTATCATTCACAGTTCAACTGTGGAAATAGTAAACTCTTGTCAAGTAACGAGGTAGATCACATACTTGTTCAAGGTTATCGTTTTACGTCAGAACTCAACGTGAATCATTCATGTAACAGGAAAGCTCACTTTTTGGTAAGCTTAGTTTGACCAAAGATATCAGATACAATCTGATGAGGCACTCCCTTCTTAAATATCGTGCACACAGTTTGCGCGCTGACCGGGGACGGGACCCATGGCGTATTGCATGAAAAGAATGCTTGATATAATGATAAATTAATGATGCGGATTTGTTGCAGTGCTACTGCGACTAAAAAAAAAAAAGCCAGAGTTTTCCTACAGCGATTGAACTTATAATTACAATATAAGTGACTTCAATCAAGGCCCATGGCGATAGCTGAACGATGAACAAAATCCAATATTTCCTCTATATTGGCTTCGTAAAACATAGCATTCTTCAAGACTTCCGGCCATTCGCCGCTAGGTGGCGGTGCCAAATTTGTGCACGCTGAACTCGCTAGCTATCCTACCTTATTGTATCTAACATCTTTGGTATTATATGACTCACCTTCTCACACTGAAATTTGGCGATTTGGTGATACATTTTTTAACGATATAAACGATAGACGAAAGACGTTAAATTGCGCTAAACTATGAACGACGATGCACCCGTGTGCCGCCTGCCTACGAGATTCATATTATTAAGTTCTTCCTGTATCTTCGCTCACTAACATTTACAGGAAAGAGGAGTGAGGGGCTTGAATAGGATTGGCTGGGCTCTTTGTTCACCGTTTGCGAGTAATATGAAATTACCTGCTCTCTCGTTTTCTTCGTACATTCTTTATTCAAAGATGCATCACAGACATGCGCACCACAAACCTGCTATAGATCAGTATTCTTGCATGCAGTCCAAAACAAGCAGCGGCATACAAGATGAGAATGAAAATGTTTGTAAAACAAGCAGGGCAACCCCGTTCCTGCCTATGGTTTGAGACACGATGTGAACATCAGCTTAAGTGCTAACTTTTTAAAAAATCACTCACATATCGCGACCTTCGTTCTTATTTGTTCTGTTTCCATTTTCTGAAAAAAAAATGGAGATCTTTCAGTATGTAGAAGAGGTGCAACTATTAACAAATGAACACTTTGATACTTGTTTAAAATGCCTTGTGGCTCTCAGCAAAGCTGTTTCACGGTTGCAATTTATTTTAACTCCTTATCATAATGCTGTTGTGAGGGAGCGTAATGTACTTACAGAGCTGAAAAGAGAAAACTACTGAGTTGGGTTCACTACTCACTTAAAGCTTTTTGTGTGGAATACCACGGGCCCCAGCAGTTGTGCAACAGCGGCAAACGTTTCACGTCGAATTTCTCAGTTGTGCAAAAAGTGGAACTGGAACAGACAAGAACTAAGGTCGCCATACATCCAAACTGAGCAAGACATTCAGCGAAAGCAATGATGACGTATCAGTTCTATCCTACTCTCTTCATGACATCTGTCTCTTGGCGTCTAACATCATGCATGAACAGGACCGACTGTTGCGGGCTGCTGAAAAACAACGACAACAAGATAGATGAAGAATGAAGAAAAAAGCCCAAAAGCCCTGGGGTTAAGGTTCTCAAGAAACAACAATTTTTCGTTCGGTGTCGGCATGTCGAGAGGCCTGTGATTCTGACTGATGTAAACAATTACATAAATACCCCCCCCCCCCTCTCTCCCTATTCCCCACACCCACCCAATTGCCAAGCACTCACAAAACAAAGACGACCGAAAGCATAGGTCCGTCTATCTCTCTCAGCGCATCCTGAATAAAAGATACCATGCCACAAATACAATGCACTTCAAATCAAATAATTCGTTCAAGCTCCGTAAAGCATTTCGTTTTCCTTTTCCCATACATTTCTGTTTCAACAGGGAGGCCTTTTTCTTATTCAATTACTGTGCAAACTTTTGGTTTTCTCTTAAATGTCATAGATAGACGGATAGATGGACAGAATTTTCTTTCTCCTAGCTCCATCGGCATAGAGTTTCACTGCTTTCTGAAGAATCTTTTTTTTAAAAGAAAATGCCTTTTCTGATATTTACCCTATTGGACAAGATCACAACTTTCTCATACTTGTACTTTAATTTTCATTTTATTCATTTATTCACCTCTGGCCTTGGTCGTTTATTTCCTCCCCCCACCCCCCCCCTTTTTTTTCCAAAGAGTGTACGTGGATCAAGACTTCCTGAAACACCTGCTGAAACGTAAACTCAGCTTGAAAACCTCATTAGATAGGTTTCCGCATCTAAACATCCAGATGTAGTTCGCTTCAGTAAAATGTTCATTTGAAGTTTCATTAAGATGCCATCTTGAGGCTGAACGAGCACCTGCATTGCTTCAAGTAAACGTAAAGTTCTCAGGTTAAGTAATCAGAAGTGAAAAGCATCTGGTGTTTCATGTATGGGTGTGTACCATTTGCAGCTGCTGATTTTTTTTTTCCGCTCAGTATTTTCTCTCGCTCCACGCGAAGGTGTCTAGCATCTACAACAGTGTTTATCAACCTTTTTTTGTTCCATGGTCAACTTCAATCTAATTTAAAAAAATCTATACATATGTATAACATGTGCCCCACCATGATCAAACATATAGATATACTAAAAGATTTCCAAAATATTTTCATATTATTAAGTTCGATGTTTCTATCCGAGCTAAACAGGGAAACCACAAACGCAACGAAACAAAACTACAGTTTATTCATACAAATAAGTTAAAATACAATGCTAAATTAAGATTTCTATGAAAAATCCCTACGCCCTATGCTGAAGTCCCACGTCTCACTAAAATATTGCCACGCCCCACCTGTGGAGCACAGGTCCCACCTTGGGAAACACCGACCTACATAGACGTTCTTTTGCTTACTGATATGCAGAGTTTTAATACGCAGCTCATTAGAAAGATATTAATCTTCTTTTTTTTTTTTTTTGCTCCCCAATGGTAAGTGAATGTATTGCCGTTGTTACTGTTGTTGTTGTCTTTTTCTTGAGGTTTTATGTTCCATAGCAACACTCTGAGACTATATCAAAAACAAGGTTTGGAGCCCCCGCCAGGCTGCCGACAAATGAATCGAGTACACTAAAAACATTGCGAGAAGTTATCGTCCTCTTGTCACGATGAAAACAATAGTGAATGACAAATGATTAGGAATTTTCAAAATGAAAAAAAAATACAAAAACAAAAAAAGCAAAACAACAACAACAACGTGGAATTGTACTCAAATCAGAGGAGGCTGTTTTACTCAGCTGACGTCCAAGCATCAAAGATGATGTCAACATACTTTCTATGTCTCGATGGTACCTTTGTTCACATCGCAAAACAAAGCCTATTCAGTTTTCGCAGTGAATTTTTACACTTAAAGAAGAAAGTGGAGGCGGACAGCAAATTAATGAAAATGAGTGTAAAAATGGTTAAGATCTTTAGAAATGGGAAAGGCCTGGAAGAATAAGAACAACCTATTTCACAGACTGGTCTAATCAAGACAGAAACTACGGACAAATCGATGTTCAAGTACTTGTAAGAGCACTAAGAAGTATAATGACATTGGTGGGAGCAAAATACCTTTCACATAAACAACATCAATGCAAAGCCGAGACACAAAAGAAGAAAGAAGAAAGTCACTGACAAGTTAGATGGAAAAAAGCTTTGTCTGTTGTCAGGGCAATTTTACGTTTTCGGTGGTTCAGGAGTTGCCGACAGGGAGGGGGAAAAAAAAAGAATTTAAAATAAAACAAGGCGCGAGAGTGGCGTCTTCCTGGTGTTGACGGCCATGATAGAGGCATACCAAGTAGGAAAAATGTTTCCCATAGGCCTACCCATTGCGGGACAAGTTTCCTATGTACAATCAAGCTGATAAGAAAAAAGACAGTTTGGAAGTCTTAAGCTTTGCTACTCAACGTGTTTGATATTGAAGTTAATTCGCCTTTAATACTCAGGTTCTTGTTTGGGGTAACTCAAGAACAGTACTGAAACTTTTAGCTTACAGTGACTCTCTCTCTCTCTCTCTCTGTCTGTCTCTCTCTCTCTTCATAATTTGTTTTGCGATTGGGCCACAACAAACACCCAAACATCCATTAAAGCAACAGTCACAGATCCGGCGAAGAATTTACCAAATCAAATAATTATGTAGCTAAGTAATCTTCGCGAGTGTAAGACATGATATTTCTGTTACCTAGATTATATAATGAGTATGGTTTATGACATTACTCATGGGCCAAATAAGCTCATTGTAGGAAACGTTACCAAACTCTCCACTACTGGAATCATTAGATTCTGTCTGTCATCTGGGCCATCTAACGATATTCCAGCTTTAACAACTTCCACACAGATAGGTTATGTCACTAATTGGATGCTCAGTCACCTGCTCAAACTAGCTTCTCTAAGTAACGAGACACAACTCATAGAGGCCGAATTTACAGTCCCTGCAATCCATTCAAAATGTTTGAATCGAAGACAGATAAAGGTCTTCATATACCAATTTTCAGCTACGAACGCACCGAAACACACATTTTTCAAAGTGGTAGTAATAAAAATATACTATCATTGCAAAATTACGCGTCTAAAATGTACTGCAGATTCGTAGAACAAAGACAACTTTACGTATTCACTGAAACACATATTTCTTAAAAGTGATAATAAATTTCAAAAAAATATATACTACCATTGCAAAACAATATGTTTAAAATGTACTGCAGACTGGTAGAACAAAGACGAGGCGTGTATTATAAGCTCCATTCCTTGCATTCCTGTGCCACGATCCGTTCTTGTCTTATGAAATCTTATCTGATTGAAACTTGAACCCCTTCCCTGCTTTGACCGAAATTGTTCCGGGCTGTCTGATCTCGCTATACTGCCATGTGTGCGGAACTGCATTCGTATGCATTTCTTGAGAGATCATATGGAAACAATTCCCGAACTATGATTGCTTTGTATGTCCTAGCGTGTATTTTGACAGTGTGGCATTTGTGGTGTGTAATTTTTTAGATGTGCTTGTTTTGTCCCCTTTCGCACCCGGCATGTGAATGGTAACCTGTGTGGCAGGCGAGGGGTTAAAGCAAAGAAGATCTTCGGTGAAAGCAAACAACGGTTGCGTGACATCACCCAGGCCGGGAAGTGATGAGGAGTACCCATGCATGTGGGAATTTTATAAAGTATCCTTCCATCCCACTCCCACCCAGTGCCCAAATCCCCAACCCTCAAACTAGAAAACAAAAATTATAACAACTGCTGAAACCAACTCTGGAGTAAAGCATTTCCAGGTCTGGGCCGATCAAATAATATTATCAAATAGCATTAGCTCGGAAAAATAAATACAAACCTGCAAAGCCTATAATGGCCGTTGATGGTGGATTCTGCCATACAAAGACAGAATAAAAGAAAGGCACTTGTGTGGTCAATGCGGCACAGAAACATCATATTAATAACGTTTAACGTAAGGCCTGATAACATTATGCATGGTTAATTATGAGCGTTAGGACAAGAATGGTCAACAGAGAAACAAAAAATTCTCAAAAGCAGACACCAGTGTGCGTTTACTTTTTATGACAAATTTCTACTTTGCTCCGCGAGAAGGCAATGAATGACCCATTTTTTGTTATTGCCACACATACGAAATATATTTGGAGTTACACGATTTTTAAAACTTCGCTAGGAAACAAGAAATACCTCTGCAAAAACATAATCACTCAATCAATAATATATATTTGTGGACTTCGAGAAACAATTTACCTGTTTTTTCAATAAATGTAGCACTTACAGCTTTCAAAATTGGCACGAATAGTTCAAATTACCTGAAGCTCGACAAGACAGCCGTGAAACTTACCATAACAGAAGCATTTATTTTCAATTTTTTTTTTTTTTTTGCAAAATGTATTTTTTTCGAATATTTCTATCAGAGCAGTGAGGCGTCGAATCATAGGTGTTAATCTGCATAAATCCTGCAATGAAACGGAAAAAGAACAATACCTAGCATTGCGTCCAGATTTAGAAATCTGTTTTTTTTTTTTTTTTAGCTTTCTTATGTACGCGGGCGTATGTGTGTACAAAAAAATTTAATGATTAATTGTTGTGTTTTTGTTACATACAAAAATATGAATCAAATTGCTAAGCAAAACATTGCGCGACATTAGTTCTTGTTTGTTTTGTCTCCATTTTTTTGAAAACTCGAGATCTTTTAATATTTAGAAAATTTATCACAAATGCGCACTTCGACACTTTTTAAAAACGCATTGTGGCACTTATCAAACTGCTCCGCGGTTCCGATTTATTCTAACTCCTTATCATAATACTAAAACCGCAAGAGTTTAAAGTGGAGTTTCTCAGTTGAGCAAAAAGTGGAGTCAGAACAAAAAGAACTAAGAACGCGATAGGTTTGCAGTTCCGGCGTGGCTGGCCTCTACTGCTTGTGTCTTCACAAACTGGAACGGACCCATGCACTGCAGAATTTTGTGATGAGCTGTGATTAAATGTCTAATACAATATGTGTACAGTTTATATTACTTAAACAAAGTGAATGAGAGTGGAAAGGAAACAGGCTATGAACATAAATATCCAGCATCATTAATTATCATAATGTTTAACTTAAAAGTCGCTGAACCATCTTTCTGGGTTTAATTAATCTGTGCTTGATGTACCGTTGCCATTCACAAATAAGACGTTTCATGTGACTAACTCTAACGCACAATACGTTGGTTTATCCAGTTCAGACGAGATCCGCACCTATAGACACCAGTTCAAGGAAGTAGAGCAAGAGGTTGACAAAATAATCAATTATGCCCCCCCTCCCCCAAGGACATTTATGTAATTGTGGAAATAGAGATAGGGGCCTTCCACAAAGTACTTACGCTCGGAAGGGGGCTTGCCCCCAGCGTATGAAACGCGTACAGGAGGGGAGGATTTCAGTAAGGTGTATGCGCGCCTTCCAATTACGTTAACGAATTTAAAAGTTCAGTTTTATTTATATTGTTTCAACAAAAAAAAGTTGTAGCATTGTACTAAAATCCTATATACTGCTATGTTTGTAATGGAACAATCAAATAATCTGTGCAAAATACCATTTAAAGTTTCAGAATATCAGGCCCCTATCACGGGCATTGACCATTTCAATGGTCTTAGGTTGGAACAAGGAGGGAATGGGGTGGGGAGCTAAGTATATGAAGAGCATACATGATGGAGAAGGGGGAAAGAGAGGTTTAAAAAAATCGTCAAGAGCTTACGTACTTTATGGACGTCCCCAAAGTGAGAGACGCAAATGCCGCAGTAAACCAGTAGACTAGACGACATTTATAGTCTGGCTCTTGCGTACGAGGACTTTCACCCAGATCATTTATTCCGTCGGCCAATCTGAGACTTGGGGAAATGTAGACTCTGAAACTAATTATTGCATCACTTCAAAGAAATGGTCTGGTCAAACGGTGTAAACGCTGGTCAGGGCGTGATATTGACTGATCGATAACCAGGATTCTGCACAAGAAACTGAACTTCAGGGAGCATTATTTGATCTGTAGAGAACGCCTACAGCAGTGACGCCGAGGAAAGGAAGATAGCACTATTCTTCAAGACTATACCAAATACTATCTCTGCTGGACATCTGGTGGCGTTTCAGTCCTTTTCAACAGCTCTGTATATTGCTCAGCTTCAAAATATTAACAGAGGGGGTTATATCTCAGCAAACTAACAAAATATTTCAATTATCAGGATATTTTTAATGTGGTCTTGCAAATTTTGTATTTTGAGTGGGTTTCATACAATCCTCAAAAATATGCCTAATAAAACAAAATGATATAGTTGTTTACGCATGATTTGTTTGGAATTTCTAAGTATGGTTATCCTATAATCATTACATCACCACTAAACATTGCACGGCGAATGCGACAGAATCCAGTGATCGCAGAGGGACAGAGAGGAAACCATTATCCATGATGAAGGCAATTTTAGAAGGTGAAGGTGGGGGGGGGGGGGAGGGGGGGGGTCATGAGATAAGGTAGGAAAGACATGCTAGATGCCCCCTCCCTATTCTCTAAAATTTACAAATCAAGCACTGATGTACACAAGTGTTTGAACAATAGATAAACCAAGTTTTTAGAAATCCAGTGAACCTAGGACGCAAATAGTTTTTAAAACACCAATTCTATTTTCCCACCGTAGTGATAGCAATACTATGGCGCAAAATAATTATGTAGAGACTGGAAAATATATAGAACATCTTCTTTATTCAAGCTCGCTTGCAATACATGGCACATTGCCCATTGCCATCAAATAAATGGCAATGAACATGAAAAGTCAGACAGGGATTGGGAAAAACAACCTACCCCAAAGTGCTCAGAAAGATGTTAAAATTATGCTGAACAATTTAAGGCTTTGCAACTACTAATGGCTTTCTGCTTGATCACAAAATAAAGAGCACAGAATGATGTATGCGGTACTCCTCTCTACAGACAGCATAGTTTTCTGTATAAAATAAAAAAAATCAATAACATTTTCATAAGCATGTAAAATTGCTTCTTTTTTTTTCCAGGCGCATTTTTTCCACTCTATTCACTTATTGGTTGGCCCCGATGCAACACGTCGTTCCTGACAGTTCGGGCTAATATAGAGATAGAGTAATTCACCTATTCGAAACAGAAACAAGCAATGATTAAATTTGAATGTCATTATTCCCTGTGCACGCCCAACTGCAACCAACAGACTGTTTCATTTTGTGACAATCTATTGTATTTAAAGGTAGGTCTTTACGTATGCGTGTGTATGCCTGCTCATATGCTCGAAAATATGAACGTAGGACTGTCTTTGTTGGATAAACTGCTTAAAGTTACCTGCATGCACAATCTCATTAAATGTCTGCAATGCGGAAATGCCTGTAAGGACCGGCTATTCACTAAAACACCACGATACATTCAGAAATCATTTCGGCTAATAGGGCAACTCACATAATTCTGAAGAATAGAGTTTATCATTATAATTTGGACTTAAGTGAACAACATCCTGGCGCGCATGCATTCTTTCAATGCGGTTCTAGTGGTATATTTGAACAAGTAAAAACTGTAACAAAATCGTACGAAACAAAGACTTTTGTGACAACTAGATAATATCAAATATTTTTACTGCCCGGGAAGAAACAAAAATTATGTCCAGTTAGAACAACACTGCAGCTTACATACTGGAGGGGAGAATACAGAACGTGTAACAGAAAGAAGGCTGACATTATCAGAGGACATACGTGAAAGGAAACGAAGCTGTGGAAACACTTGATAAAGAAACACATAAGAAATGTGACCTAACAGCTATGTCTACCAAAACAGCAACACTTGCCGGAACAAAGAAAGAATGAGCAAAGTTCATCAGAAAAGAGAGAAATAAAATCTTTTGATGCCCCTATAGCCCTACCTTCACGAAGCACTGCACTTTCTTCTTCTCGCCGGTGAATCACTTGAATGAAGCGACGGCCCGCACATTGTCATATCTTCCACCTTTTACGATTTGTGATCTGTCGCTATGAGGAATTCAAAACAACCGTTTAATTATAGCCAGTTTCTACACTCTTCATTTGCCGTCAACGTGGGCTGGCTTATTTTTTTGAAGCTGGCAATTTTGCTTTGTTCTGATTGCTGAGAAACTGCGAGGTTTCAGTTCATAAGACAGTGAGGTCTTTGAAGTGCAGATATGATCAAAAACGTCTAACAACGGCGAGTGAACTTCCACACCAATCAAGTGAACACGGAACAACGCCATTAGCTCTTTCCCGCAAACTGACTATGTTTGAAAAGATGATGAGGGGTTGATGTATAAGGCTTTATTTTTTGTAAATCAGTGATTTTCATGTTTTACGTTCTCGCGTGGTTAAATCCTTTCACGATCTGAAGTTGCTAGAGATGTTTTAAAAGGCAGACACAAATCCCACCCATTCATGCAATGTTATCTCATACAGCACAGGAGAATCTCTCTTCACAACAAGAGTTGATAAAATGTAAACTTTGACACCGTAATAATGGTCTGCACCAAGGTAGACTACAGCTTTTTCTCACTTTTTCTTTTTTATAAGCTCCGTGAAGATAAATGCCCTTAAGTTTGTACGTAAGTCCCACTTTACGGTTGTTAGATACTCAGGGTATCAACTTTTGAATCTTCAGATACGTTTTTCATCGGGTCCACATTCTATTCTGCCCAAGCAGTTTTAGGACAACGATACGCATTAAAAAGAGGATAGACATATAAAATTCACCCAATGACATCATGATGTTGGATGCAAATAGGATGACTCTCAAAATTGTATCTACTCATTATTTTTTAACCTCAAAGTTTCTAAATGAAATTTTAACGGATTATTGGTTGACTTTAGAATGTTAGCATAAACACAGAGACAAAGCTCACCAGTTTGACCTCATCACGGTTTGAATCAGCACGTGAATTTATGATATTTCCTTCAATTATGATTGTTTTCTCTGCACCTGTTTATTTTCCAATTTTCTCACTTTGAATAGGCTAATGCTTCCATTGTGAATTCTTAACTACTTTGTTAAACGAACTGAAAATTAGGTTTTCTTTTTCTTTAGTTCATCCTAATCATTTTGATGATCGATTTAGGTAGTTTACTGGCCAAGTTCACTTTCCCTGGTCACACGTGTGGCCTTCGCACTTTAAATAATAAAATTATCAGTCAGTGTTCTTTGCCGGCGATTGCGATTCTCCTCCTCGTACTACCACTCCGCTACTCACCACTGTTACTGCCCAGGTGAGGCGACGTAATAGAGCTTGAGTTCTCGAACTGAACATGCAAAACACTTGAGATGAAAGTGATCACATAAATCATCACTTACCTCTCGTTCTTGATGTAATACGATAAGGATAACAAGCCACGTAAACTATTTCAACACAAAAGTGTCAAAATCATCGCATCTTCTATTTAATTGCAGATCTGTAGATTCAGAATAAATCTAACTGCTCTCTATAGCGACACCGTTTACTGAATACGTGAGATACTCCTTTCTCTCAAAAGAAACATTAATCAACGGAGAATAAATCAATGGCAGATAGCTTTAAAAGAAACCAAAAAAAAAAAAAAACAGCTTCTGTTTATTGCTCTAATCAAAGCTACTTCCACATTCAGACGTCTTCAGGTTGTGAAAATACATTATTTGCTGAGATTTTATTTCATGTGAAACAGCGGCTAGGGTAATTTTATCAATATCTGAGTCCTTTTGCCGGATGAGAAACACAGTGAGTCTCTGGGGTTCGCGATATGGGATTATTTGTCACTGCGTAGGCTACATGGATGTACCAGGTGTGCTTGGAGTTTCTACTTGAATCAGACGCCCGGAAGACGAAAAAAAAAAAAAAAATCTTACATCAACAGATGTACACGTTAGATAAGGTAAGATAAGATAAAATAGGAGGGCAACTTGATAGTGCCGTCGCACGGAAACTTCGGTTATCCGGCTCACAAACATGGAGGTTACAGTGAAAGGCAATGAATATAAATAAATAAATGATGTGAATACAGCATACACAGTTTGGTTTGACGCAATCAGCTCAAGCCTCCGCCTCATTTCTCATGCCCACACACGCAATCCCACTCGTCCAGAATATATCAGACAGAGAGAGAGAAAGAGAGCGACAGAAAGACAGTCAGACTGAAAGACAGACAGACAGACAGAGACACAGACAGAGAGACAGAGAGAGAGGACGAGAGAGAGGGAACCCATGCTGTCGCCATACAAACTAATAACCCACCCAAAAAAAAACAACAACCCAACGGTACATTACGAATAGGGATGTTGGCACATTCACGCACGGCTGCACTATGTACACACATCAGGGACATAAGTCAGCTGCAACGTTTGATCAGCACTGAATACGTACTTCCACTACTTCATATAGCTACCTCCACAGCGTATTTTCACCACTTACTGATGTTCAAAGGGACTCCAAGTAACAAAAAAAAAAAAAAAAATCCGATCTCCCGTTGCTGTTATTTTCCAACCAGTAGCTCATGGTTAGCACTAATTTTAACCGTGGGAAATGATGCAATCTTGCGAGAACATGTACTAAACAGTCTGTTTCATAAACCTTGTCCAATTGGCATGCCAACGGTATTAAAATCCCCTTAAAATAATAAAATGACAAAAAGTTCTGGCAAAGAAAAAACACATAACATTTTTTGTGTGGACCAATTCTACAAAAATTTTGCTTGCTGGTGCCCAAAGTACTATAGTCCGTTCAAAATTATACGGTTTTATAAATTCTTTAATATCTCTGGATCGCCTTGATCAATTACGTTCAAATTTTGCATGGCCTCCTGTTTCAATTTGTCTTAACTGGGGCCTGTTTATTCGCTTGTAAAGAGCGAAAAACAAAAAAAGTTTTCTTCATAAACATATATAAAAATCAAAGAAAACACAGGCAAATAGCAGAGTTTTTACCATGTGCATAGAAATGTCGACTTTACGTCATCACGTCTGCATAAGAGCAAATCCAAACATTTCAGATAAACGCCATGCACTGGTGGATTACAACACACACCAACTGTGCGAGACCGCGCAGCAAAAACAAAGGGAATGTCACTGAGTTTCACGATTTCACGCATCTTTGCATACCTCAAAAACGCACATTTTGAACAAACCAAACAAACCTTCAGTTTTGAGATCTTTTCACTCAGGCAGTGTGACATAGGGCTACCGAATTATAAAAAAAAACAACAGAGACACGTTTGAAACAGTATCCGTAACAGTCACTATGCCCCGACAATAATAAAGTACGGAAAATTGCTCTGAGAGCACTTAAATATCGTGGACGCGAAGACCAAAAACAAAGCCTTCAAGTTTCTTTAAACTGTTCCCTGAAAAGCAGCTGTGCATGCTTGAGTGTAAAAACCACTAAACTCAAACGTTGGCAAAACGAACTGCCAAATGTAATTAAGGGTAGTAAAAAAGGAGGAAAGTCAATCTTGGACAAGCTTTGATATTATGGAAGGATGCATTTAAACTATTTGAAGACAAATTGTACCTTACCATGAAATTACGGAGACATAATCCCGAGACAAAGTATGATATCAGCGTTAGGAGAGGAATTTGTATTTGCCACTGAAGAAAAAAAATGGATGAAAATTCCTAAAGGATCTTGTTGCAGCATGATGCAAATACCTTAGGTGAGTGGAAACATTTGGCTTACATTACTAAATCTATTACTAAAGTATACAAAATACTATATAAAAAATACAAAATGAATGTAGACACAGCTCAAAAACTTGTCCTCGTGACTTTCTCTTCATTTGAATTTCTGATCACAACACACGTGGATACGAAATCTTAGAGCTAAATAACCATGTTGTCTCTAATTAATCTTGTGGAGCCACAATGATGAATTGATTTGGTAAACCATCTTATTAGGGCAGGGCGCGTGATTTTTTCCGTACGAGCTTTAGCAAATTCAGGAGCAGCAACACACTCTCAAACACAGGACAGCTCCAATACATCCCAGGGATTTTCGGTGACGTTCAGAGACATATCAGGGACAGTCCAAAGATTGCAGGACCCATGACATTGTTCGATAGGAAGAGAAATCCCTTAGCCGATTACCTGTGTTTGCGAGTCTGTTGCTGACCCGCTCCTGAATTTGCTAAAGCTCGTACGGAAAAAAAAAATCACGCGGGCGGGGCAATAAGCGAGAATTCACTGATGTACACTAATGCCGAGAAAGAAAGCTTACGGGGGTTTCAAACAACGAAAGACACATAAAATCAGGTTAAAATACCCGAAACATGAGACACTAATTATGGCAGTTAACACAGAGTTAAGTATGGTATTCTTTCAGAGCCCTGAAGCTGATGATTATAAGGAAAGCAACCTCCTGTTTATGCTCACGTGCAAACATGGCAGCCCTTGCACGGAACATGTCCAGCGCAGGCAAAGCAGAGTTGGACCTGGCAATTTCATTGGCCTCCGCCAATCTCAATTTACATGACCCCGATGAAAACATATTCGTTGCTTTTACGTTTGTTGTTGTTGTTTGCGTCGATGATTTCAATCCATTTTGATGCAAGATAGGCCACTGAGCTGCAAAATGTAAAATAAGATCACTAGCATAAAGTGTGTATTCTAGCTCATGAAGTGTAAGAAATATCGGCAAATATAGAGTTCTTATTGTTGCCACAATATAGAAATCGAGGATTGTCAAATTATTAATCTGCACAAAAAGCTCGTCCTTGGCCTAAATCTAAATTAAAATTAGTGGTAAAGACAAATTAGATATGCAGAGAAAAGCAGAAAATAGGTGCCCAAAATGACAGCAGCTGTTTACCATACCAAATTAGAGGCCTATAACAATACACCCAAAGCTGCATCTCATCTCATACAAATACGTCATTGATATAATTTATAGCTAAGCATTCTTAGAAATAATAAGTATGAGGAAAACAAAACTGCACACATGGAAATATACCTGGTTGCTGGTGGGTTGGGGGGGGGGGGGATTAATAACTCGAACTTGTCAAAGAAGCTAAAAAAAAAAAAAAAGAAATTCTATAGCACAACTGAAGAGGTCGGAATTCTTTTTGTCTGAGAATTCTAAGATTATTCATATAGACGGGTGCCCCGTCGGCCAGGTCAGTTATTATGAGCTTCTCTCAGATGAATAATGCATTCGGTAGAGGCTAGGAGGGAGTTAGACCTCCTGGTTCCATTGAAAGCGAAGACAATCGTTGAATGAGTCATGCCCAAACTTTTCATAATGTACATATAATAAAACCAGGCCAGTGCGTCACTGTACAGGTGTACAAGAAAAGAAAGTGAAGTTAACTGTAACTAAAACATTCTACTGAGTTTTACAGAGAGATATGGCCAGATCATACGTTTTGATACACCCTTATTTATCATGGTTTTATCTGAAAGGTCCCTATTTACTGCCACACGTGAGCCTACCAATTAGCATGCATGGCGATTACCCCAGTGCAATGTTCAAACTCACGAAGTGTCTAATTTCAAACACAGTAATACACACCCCTGTAAGAATGATAAGATTCTATGTTCCTCGGGGGAGTTTGCTTTATCTGTGTAGATTACTATTTGAAAAAAAAACAACGGCAATAAAGTTGACTTAAGTGAATATGCTAGTCAAATCATCAATATCAAGACCATGTTCAGGGACAGATACGTTCAAGAAAATTTTGAGCGAAGTGAGTGGGCGACATGACTATTCATGTCAAACTAAAACAGACTGTCATAAAATATTATTTATCACAGTATAGGAAAGGAAATCTGACTTTTAACTGGATGGAGGGAACGTGGGTGGGGTACATTGTTTCGGCAATTTTCTATTAAGATACTTCTGTAATCATTATCATTATTTTATTTTTATTATTTTTGATGGAGTTAAGGGGGACACCACGCTGTCTGACTACATTCCCTAGTATTTCTTTCTGTCTTCTCATTTTTCTTTTGAATCCGTATATGAAAAACGCCTCTTGGATTTCTCTTTCCCTCATCCATCTATCCATCCATCCATCCATCCATCCCTCCCTCCCTCCCTCCATCCATCCGTCCGTCCATTAGTCCGTCCGTCAGCCCACCCCCCGTCCGTCCATTCATCCATCCTTCCATCCATTTGTTCTTCCCCTTACTTTCATCATGTTCTATACTGATCTGAATAACTACACGTTTCACGCTTAATTTTGTACTTGGCATCATTTGTTAGGGAAGAGTATGGGTGTACTGGTCATTTTCTTACTCTCTAGGCCATGATGGATACCAGACAACTAAAGTTGTGGAAAACATGCATTTTATTTATAGATTTGGACGTAAATGTAACTGTGAAAAACGCGCGAGAAAAATAGCGCAGCCACACAAGGATTCAACTGAAGCTATAGAATACAGAACAGTATGGTCATGAAGGTGACGAGTCCATCTTTTTCCACTTCATTAAATATTTAAATATTTAAATATTTTTTATTGAGAACTTAAAAAACGCTGAGAACTAAGACATCCCCCATACCCATTTTTTAAATACACAATGATGTCAGAGAGAGAGAGAGAGAGAGAGAGAGAGAGAGAGCAATACTTATAAAACGCATATTCGTGAAAAAGAAAAATAGTATTAATAAGCATAGACTTTTCAGGCGAAATTAAGCTCATAAAGTGAACGTTGGCGAGATAAATCAATTGACAACTAAACTTCAACTAAGACCATAATAAACAGCGCAAAATTATGCCAGGACATCGTTTAATTAAGTACTTGTCTCGAAGGCAGCCTACCATAATAAAGTGCGTACACATTTTCCAAGTCTTATCATAAAAATTGATATTAAACACCCCATCACAGCCTTACCTTGATTTATGAACTCTTTCATGTGAAATTTCAAAGAATTCCGTCTTCAGCAGGAAATCGAAGTATCAAAGCACTTAATGAAGCCAATGTCCGTAGAGGCCTTGCTGCTATTCTCTAAAACCCAAATACCGCTGCAGAAAATAATAAACACTTTTTAAAAAAGGTGAACAACGATGTTTCTGGTTAGAGACATTTAGAAAACACTACATACAAAAAAATAATTTTCTTAACTGTGATCCGTTAATATATGCACACCGAAATTGGCTTTTTCTTGAAGTAACATTATATATATCAGCGAAGTTTGCACCAACAGAAAAACGGAGAAGACTGTTACTCCGGGGGAGAAACACTAAATGCGTGGACGGGGCTGCAAGTTTATGCTGCATCCCACCGTATAGCCAGCGTATTCCGCTCCAGGTAATACACGACTTTTGTCACAAATCAGCGGGCGCGATTTTTTTCCTCCCTCGTATTTTTATTATTATAGCAGGTACATAGACACGCGCCCTGTGCAACAAAGCGAAGGACACCAATCTTCGTGTTTTCATTGTTTAGGAAAAAAGGATACAATACGGAAAAACAACAGTAAACGAGTTTGTGTATCCTTATGCACATTTTTATAACCATAAAAAGGGATACACAGTCCGAAATGTAAACTTCAAAAAGAAAAAGAATGTCGGTGCATCATCGAATTCGAATGGTGGCATACACAATGACGAAAAGCAGAAGGGGGGGGGGGTTGAAGGGGGATGGGACGGACAGGATAATAGAAGAGGGGAGGAATCGAAACCGGGAAGTCAGTTATAAAAATTTCGAAGTTATCAATGTAGAAAGAAAATAATATATTACAGCAAACTATGTCGTTCTTGTTTTTTTTTTTTTCCAGCACAATTTCACATTATTTCGATACGCATGGTGGACTATGTTAACATTGTACAGCGAATAAAACTTTTCAAACATTGAAACCATACACCTCGATGCGGTCCTTTCTTCTCCAGCAATTTCCCCATAATTATTTTGAGTATGTTTTCAATCTCGGTACTACTTTAAGCACGCTTATGAGAATTTTGCAATATCCGTCTTGAGATAGCAATTTTGAAAATGTGCACCTTTCCGAATACTGACTTCGTTCCCATGTATACTCCCTGTTGGAAGACAAAGTTTCGTCCAAACTCTTTAAAAAATTGTTCTACTGTACTGAAGTTTGAAAAATTAGCTAAACCCAAGCAAAGAAAAATATAAATCTTGAATATAAAACTGGGCTGTTGTTAGGGAACAGCAGTATTTTGTGTAGTTAGCCATATAGCTGAGTAGTATACACAATTCAGTACTTTTTCTACTCGTTTTTGTAATTAGCCCCTTAACAATAGCGGTATTAACACGTCATGCTAATGACCACGTTCCGTCGTTTTCAGAATTTGTTGTTGCGAAGAATAACCTCTGCCTGAATAATTGTGAAACTCGGCAGCTCAGTACAGTGTAAAATGCTCAAAATGGGAATGAAGTGTTTTACTGAATAAGGCCAGACCATGACCTGTGTGTGTATTAGCTATTAGATATTACATGAAACATTAGATCAGTGTTTCTCAAGGTGGGGAGTGGCAATATTTTGGTGGGGCCTGGGACTTCAAAATGGGACGAGGGGATTATGTTACATCTCTGAAAGACTGGATATCGTGAAACATGGTCAGTATAGGCTAAAAGTGATGAAATTGGTAACTTGAATCAAACAGATCTGCAGCCAGACTCCCACCGAACCAAGAAATAAGTGAATAAAGCTTGAAATAAAGTAGACATATTGAATATAGAAATATTTTTTTTATATCTTTAAGCCCAACTTTGTCCGATTATGGTGGGGCGCACGTCCTTTTTTCTTTTTTTGAAAACTGAAATGGGGCGTAGGAAAAAAAAAAGGTTGAGGAAGGTGGTCTAGAGGCAAGGTGCTCGCCTCTCATGCCAAGGGTACCGGGTTCAAAACCCGGCCGGTGCAGGCATGTTGGAAGTTTGGGGATTTTTCTCATATTTTCGTGTCCCTGATCCTATTGGGGGGTGAGGGGGGGGGGGTAGGATCGAGTACCTAGTCTTCTCGGAGAAGGACGAAAACATTCGGAGGGCCCGTGTGCACGCTGCTCAAGTTAAAGATACCTTGGCAGTTGGAAATAAAAAAGAGCAGGCCGAACAGGCCGCTGTCCGGGCAAAAAGCAAATAAAATTCATCCAACCCCCCCCCCCCTAAAAAAACAAAACAACAACAACAAAAGCGCTGCACTGTGGCGACGACGTGGCTGCTCCAGTTGTAACTGGGTTGGGTGCAACGACACAAAGGGAAATTTCCCAAATGGGCTTAAAGTAGTATTGAAATACACAAAATACAAAATACACAAAACACCACATTAGATTCAAACAATATGCACGGGTTTTCCAGCTTCTCACTATGAGCCTTTATTCCATTCACACTGAGTGCAGTATACATTCTTACGGCTCCAGCCAGGACGGTACACATCATATGAAGAACATTCAAGACGTTAGGGCCCAAATGTCACGAGGTTATGGAAAGATCTGGTTATGATGAGCGAAGACTCCGCGAATAGTATGTTCAGGCCTGAGACATTATCCTTAATAAATTCTCTGACATATCATCATGATTCCTTCAGGCCAATCAACCCGTCATTACATCACAGATATGATGAAATTGAGGATTCGGCTTATTACGATATATCGAAATACAATTAAGGCACCCTTCCGTAGGCTGGAACATGAAGAAAAAAAAATATATATCTAATCTCTCCCGTTCACGTTCCCATCCAAGCACTAGCGTCCCCCTTTTCAGTGGCGGATCTACCAAGAGACTAATGAAGCTTAAGCTTCAGGGCCTCCACTCCCGGAGCGACTCTGAATAAACTTTTTTTAATGAGTGAATTTTGGATGTTGCCCTATTGTTGCTGGTTGCAAAGGGGCCCCACAACAGTTCAAGCTTCAGGGTCCCCATGACACTTCAAGCTTCAGGGTCCCCTTAACAGTTTAAGCTTCAGGGTCCCCATAACAGTTCAAGCTTCAGGGTCCCCATAACAGTTTAAGCTTCAGGGTCCCCATAACAGTTCAAGCTTCAGGGTCCCCATAACAGTTTAAGCTTCAGGGTCCCCATAACAGTTTAAGCTTCAGGGTCCCCATAACAGTTTAATCTTCGGGGTCCCCATAATAGTACAAGCTTCAGGGTCCCCAATGACACTTCAAGCTTCAGGGTCCCCATAACAGTTTAAGCTTCAGGGTCGCCATAACAGTTCAAGCTTCAGGGTCCCATAACAGTTTAAGTTCCAGGGATCTCATAACAGTTTAAGCTTCAGGGTCCCCATAGCAGTTTAAGCTTCAGGGTCCCCATAACAGTTCAAGCTTCAGGGTCCCCATAACAGTTCAAGCTTCAGGGTCCCCATAACAAGTTCAAGCTCCAGGGTCCCAAAAATCTGGACCCGCCACTGCTCCCTTTTCTCCTTGGCCACAATAGTTAGCTTTGTCCTGGCGGCTCTTGTCAAGATGATGTGCGTTGAGCTGAAGACTTGTGATGACTGCCCAATCACGTGCATGGGAAAGGCAGCCACATAAGCATTAAAAGCGCAGATGTGAACTGAAACAGCAATGGAAATTAAATTCTGTCATGCATAAACATTTATTGAAATTATCTGGAGGAAGCAGCCCATGCATATTTCTAGAATCTTTTCCGGTTGGAATGAAATCTGCAGATGAAGAAAGCGAGGGAGGAATAATGAGGAAATGTAGATATCTTAAAGGTTAACGTTAACGGCATTAAACTATTAAAAAAAACAACTGCAATGAAGATCATGAAATGATAGAATAGATAGCAGCGTATACAAAAACACAGAGCACATGGTCATCTGGAGGAGACAAGTAGAAGAAGGAAAACGACATTTAAATAAATATCTAAAAAAAAAAAGCAGAAGCTTTCAAGGAGTCGGAGGAAAGAAAGATTTTGGAGGAAAGGAAAAAAATTGGAGGAAAGGACGATTTCGGAGAAAAATTAAGATTTAGAGCGAGGCCGGGAAATACGTTGACTCTGACAGTCAAACATCTAATCTGTCCTCTGATATGCCTGAACCAGCCAACCCCTGCCACTGAAGACAAACACTAGCATATGGCACGTGTATTTTTAGGTTACAGACCCACCAAGTTCTTTGGTGGAAGACAGAAAAAGAGAGAACGATTAATGGCTACGGACTCGATTGGAACAGTAGGAAAGAGAGAAAGTGTGAGGGAGAAAAAGGGCGTGGGGGAGGGGAGTGCAGATATTCCGTCCAGGCCTCCAAGCAAATCCAGACTTCCGCCTCTTGTTTGAGCTGAGCATTCAATGGCCGCTGTCAATGGATATTGCCAGACTGTACAACAAAACAGCCCCTGTGCATTTGCCGTCACGTGACACCCACTGCGGGGGGAAAAGTGGAATACGGAGCGACCGGGCTAGCCAGGAAATCTCAGGATTTCCACTACGGAGAAGAGGAGGGGGGAGGAGGGAGGGTCTTATCCCCTCCCACACACTTCGTTCGCGACATTTGTTTTCATTTTCCTTCACCCCATGCCAACAACATCTTCTGGTTATCACACGACCTCATCGAGATAAACTGAGGCGGAAAAACCGAAAAACTGACCTATATCTGACTATAAGGCGCCAGACCAAAAAGCCCATTGTAGGGCCAACAGAGAGAAAAAGAAACGGAAGTAGAAGAGAAAAAAGAAGAACAGGAAGAAGAAGAAAAAGAATACTGGCGGAAAGGAACAAAATGATGCAGGAGGAAAAGAAGAAGACGCAGCAGAAAACTTGGGCAGAAGACAGGCAGAAACAAGAAAAAATAGAAGAAACAAAGGAAAAGACAAACAAACAAGGAAGGAGAGGTATAAATGCTAAGCGCAGTGTTCCTCCTAAAACAACGACCTCAAACCAGGAAAACCGACTCTCTCCATCCTCTCTCCATCCGCCCGACCAATTACCCCAAATTCTACAATCCGGCTCTCGCCACCCCGACAATCAGTTGCACTCAAGTACCCGAGAACTCATTATGGTAAAGGCGAACAGTCACAAATATTCAAGCATGTTCACATTCTTATAATTTTGGTTCTTGATTAAACCTCACTAAATCATAATACTCAACATGAAGTTTATTTCCTTGCTAATCACAGAAATCATGAGAAAACAAATATGTGGCTTTTTTTCTCACTGAATAGTCCTTACTGTTTCAATTTTAAAAAAAATCCTATTGGAATCGTCCGTTTTTACATGCTTTACAAGAATTTTGAAATGCTGCTTGTCTCTGGAAATGAGAGAAAACACGTTTACATTTCCGCCACACTTTATAAAACTGCTTTTATTTTTTATGTCAACCAAATGAGTTGCAGTTCAATCTCAGAAGTGTATTGGACAAAAGGTGTTAGGAACTTCCAAACCACGTCATTTATAATGAAAAGGAATTCATTTTAGTGCAACAGGTGGGCGTAAGTGTGAATCCTCATCTGAGATTAATAATCATCGTAATTCAGGGCACAAAGTTCAAACTGGTTGACAAAATTATGTATAGGCTGAAATTATTCAGCCATAGCTGATGCAGCATTCAAACAATATGATTGGATACTAAAGGCCACTCTATTTCAAAATAGGCTAAACTGAATATGTTTGACTGAAAAAAAAAAATCATTCTCGTTCAAAATGCAAAATATGTATGAATGTATTTCAATTTAAAAGCCCACTTTGTTTCGAAATGCACTTTATTGGCTGAACATTTACCAACTTCATAATTATGAACCGATTTCACAAGCTACATTTGCAATCTTTTATTGCTGCTTTTGAAAAGAACAGCTCGATAATTACAACTGACGTCAACACCTTGTAAACAAACTTCACGCCCTTACCAGTTTAGTACGACCAATGAAACAATGCCACAGAGGCATTGTCATGTATGGATTTCTATCGAGCAGTACGACCCAAACAGCTCGTTACCTTAAAATGACAAGATTCTTTCTCCACTATTTGGCTGAATTGAGTTATACACTACGCATCACCTCTACAGGACTTCTCTATTGTGTGTCAAAGTATCAAGCACATTCGGTGTGGACTTTGTTAGTATTAATTAAAAAAAAAAAAAAAAGTCGTATCTATAAAAGCTATGAGCACATGAAACTTCAATCATCAGTTTCTCTAAAGTTGATGGAAGGGAGTTAGGGCTTTGCCATTCTATGGGGACTAGCTCTCACTCTCTGAAAGCTAAGAAATGTGACTCAGTCAGCTGGTAGGTTTCCAAGAAAGATAATCACATTTCTGCCTTTTCAAGAAAATGAGGATTGAAGTTTGATTGGCAAAAGGTCTAGACTGCATGAAACGTTACATCGCAAACACACATCTCGAAAAGTCTTTAAAAGTTTGGAATGACATTTAGACAATCATAATCAAATTAGGAGTGAGAGGACCACTTCCATGACAAAACCTCAAAATTGGCAAAATGTCACATACAACGATTATGGAAAATACCCTTCGAAATAGTGTTTCCGTGCGTGGTGATAGCAGTGGGGGAAGGGATCTGATTACCATTGACAAAGCTGTTAAGTATACCTTTGAAAACGATCGAGAATCTGAATGGAATGGACGACTGCAGTATGTCGGGAAACGATCACATTATTTCTAAACATGAGTTTCAGGTTTTCCCCGTCTTGTGACTTTACAGTCTGACCCTTCTACACTCGGCCACAAGGATATGAGATGGAGACCACAACATGCAGGCTTTTGTACTTCGAGAGCCGCAGCCTATACTAAGGATGTTGGCCCATCGGAGACACAGAGCAAGGTGAAGTCTCTCTTAATTAAATGCTGAGCCAGTCAGCCCATGAATGGATTTTCACCCTTGTGCTTTGTGAATGAGAATGCTGGGAATTTGAATCTGTATAGTTCTGGGTGGCTACGTGACTGGTATGTCTATGACGAGTGCAGTGAAGTGATGATAATGAAACACATACTGACTGATTACAAGCTTTTGAAGACTTAACCATCCGCGCATGACTAATCTGGGTCGTTTGCTGGGCCCGTGGGGCGGTAGTATTGCTCACGCAATGTTTTCTTTCTTTATAGTTGTAACGGCAGCTTTTACCCGATTCATTCGTTTTTTTTTTCTGATGTACCGGTACTCTACATTATCGTAATGTGGAATAGAAAATAATATAATCATTACAAAAAATGGAAAATGATGAAAATATTGACTTAACACATGTCTTCCCCCCTTCAAGTTTTCTGCCTTTTCACTCTCCTTCTTTTTCTATTGTAGGCTTCTCTCTCTCTCCTCTCCTACTCGCTCTCTCTCCCTCATTCTGTCTCTCTCTCTCTCTCTCTCTCTATGTATGTGTAACAGTTGATGCAAATTTCAGCACGTTATGATGGGGAGAGTCAGATGAACTGATCGTCTACCCCTTAAAAACGAAACTGTCTCGAACTGTTGTAGAAATAAATAACAGGATCCGATGAACAATTAACACTAACTTTAATAACTGTAAACACGAGCTGATATCCACAAGTTACTTACACCTAGCAGGGAAGGCACTACACTTCTATTACAACTGGATGTACACACCTACGATTTGCACCTTACGATTTTCATCCATGGTTTGCACACACTATCCTACTCGCCTGGCCCTCCTTATATATATTCTGTCCAGGAACGTTCAGGAAGCGGCTTTACCGCCCCATAAGCACGAGACAGACCTAGATCGTTCGGGACACATACAGGCCACCCAATCGTACACAGACACGTCACAGCATTACATCACTCAAGGTCGACCTAGCGTAATCTCGGACACTGCAGTATCTTCCAGACGCTTCTGGATTTTCTACAGTGAGACAAACAAGCCACACAGCGACATCAAAGGGAAATACCGGCCTTGCTGGCGAGAGGGGGGGAAGGAAGGTCGCCGAGTGAGACGCCTCATGCAGGGGGAAGAAAAATATCGATCGTTCAACTAGTGGGACGCTACAGTATGTCTCTTTCCATCAGTCTCTATCTATCTATCTATCTTTCTATCTATCTATCTATCTATCTATCTATCTATCTATCTATCTATCTATCTATCTATCTATCTATCTCTCTATCTATCTATCTATCTATCTATCTATCTATCTATCTATCTATCTATCTCATACATGTACTCCAGAGATAAGATCAAGCGAGACATTTGATACACATTGAGCATTATCAGGTCATGATGTCAAACAGTGCCAAACGACGAATAATTATTGAATTGTAACCCCTGCAATGTAATCCTATAAATCTTCCATTTACGAAAAACATAAAAAACAGTGAATATGTCAGTCAAGATCAAATTCACCTTCCAACATCACTTTATAGAATGAAATGCGCTCCATCTTTCTGAGGTATAATTCTGTACGATTAACAGTTTCTTTTAGTCATTGCAAAATGTAAAGTTAAAGTTAACAAAGAATAATATAGTGGAGCGAATCACGAAATGTGTTTTACACCCCATGTGGCATTTTGTTTCAGCCATATAGACGTTGTTTTTTTTCTCATAAACATGGCAGAGCTGTCAAATGTTGGTCAGGAGTTAACCCTTTACTTACTGAGATGGGACACTACAAAGCTGTGAAGAGTATACTTTTTTAATTGCAATTTTGGGGGTTTTATGGTGAAACGAGCACCTATATTGTGCGGATAACCTTTTCATAACGCTGTCAGCAAGATTATTATATTCGTTGGAAACGGTTTTTGACTTAAAAACTTAAAAGTCCCTCTGGTAAGCAAAGGGTTAACTAAATTGTTTCGTTCAATATCAGCGATGTAATGATGATAATGGGCCACACTCTAAAACTGATTTTTCTTTTTTTAATGGCCCAACAGTAACTCGCCACTTTAGTTCTTGTTTGTTCCAACTCCACTTTTTGCTCTAAGAAATTTGACGTTAAACATTAAATTTTGCTGCTTTAACATTGTGCTATGGAGTTAGAGTAAATCGGAACTGTGACACAGTTTGAAACGTGCCACAAGGAAATTTTAAAAATGTATGCCTCTGCTGCAGTTTATCTGAAAACGGACATAAAACAAATAAGAACTATTGTCGCGAACTATCTCTTCATCTCGACACTGTTTATAAGTGAATATTTCTATGGCGTGGATCTTTGTCTTGGATGTTGTTACAAGTACGTACGTCCCCCGAGCCTTTGCGCTCTGCGTATGTATTTTAAAGCCCTTTATTACTCCACAGCTAGAGAGCTCCTCCCGAAATGCTCCCTGACAACAGCCTTGATTGATTATGATCAATTCTTCTTTCAGATTTTCTTTTTGGTTTACTCCTGTATTTTGGTTGAAAGGGTAGGGGGGCAAGGTTTGGGATTCGATAAGATTTAGAGTTGAGGATAAGGACGGGGTTAGGGATAGTACATATACGTACGCGGCCATAACGCAAAACCCTTTGTGTTGAACTGAAAATGGATGTCTAAATGTCATGACTGAAAGAAAAAACAAGCGCAAAAGAACTCTCATTCTATTTCCGATTGCTGCTTATGGAACAAGGACACGAAATATATGAGAATTCCTGCTGCCCCCAGCTCTCCATGAAATCTGACTTCAAAGAATAATAAAAAAAACAAACAATTACTGAAATGGATAGTGTTATGAGTGAAGGCCAATACAATAAGGTAAAGAACAGAATATCTAGTAATCAAATGAAATGACGTAACACTGACATTTTCCAATTCTTTTATTGCATATACCTTATAATTTAAGACGGAATGAAAATAATAGTACAGGCCTCTCACGCCATGCCCACTCCCTTCTCTCTCACTCTCTTTTACATGAATTAGAATGCCCTGTTCTAAATGCCAGCTGTAAGTGATATACGCTTTAAAAAATTTCTCAGAATTGTAAAGAACACTTTTTCCCCTCTTGAGAGAGTCTTAATGTTGCTTGACAGTTCTGGATAATGAAAGCAATATTGAAATACAAAGGGAGAGAACGGCTGAAATGCCAGCTCCCATTGTCCGACGTAAAAGTTAGATGGGCATCTGAAAGCGGGAGCAGAGAATATTCACAAGGGGTATATCTCAAGCAGTCTGCAGGTGTCAAAAATGTTGCGAACAGCTCCCTTGGCAATTTCTTCCTGTTATGCGTAACAGTGGCATTGAATTTGTGGAGTACTTTATTGACTGAATGAATTGTTTTAAAAAGAGACAGAGCGCGATCTTTTATACATCTGTCAAATAAAGGTGACAAAAGAACATTCTTCTATCATTATCTTCATCTCCTTTAACACGAATGGACTTACATTCGTCTATTCTGCCTTGTCTACTAAACACTGGCCTTCCAAATCTGAAACTGCGCTTTTGCGGTTATTTTCGGTCGAGCGTAGAGCCACCAAGATAAACCCTACCCTGCTTCCCGATTTAATAGAGAATCGATTTTTCGCGTGTTCCTGAGCAAGGACACTTGCAATTTTCGTATCCCTTTACATCCTGTCAGTTTGGAACTGTGAATGCTAACACTGTCTTTCCCCGCTGCCCGTCTATTAGCTGGGTAGACTTGAGTGACTGTACATAGATTTTCCCGAACTTTCTGGCCGCCACTTTGCCAAAGTCAAGTAGAAAACAAGAACAGGGATGACATCCCAAAAATAGGTGCAAAATATTAGTTGAATTCGTGGAAATTTGAAAAACAATTCGAAAGAAAATAGAAAAGAAATTTTTTGTTGACCCGACAAAATATTAGTTCCGTACATATTACATAATGCTAGTCTCATCACGTGAGTCCTCACACGTGTATTGGCACAGCTACAGATAAAAATCGTCTTTCTTTTTTTTTTTTTCCAACACTGTAAGTACACGAAGGTATTATATTTTTTCTGGGCAATACAATACTTCAAATGTTTATTTACAGTATTAACTGAAACTGCATTTAAGATTTTAAAAAATATATTTCAAGTAAAACTGTTTTTTCAGTCTCTTTTAAAATCAGTTCCTTCAAATTTTGGAGTGGATCTGACGAAATCGGGCTTAAGGTGAAAGATCAAATTCCTGTGAAAATTTATTCTCTATGGAAATTGGGATTTGCTTATAATATGAAAGATTTGCCATTTTTCTGCATTCAGTTAAAATATTTTGCTTGAAATCGTTTTAAAGAGGTTTAAATATTTCAGTTTCAGCCTGGTTTTGTCAGATCCATCCACATTTTGCGCGGTTTCATGATATGGCCAGCGAATTACAATATTTCAAATTTTCTGTTTACATTGTTAACTAAAAATGTATTTAAGATATAATGATTGCCATTTCTAGTACAACCGCTTTTCCCTTCTCCTATATAATTAGGCCTGTGCGGTTTCTGGCGAGGAACCGCTGTGCGTCTTGTATCTGAAGAAAGCCGAAAGTTCATTTCGACATACTTTACAATGCGGGCCTTTTCCCGTTAGACTTTCAACTTCACTTTCATTTGTTATTATTTAGGAAGCGCATATCGGTACAACATGTTGTAGAACACGTAGGACACACACCGGAATACTATATTACTGACTTTGTTAATTTGCATAGTTTTTAAAAATATGAATCGGCTAAGTAGCAAAACAATCCGATTTCTGCTCGGAGATTGCGTGATCTGCGATAATAATATACTTGAGTGTACATCGATCACCAATGGCTACCCCAAACCCTTTTCGAATGATTAGTCAATCTGACTACCACCCATTGATACAAACTGACTAGACTCTCACGCCCCAGGTCCATCTGACTATTCCATGTGTTGTCACTTTAAATTCGTGAACACCATACCAAGTTTCGTTTCAGCAAACCTTCACCAGTCGCGCTTTTTTGGTAAACATGTTGTACGGATATGCACTGTCCATATCCATACAACATGCTGTACGGATATACACTTCCTATTATTTATAAGAATCAGAGGGCTGAAGTCTAGCGCAAAGTAAAATGACGAAAAAACCGCAAAAGGCGGAAAAATGCCCGTTATCGTGCCGACGCTCCGTTAAACCCAAACTCAAACCAATTCATATACTTATGCGGATTCATGATAGAGCTGACGATACTACTGTATACATTAATGATGAAATAGGACAGCTAGGAAGTGCCGTCAGTGTAGAAGGACATCTCAGGCAGTTTTCCCGTGTCATTATATGTTTTGATTTTCCATAATAAGTACATGTTGGCACGGCCGTCTCAAGATCATTATGGGCGCCTGGCCAAATTCTTTTGTGGTACGCGGGATTTTCTTCTCCAATCCAAAAACCAATGTAAATTTGCACGCATGAGGCCCTCCCCCCCCCCCCTAAACACTTGGGGCCCCTGGGAGGCTGCTCAATGCGCCCATACGTTAAGACGGCTTTGCATGCTGCCCGTGTAGTGAACGTGTTGGAAACGGTTTGAGTTTGGTTTAACTGCGGCGCGAAAACGGCCACTTTACGCCTTTCACGTTTTTTAAAATACTTTAATGAAGCTACGTACTCAGAACTTCATCAGTTGAAATTTCACATATTGAAAATAAAAAGTTCTGAATAAAATTGTTACCGTGTATTTTTATATCGGTGAAGTTGTCAAGATGACCTAATACGATGAGGATACTGTAACAGCTGAGGTTGTTCTAGCACGTTATAGTAGGGGGGAGTTAGTTGATCTAACTACAACCCTTTAGAAAACGAAACTATTACAGCTGTAAAATAAATAAACACGAGATCCGACGATAGATTAAATAATACTAAAGTTTAATAACTGTATAGTGAACAATAAATTACTAGGAAGACGCCAGCGAAACTAAATATTCAGTAAATATTAGTATGTTCCCGAATATTCGATAACGTGGTGGAAACGAATGTTTACGCCAGATTTGGCCTTGAGTGATGTAACCTGATGACGTATTGATGCGTGATTGGTTAGTTTGTGCGAGGGCAAAGGTAACGTTTATTTCGGGAACTTTCTGTAGGGATGTTTATATATATAGACCTGTGTGAGTGGTTGGTCGGGAGTGAGTAAGTGAGTTTAATTTTGTGTGGCGTAGATATTTAGTTTCGCTGGCGTCTTCCTAGTAATTTATTGTTCACTATACAGTTATTAAACTTTAGTATTATTTAATCTATCGTCGGATCTCGTGTTTATTTATTTTACAGCTGTAATAGTTTCGTTTTCTAAAGGGTTGTAGTTAGATCAACTAACTCCCCCCTACTATAACGTGCTAGAACAACCTCAGCTGTTACAGATACTAAAGCACTCGGCGCATGGCAGCCTACATTCTTCTTCTTCAAACGTAACATCCCGGACTTTCCCAGCGAAATCTCTCTCTTGGAACCGCTCGGTATTATTTTTACATTGTAGGTTAATTCGAGTGCCCTTGAAGAATTTACTAGATTTGGTCTTAAAAAATAAAAAAGTTTTAACAATGACAATAATGTGACCCGCATCTGGCGCATAAATACCCAAAGATTGAAAATTAATTGTGTGATCATAATTGTACTCTTATCTACCAATATTACTCGTTTTTCCAAACATGCTATTCTCTTCCGTTGTCTACTCTTTCACAGTCAGACAAAATCACTTTGGTATGATAATTTTCAACCTACTACATTAAACAAATGATACACAGGAATGTGTCATTCGCAGGCACATTATAACGTATGAAGCAGACACTGGAAACCTGATCAGTTATAGAGTGTTATAAATCTGACAGTTCTATCTGTTGCAGTCATACTGCTTGAAAAGTCGTACTTATTGATGCCATTTTAATTCAAAACACTATGGTAAAAATGAGTAATCAGGTTGTTATAGCTTGTTTTTGTCTCAACTTACCAAGTGCTTAGAGAATATCTATCTATCTATCTATCTATCTATCTATCTATCTATCTATCTATCTATCTATCTATCTATCTATCTATCTATCTATCTATCTATCTATCTATCTATCTATCTATCTATCTATCTATCTATCTATCTATCTTTCTATCTATCTATCTATCTATCTATCTATCTATCTATCTATCTATCTATCTATCTATCTATCTATCTATCTATCTATCTATCTATCTATCTATCTATCCATCTGTCTGTCTATCCTGTTTGTCTATCTGTTTAGATATTCATTTTTGACGGAAATATGTAATCCAGCTGACTGTAGTCTGTAAGCTACATGATATGTGTTTACAATTGGAGCCGTCATCATTCTGGTCAAGAAATGTATTCACCTTGAAGGACTTATCTTTATTTTTTTTTCTTTTTGATTTATATTGTTTTATTCTTTTGAGAGCTCAACTCCCTGAGTTGCTGATTTCGGGGATTGTGATAATGATCTGAACGCGCCATGATCTGGGTGATTACAGTCCCCGAAATCCTACGGTCCGTACGCTGGCAAGTCGGCGTTTCGGTAACTCTCCAGTTTTTACCCATTGATCTGGTCCCTTCAAGCCTGTCATGTGCTCACGCAATCTTACCGCCGATTTCATATTCTGATGTTTGCAATCAATTTATCGGGTGGTCAACTCCGGCCAGGCGGTCAGCCCATGCCCACCCCCCTCAACCTAGTGTGTTAACTGTTTTTAACTCTCATAGCTTCAGACAGACTGATTAATCCAAGACTCCCGATATACGCCAAAAACTGCATTAAGTCAGTGAAACAAATGCAAAACAAAAACAAAATCATAAATATTTATTAACGAATTTTTGTTCGTTGATAAGTTCAAAAGTGTTCGAAAAATGGGCTATTAGGCAACAGATAACGTCCAAATTTGAAATCTTGAAATCTATTATATATTTCAGTAATTTGCAACTTTTGGCATGAGTAACTGACCAAACTATACACTCTTCAGGCCTTAAATTTAGCAGGAAGGTGGCAATTGAGATAAGCAAGATGATGGCTATAATTAAAAGTTGTTTACTTCAAGCATGTATTAAAAAAAAAAACAATGTTTATTGCTATGTAACATCTGTATTTTGCATGTTTGTTTCGTAATATAATATAGTGCCGTGCATGTCATAAAAAGTAACCGTATCAAGCGTTCAGTTTAGTGCGTAATGTTGTGGGGCGCATGGGTTCTGAAGCAAGACTGTAGTTTATTACTTTCATTATACTAGGGGGGGGGGGGGGGGGAGGGAATCACATGGTTGTTTATTCTGGGCAATGCCCGGTAGCTCATCTAGTATTTTATATTGAACATTGGACCCTGGAGGATCAGTCTGATAAAAAAAATCTGACAGCTTAAACACGAATGTGTAATTTGATCATAAGACAGATTCATTCGCTATCACACACAGACGATTGAGGTCCTTTTGTTTCTCGGGGCCTCAGCCTAATGCTGTTGGCACCCAATACCACACATAGACATATGAATGGGTTCTTTATATAGGGTGATGAAATATTTGGGGATCCCAAGGACAGTCACTATTCAAGCCCTTCTCCTGTGTGACTGAAAATACGACGCCAAAAACATAGCATACCCTGTCAGTTCCGCATACAATATGAGGCTCCAGCAATGTAGCCAGAAAAAATATTTATATGTTATGACTACGGTTACCTCCACCATCAGAGCCATCTTAACGTATGAGCACACTTGGCAGTTGCGCAAGGGTCCCACGGGTTTAGGGCACCTCATGCGTGGAAATGTCTGAGTAGTTGCATAGGGGACGGGTCGCAGCCTATATTTATGCTTTGCCCAGGGACCGTAATGATCTTAAGACGACCCTGCTCACCGCTAGGAAATGAAATACTTTCGGATACCAGACAATGATTTGTTGAGATACACAAAAGATACCCAAACTATTCATGATGTAATCCATTCATATTAGTAATATATTAACATGCCTTTTTGTGCTGCACGGTGAAACTTTCCACAGATAGTTCATGTCTTTTGTCTTGAGGTTTGAGTAATCTAAACTACCAATGCATTTTCAGATTCAACGGAGTGTGCTGTATCCGAAATATTCAACAAAGATAAAATATTCCTATGTGCAAGTGGGCACTGTCTGAAAATAACTGCATAACAATCGAAAATTAAACAACTTAATTGTACTCCATATAAACAGATTGCGGTTTCTTTAAGGTGATCATTTTTTTTACAGTGCAACAAATATTACGTAATCTGGGGCAAAACAAATATCAGTTTTGTCTACAGGACAGTCCTTACAGACAGTTGCTTATCTATTTACTTATTGATCAACGTACTTTATTACTTACCTGTTGTTTTTTTTTTTTTAATTAACGTTCTATTCCTTCAGTTATTTACTTACAAACATGCCTATGCGGGTGTCTATTTATTTATTAAATTAGCCTTTTTCTCTTCTTCTAATTATGTAGCTATTTTTTAAATTCAGTTATTTCTAATCACCGAGACATGCCCAGAATGAATACATTCCAAGTCACATTAACATTTTCTATTTGAGGCAAAACAAAAAAAAAGAAAAAAAAAGTTTTCAAGCCTTCTGACGTCAGGAAACGTTGAAGCGTGTTAAACTTGAACGGTGCTAATAATGGTGAACTAGGTACCCGAAGAGAGCAGAAAGGAAAGAAAGCACCATAAATTGACTCAAGATTTGGTGTCTTCTGTCGTTAATTAGACATTGTTGGAAACTAATACACTTTCAGTCAGCATTTAAGGTTTCCTGTTTGAAGAGTTGAACGGTAAACCAAGGGATCATCCTCAAGCGACCAAAGCATGCGATGAGACTTGCAGACAGCTTTTCCTGTTACTCTTTCAGACTCCATTTTATTGAGCCATGATCATACAAATTGATTACCAGGAAATCCCGCCGTTTACTGGAATAAAATTTCAGAAAGCAACTGAACATCTAAATAAGTTGCTGATTACAAGAGAAAAAAGATATCATTTTCTCCTCCAATTTAAAAAAAAAAAGCTTAATAATTGATTTTCTATTTACTGTACCCAAATATGGCAAAAGACAAAATATACAGTAAATTTGATCACGGTTTGCCTCTGTCAATAATTAAAATATGATACTTTTGATTCCAGTTATGACAAAGGCGTTCCAGTTTCATAAAATGCTAGATGAGGGAAAGTGTCACAGGAAGAACAGTTAAATTACAGCCGTTTACAGTTACATATCCATGAATAAAAATTTTCTGTTTCCTGGCAGAGTGCCATTCTTTCCAGTACTGTGGAGGGATCTACCAGTACCAAAAGAGGTGACACAGGAGCAATGTTAAATAAACAACAGAGCTGGCAAGTACTTTTGAGACTATCGCTCACCGAAGCTCTTGCTCCGCAAACTAGAAGTCATGGGTTCGTATCCCAAGCAAGGTCTAACTTTTTTCTCGCGGTGCTTTGAAGGTATTCACTCACTGATGGCCTCTCATGACCTGAGTTCTTGTTTGTTCCAGCGCCACATTTTAAACAACTGAGAAATTCGACGTTAAACGTTTGCGGCTTTAGTATTATGTCAGAGAGTTAGAAGAAATCGGAACAGCGAAACGACTGGATAAGTGCCACAACGCATTTTAACAAGTGTCAAAGTGTGCATTTGTTACATCTCTTCTCCATACTAAAAGATCTCCAGTGTTTCAGAAAATGGAGACAACAACAAGAACTTAGGTCGAGCAAATCTGGGTGTCCAAACCTTGTCCCTGACATATTGGGATTAAAACCGATGTACAAAGCAGAACAACAGCAAAGGCCAGTTCGGGTAATCTGAGCTTCAACCAACGCCCCCGTTCATGTCACCCTGTAATAAAATATCACAAACGTTTAACTCCGATCTCTTTAATCCTGTGGTATTTTTAGAGAACAATAATTATTTCTTTCGTCGAGTGATTTAGGACAGTAATATTTTGCTGGTTACAAAACAAAAGTCGACTGACGTAACCCTGTGCCGGCAAATGGAGCTGTATTTTTGTGCGCTTTGCCGCAGTGAGTGACTGCCGGTGTCCCAGGAAGATTTACCAGGAGAGATAACGATACTGGCACAGAACATCTGATAACTGCAGTCCAGACGCAGGTTCAAATGAACAAACACGCACGAACACCAACTGGCAAAACTGAAGGACATTATTTAGTTAGATACATAGACAGATACATTTAGAGTGATAGACAGATTGTTAGATAGATGGACAGACAGGCAGGCAAGCAGGTAGAAAGACAGACAGATATATATAGAGAGATAGAGAGAGAAAGAGACAGACGGACAGGCAGACAGACAGATAGACAGATTAACAGACAGACAGACAGACGAACGGATGGATGGATGGATGACCGGATGGATGGCTGTATCACTGGGCGGACGGACGAACGAACGGATGGACGAACGGACCGACAGACAGACACAGACACAGATAGATAGATAGATAGATAGATAGATAGATAGATAGATAGATAGATAGATAGATAGATAGATAGATAGATAGATAGATAGATAGATAGATAGATAGATTTAACGATAAATTGCCTAAAATAACCTTAACACCATTGTCAACTCCAGGAAGACAGAAGAAGCCTGGGGCTAAGAACTCAAGCATTTCACGGACTCTAGGTCTCATTCCACACCATTAAACAGTCATTTGCCCCTCTCGTCATCATTACAAACTCTAGTTCCGCTTTTCATGTTCAGTAGAAAACATCTTTTTTTCTAGGCTAAGCCGATTGCCACACAGTGCATTCGCACTGAGCATCCATTCCCGTGTTATGTGTTTACAGAGCATCAAGAAAATTCTAGCCCTATGCTTGTCTCCTGGAATGCTTATGAACGTTCAGACAGAGCACTCAGTAACGCCCGCAAGAAGTCTTAGTCACTATTGCTCGTTCATTCACCCTGTGAAAGTTTGATTTTTTGTTGATGGGAAAGTAATGCATATTAATTGACATATTACTAAACACGAAGTTTCTGATATAATTATATACATTACGTTCAAGGTGAAATATTGGTTGTGAAATAACATGTCTGTCCCAAGAAGCAAATCGAGCCCAAAACGAACTCCAGTTTGCTTAACGATCGATTACTTGCAAGACGTAGCTCCGAGTAGACATTCGATTAGCACTATACTTCTCTCCATTTATAGAAAAAACATCTAAGAAAGCTAATGTGCTTCTCTATCATTGACAAGATATCAATGGAATGAGACTGGACAAAGATGCAAGATTGTGTCAAAGTTGCACCGGGAAATGAAGGCTCCAGATGTCGTATAGCTTGTCCCATAACACGAAACTCAGGATATCGGCTGAATTTTTATTATAAAAAACTAGTTGGCCCGATGACTCAGGGAATGCACAGATGCGATTTCAAAACCTTTTAAATATGCCCACGTTCATTTTTACGTCTTTCTATGCGTAAAATATTTTGTAGAATTTAAGACTCAGCGGTTAAAAAGCCTTTCATGATTACATTGAACGCCTTACTTCCTTTATAGTAAGATGAAGAAGAAGAAGCATTACTTTCTGTGGGAAATGTTAACAATAAAATATGTCTTCTTATAAATTAATTATTAATGTTGCAGTGTTTATGACGGACTGCCTGGTGAAACTTTACACTAATTGATGACGTCAGTTCAATGTAATTGTATTTTCAGTAAACCTACCTGTGAGAGCCATAAACACCTGGAAATAAAGTTAAGCGCCCACGGCATTCATCGCATTTATCTTAATTCGTTTCTTGTCCCTCAATTTTTTTTTAAATTACCCTATTTCTGCTTAACCTGTAAAAAAAAATAATAAAACATTTTATGACAGCAAGTTTTAATGAAAATGCCTGCATTAAATCTAATGTATTCACACGGAATTTCCCTTAACAACAGAAAATGTAGACTGCGGATTCGGCCGCTCCTCCTTCATTATTCGACAATTTTCCACCAATTTCAAAATGTTGTTTCAAATAAGAGCCTTCCAGGTGTCGAGCTAGACACTGTTAGCGTGGGCCATTGTGATTTCAACGACTTTACAAGCCAAATCATTGTGAAAAACAGATTCTTATGTGTAATGTCCAGGTGTCATTAAAATACTTATAAACCATGGATTCACGTTTCATAGTTTCTAGAGATGCATTTCGATATCAGATTTAGATAATTCCCTAGCAGAAAAATAATAAAAATACCTAAAATATTGAAAAGGAAACAATCTAAAAAAAAAGATTAATGAGGGCGTGGTCTATGAGAAACAAAATAATAACACAAAAACACCCACATAAAAACATATTGCCACAGTAAATGGCTGTGCATGGTCTTGACAGTTTATAGTGTTTATCTTCAGCCACTGTAAACCATCCAAAATTCTACTGCCTGATTTAACAAGGTTCACAAATTAATATGAGATTATTTTGAGATGATTCATCAAACATGCTCTAATCGGACGCAATTATGGAGAATTCGATCAAGCGAGAACCACTGGGGTTGTATTCCAGCGGCTGATTACGAGCCAAATCATAGAAACAGCAACATATTACAATAATATATTTCCGTTTTTGGACTACTCAACAAGACTTCGCTATATTTCTCACAACATCCCTGGTCACCATAATTGTTTCCTAAATATTGAAAATTTCGTGATACTACGAAAGTACATGTGCGTGAAATGTCCTGTCTAGTACTCCAGCATCAGATCAAAGTGTAGACAAAACAAACAAAAAACCAAAAACAAACAAACCAAAAACACAAGTACGTTTCACAAAGGTTCTACGAGTTATTCATTCTTTTTGTATTTTCTGTGCCGGCGACACGACGACAGAGATAATAATTAGGATAATTCAAACGTTAACCGCAGCAGACCATGTGTAAGAAAGGGAAAGGAATAGAAGTCAAACTCTTCAACGAAAACAAACACACCAATTGGCAGGCAGTACATTTTGACAGACCAGAGAATAAATTCCTGGGATTGAAAGGTACAAATCTAATTTTCAAAGCAAAGTTTCGCACCTGTTGGGATTCAGCCAGCTTTGCTCTACTACCAGAAATATTAATATTTGTTCAAAGGAGGCTGAAATCTATGTCTGTCTATAGCACTGATATATGAAAGAAAAGGAACAAAAACCTTGGCCTTTCTGTTTACCTCAGAGCTGCTCAGCACTGCAGATGTATCATCTTGTTTGTTGTCTGCAATCAATTTATTTCTTAACAATATCATCCGTGGCACAGAATGCCAGTTGTCCCAGAACAATAATTGCAAATGTATTTTAAAAGAATGAATTGAAAGAGAAAAAATACCAAGACACTACCACAGACAGCGAACATATTTGTTAGTGAAGTCCCAATATCATTTTGTAAGTCAGCTAGAATAGATCTTGCTATGAACAGCACAGGACTTAGGAGAAACTGCTGAAGATTGCTAGATTATTATGTTCCGAAGATTAAAAGAAAATGCATTTACTACTCACAGCATCCCGAGAAGCCTGTAAAACTTTCTTATTTTGAGGCCAGTTGAGTGCCTTTAGCAGGTTACAGCTCTTTTTCGTGTGTCCAAGTCAGTATATGGATCAGCAAATAGCACCGTGCTGATGTGTTTTGAATGCAAAAGAACAGAGTAAAGTAAATCCATTCATTCAAACACACAATGTTGACTGATAATGCATTTCTTTTTCCACACCACAGATTGACCGCAATGATACTCGGAGGATGTTCTGTATTTAGGCTCCTTCCTCAAAGATAGTTATACAATCTGGCTTCATTCTGTCTCAAATCAGCACTCTGTTTTCCTTAGAAACTCCGCCTATTCAGCACCAGGGATAACTTTTCAAAATTATCTGAAGGTACTAATATGTAAAATCTTTTACCAACGCGAACTCAGCATTGTTTTATCAGATTTCTACACTCGCAGATACTAGCAGAATTTTGTGCATCTTAGCTCTGTGCCTAATAATTGAGAGTTAAGCGCTTTTCGCTTTGTCATGAGTCAAGATTACTTTTTCTTTTTACAGTCTAGCATCACTAAACTAAACTACAGTTAAGATCTCTAGATTCCCTTCTCCCGTTGTGCGGAGGGCGTTGGTAAAACACAGATCTACACAATTTCACAACTCCTGCAATCCCGGTAAGCAACGTCTTTTTCACTGGAAAAGCCAGATAAAGTCGAAAGGACTCCTTAATATAAGTTTCCCACAGCGAGTGCTCTTCTCGGCCATTAGTTATAGCCGAGGTCTGCTGATGAAAGGTGATTTCACGCCGCTCGTGGGGCGTGTCACTCACTGGCTGCAGCCTAATGAACTAAGAGCAACTCAACACTCCCGGCCAAAGAAAATCGGATACTGTAAATAACCTGTACTTGCACTGGTTCTTTTCCTCCAAAGTTCCATAATATATAAACTCTGGATAGTAACTGGCTCAGTTAGCCACTTACTACAATTAGCAAGTCAATTCTGAAAGCGTTCCATTTGCTTTACCCATTTATAATAAAACTGAAGCGCTTTTGTTTACACGATTTCTTGGAATTTTTAAAGTAATAGGACAGTGTAAACCTCTCAGTGCAGAAAGGGGCTTTTAAAGATAACAAGTTTTAAACGGTACATGAAGTAGTTGATTCAAATTGCCTGTAAAGATCTACTCTACAAACCACTTGAACTAGAGCTAGTATCCGGCCTCTGTAATGGGAAAGCCACAGTCTACAGGGTTCAACGAATAACATGACAATATGAAAATATTACTGAACTGAGAAAAACGCTAATTTCGTACATTGTGAGCAGTGATATGTCTTCATCACAATCACAATGAGTCTAATGGAGTCTGGATTCAGAAACTGACATTTCTAAACCAGTACATCTCTATAATTATATTTTTACCGTTCCCTATTCTTTATTCTCAAAAAATACAATATTAACAACAACGTATTGTTATTGAGCTAATCACAGATTTTTCATAAGTCTGAGTTTGAGTTTGAAGAAAGTCTGACAACACGACAACAGTCACAAAATGCTAGGAAAAATAACGAGATGAAAGACAGAATATAACAGAACGATAGCACAGGAGACCCTACCAGACATGCCCACCAACTATCAACACAAATTTTCACAAGATTCATGTATAAGTGCGTATACTAACAATACACACACATGCATAACCATACACATACACATACAACAAACACACAACTATCTCGAGAAGTTCGACAGTTCCATCTAGACTGTGTGGTATTGATTTTTCAAACACGTCAGAGTTTCCTTCAATGTTATGGTATGAAAATGTCTGTCCTTTTCTTTCTACTGAAAAAAGCAACTGCCGAAAGGAAATTGAGGCACGCACGCATACACACCCACCCACACAACCCACACGCAATCACACATATTATACACAACCACACATACATACAAAAGAAAACAACAGCAACTACAACAACAATCGGAAAGGGGCAAGAAATAACTGAAATCTTCCCTGACATGGACAGCTCAATGTGGCAAGCGCCACGTCATAGGCGATTTGTCTAATGAGCCCTGGTGGCAGGGCAACAACGGCATTGTGACTGGCTGATAGCTCGTGTAAATATGAAGGACAAGAATGAATCTGAACGGGTACTGAACTAACTGCAATATAAAAGGCACAACCACAAATCTATATAAATAATTCACAAATTATCCACGTTTGAACGCAAAAGGCTCTTTTATTACGCCACCTACAGTAACCAATTTTGCATTTGGGTTTCCAATACCGTGGAGGCTGCATCCAAGTTTGGATGTTCTTTTTTATTGGTTTTGTTTTTCAATTATTTTCTTGAGTTTGCTTTGTGTCCCTGACTGCTCGCCTTCGATCCCTTTCTTTAACAAGAACATGACCTGTGGCGTGAACACTTCTTGTCGTACGTAGGACACTGCTGTCGACTGATTTAAACTACTCCACGTGTGTCAGGGTTAGGACTAGAAGTGCCGTGCTGGGTCACGGTTTGTTTGTTTCATGGCATCATTGATTTTGGCCAGTGCAAATGTCCTTGAACTATTATCGTGGACAGTTTGTTTTTGTAACGCTTTTTCTTAGAGATGGAAAGAAAGTGGGGCAAGATAGAACGAATGGATAAATTAACAGTGACGGTGCAGTTTTCGACCCCGTGGTTTGGGTGTACTTTAGCAAGGAAAGACGGGGCGAATAAGGAGTGAATAAATTCGTACATAAAACGTAGAGGGTGTAGAGACTTTAGGAAAGGTTTTGACATGTTAGAATAACTTTGTCTGTTACTATTAATAGACTGCGAGCTGAGCTCGAAATGGATGCACCAATCAAATTTGGGCAGTTCGCTGGGGATTGCAGAAGATATAAGCGGAGCCATCTTTAGGTTTCTTCACTCCATGCAGAATTTTCCATCTGCGAGGGCGTCGGCTTAGATTCAGCCTGAGAGAATCATAAGATTGTTAAAGACATGTCTATGTCCTTGATAGACAATGGAAATTATCCACAGCTATTTCCTTCTATTCCCTGATTTCGTATCAGGGACTAATCGTAAGTTTCGACACAGTGATTCGACGATGAACGTGAATCTGACCCTAATTTTCCAGTAGAAGTGCTACCAAAGAATGCAAGACTACAATGTTTTTTTTACTTGCAACTAGATCTAGAATGAGTGTCTGGTATATACATTTGTAAATTGTAATTGATGTGTCTGGATGAGGCTGGGGATTGCCAGCCCATCCTAGAGCAGATCTAGATCTATCTTAACTACGTCAGTGTGTCTTGACGGTTTGATCCTTTATAAGCAATTAACTGAGTTAACATTGTCGTCTGAGACATAAGAATATTATTTGTGAGATAGTAGGCAGACTATATTTCTGAGGATAAATAAGTAATAAGTAAACTGTGAATGAGTCAGAATGATATAATCTCTTAAGAATCTAGAGGAGACTCCTAGTTATGTATTATAGTATTTTCATTTGATGCTGCTGATGTTGTCTTTTTAATATGTAAAAGATAGACGAAATTGTTAGGAATTTAAAGTAATAAATTTGTGGCCCTACAAGGTCCTTGATGTAACTTACTCGAAATTGTTATTAGTGTATGTGGCATGGTATGGCAGAGTAATTGTTAAAAACCTCTCGATAGTTTAAAATGCAGTCGAACACATAATTTTATAATATAACCATCCCCGTAACAACGTGCTTGTGGCTAAAATTAGAACATAGGAATACCCTGCTCCTTGCTTTGGGAATTATTTCGGTTTGCCGAGACAGATATAGAGAGGGTAGAAAGTGATGGGTGGGGCAGGGATTGAGCTTTTAAACTTGTAAACTATAAACGCACATTGTTGTCTTAAATTGTGCTTTTTAATAATTTCAAAGAATTATTGACCTTAATTATACTATTAATGCACGCAATAGTGTGTGATACAGATAAGTACATAATATGTCTGTGTGTGAACATAAAGGAGGAAATGCATTAGAAGGAACAAGCAAGAGAGAGAGAGAGAGAGAGAGAGAGAGAGAGAGAGAGAGAGAGAGAGAGAGAGAGAGAGAAAGAGAGAGAGAGAGGGAGAGAGAGAGAGAGAGAGAGAGTGGGGGAGAGAGAAAGAGAGAAAGAGAGAGAGAGAGAGAGAGAGAGAGAGAGATGGGAAGGAGGATGGTGGAGAGAAGAATGAGGAAGCTTATAGTAAAGAAATAAGAAATCGAGGAAGAGTGAAAACAGGTGACCGGGAAGATAGCAGAAATCCAATCAAGGGAAAAGCAACTTATTGGAAAACTGAAGATACCGACAATAATAATAATAATAACAGCAAAACATCAGTGACGAGCTGATCAAGCAATGCCAGAACCAACGCAGGAGATAAACAGGACCAAACTACGATACTTCACCTCAGTGCCTACACACACACATAGCAAGTCACCGCTTCACCTGCATTATGGCAAAGATACCAGATACAATATGATGAGACATCTAGAGCGTTCAGCGTGCACAGATTTCACCTCGCGTAGCGACGAATGCGCAGAAGTCATAAAACAGTGCAGTATTTTACAAAGCCAAAACAATGAAATATAGGGAAAATACTGAATTTTGTTCGCTGCTCAGCTTTCATTGCAGGCCTTGATTGAAGTCACTTATTTGGTAAATATAACTTCGGTCGCTGTAGGAAAACTATGGCTATTTTTTTCTAAAGCCGCAGTAGCACTGTAACAAATTCACACCATTAATTCATCATTATATCAAGCATTCTTTTCAAGCTCCTGTTATAAATATGTCCGTCCGGTTTGTGTTAGGGGCGCGTACGTATACGTACTATCCACAGACTAATAAATTAACCAGACTGGAAACACGAGCTTCGGGCTGTGTCGTTTTTTACGGAATTTCCCGAGCGGTGGACGAATAACCAACATGGCCGCCGCTCGGGAAATTCCGATTCTAGTTCTATCTGCAGTAGAAATTTATTTTTATTCGTCAAGATTGGTTGTACAATTATGTATTAATTTCTTGGTGCGGAACTAAACTTCCGCGTTCAGTAGGCGCGTCAAAATGGTATCATTCAAAATTGTAGCTATGCTGAAGCGTCGGTCGCTCCCGTAAACCTAAAATGGCGGATGGTTCATGACCTTTCGCTGTTTTGTGACGTCACACAATAGGACCATCCAGTCTGGGTATTTTATTAGTCTGTGATACCATCGCTTCCTTATCTTCAACCGTAAGTCTTGTCGAATCCCTAATCCTGCCCCCTTTCAACAACAACAACAAAAAAAAATCTGAAAGAATAATTAACCAAAATTGATTAAGGCTGTTACAGAGGAGCATTTCGGGAGGAGCTCTCTAGCTCTGGAGTCACAAATGCTTTAAAATACGCACCACTAGCGCAAAAAACGTATGGGACGTACGTACTTGTAACAACATCCTTCCTTTCATACAATGGGCCACGGGCCCCGCCTCCGATCAGCGCGCAAACTGTGTGCAAAATGTTTTAAGAGGTGCGGAGACGGGAGTGTCTCATCTCGCTGTATCTAGACTCTAGTATCTTTGATTATAGACGATCAAACTGGTGCAATACATGTGTGCGAATCTGACTCTGCAAACAGCCAGTCTGACAAAAGTTCTACTTGCATTTTGTATTTTTAGTATTTTTTAAATTTTTTTAAAATTTTGTATTTTGTATGCTATTTACCTTAGTGTCATTGCAGCCAGTTACAAGTTACAATTGGAACAGACGCATCGTCGCCACAGTGCAGCGCCCGTCGGCGTTTTGTCTTTGTTCTTTGCATGGAGGAGGGGGGAGGGGGGAGAAGAAGAGGGATACTTTTTTATTTAATTTTGCCCTGGGAGCGGCCTGTTCAGCCTGCTCTTCTCGATTTCCAACTGCCAAGGTATCTTTAACAGCACACGGGCCCTCCGAGGTTTTCGCACTTATCCGAGAAGACTAGGTGCTCGAAAATATGAGAAATATCCCAAAATTCCAACATGTCTGCACCGACCGGGATTCGAACCCGGTACTTTCGGCATGAGAGGCGAGCACCTTGCCCCTAGACTATCGCACTGAGCTTTCGACGCGTTCTTCATTGTTTTGTTCTGAGATAAAGTTACTATATCTAACTACGGATTAAAAGATAAAATGTCAGAACTGAATTGCGAAATTCTCGTTTCGAGACTTTGAAAGCACTGCAAATATGGTAATTAGACATAATATAGAAATGCCCTCAAAGGATGGATAATTCGTAGTGTAAGGTGGCATTTTTAAGTGAGTAAAAGAGATTCCAGCCAATCATGGCATCAGAAAGCTGTGCGACACAATAGACAGAAGAAGAGGGGAGGGGGTGGGTCGGAAATCCCCTGATGAGACCACCAACATGTTTGTTGGAGAAGGAACGGGGTAGGGGACGTTCTAGGATTTTTTTGTCTAGCCATGACTAAATCTGGCACTGTCAATAGCATCATGATGACGGTATTCAAAACCCGTTCTTACACTAACTAATCTTGGAGGTGTTCATGATGCAAGACAACTTTTCTTCTGTGCGTTTCAATAGTAAAGTTTAATATAATGCAGCAGTCATACAGGAAACATAAATGCAACTTCGTGGAATTTTCGCACCAAGAGAAATAATCACTATTCATCCGCCGATCTCATCCATAGGAGATACACGCAACGCGTCGGTTCGGCCCGGAAGGTACACACAGGCCTAGTTATTGAGTAATTGCCCAAATAAAAGGAACTTTTCTCAAAACTTTATGTCTTAAAAAAAGAAAAGTGATAGCCATCAACTTCAATTGCTTATAACACAGTCTGAAAATGATCAGAATTCAATGAATCTAGCATCAAATCCAAGGGAAAAGAGTTCTTACTTGATATCAGTAACTCAGTTTACCTAATATGTACCTTGTGGACCGAAACATAATATTTATGTGAATTACGAACTGCGACCCGGACTCAATGTTAAAATACAAACTATCACGACAAGCAAAATATTTATGTGAAGTACGAACCTCGACCCGGACTCAATGTTAAAATACAAACTATCACGACAAGCAATATATTTATGTGAAGTACGAACCTCGACCCGGGCTCAATGTTAAAGTACAAACTATCACGATCTGACTAAAAATGTCTGAGTAAACTGTAACATCACCATCGTATACCATATGGAAATAGCTGTTGTTAGAGGGACGTGGTGCTTTACATAGTTTTCTATAGCTGAACAGTGAACGCAACTCAGTATTTTCCCTATTCGGCTTTATAATTAGGTTTCGTGCCTATGAAAATAATCGTTATCTCTGTACTCACGTTCACTGAAATCTCGCTTTCCGTTCACCAGCTCCACTTCAGTTGTAATAAATGGCCGGTAAAGTGAATAGCTCTTGGGTCCAGACATAATCGCGTTCGCTCAGCATCATTTTGTGTTAACACCTGGGTGAGGGAATAAAACCAATCTCATAAAGTTACATCTATATTGATAAAATCAGATGGCTCTCTTCACACGAGCGCCAGCTGGTTTATCATGTGGAATCGTTATTTCGTAGCTTTGTAGTGGCTCACGGTTAGTACCCATTTTTCAGGACATGATCTCTGCTATTGTGAAACTGATGAACTCAGATGGATTAAGTGAGCGACAAGATGTTGGAGTGAAGACAAAGAAAGATAATCACATATAGAAATTGACAGCTAAAGAGATATTTGAGATACGATTATAGCACATAACTACAGAAACAATTAACCGAGTAAATAAACGGTTAGATAGACTGAGGGAAAAAAAAGGCAGACAAGCAAACACGCACATTGCTAGATAGGTAGATAGATAGAAGATAGATAGATAGCTAGATAGATAGACATATAGATAGACAGATAGATAGATAGATAGATAGATAGATAGATAGATAGATAGATAGATAGATAGATAGATAGATAGATAGATAGATAGACAGATAGATAGATAGATAGATAGATAGATAGATAGATAGATAGATAGATAGATAGATAGATAGATAGATAGATAGATAGATAGATAGATAGATAGATAGATAGATAGATAGATAGATAGAGGGCGTTCACCACTTCTTCAACTTTTAGCAGTACTTCAAACAAAGCTTTCATGTTTCTCAAAAGTGTAATGAAAGAAATAATCTTTTTTATTTTTAAGATATTTTTTGTTAGGATAAAATCGCCTCATTGTTCAGCTCAACTTCATTCTATGATTCAGATAAATAAAAGTTCAACTGAATGCGTGGGGACTTCAGACAAACATAATTTATAAGAAGATTGCTCTAGTCTTCTGAATACCCAAGAACGGAAACATTTGGAGAGTAAACACGTCTGACAAACGAGTTTGCCTGTTGTTACCCAAGAAGTGGAATAGGAAGCTCCAAAAAAATAAGTACGCACCTTTCAAATGAAAAGAATATCCAAGTCAAGACATTTTCACAGTGAAAATATTTAAGGACAAATTACCGTATCCAGACTGTTAAGTCAATCTGAACTAGATTCTTAACCGAGATAATAGGACCAGATTCCTTGACCTGACCTAAAGATAAAGGGAAAAAAAAAAGATCGGGGAAGTTTCCAAAAAACATGAACAAAACTAATTTAAGACGGGAAACATTTCAATAAAACTGGGTACACCACGTAATTAAATTTATACCAGATGTTCAGACATTTGGATGATTACATCAGAAATATTAAAAAAATGTTGCCCATAATTATTCTTGAGTTTCTGTGTCCTGGAAAGATTCAAAATCACAATCTCTGTTCGTGAGTGCTAAGGCAAAAAAACAACAAACAAACGGCTATCCGACCTCTTTTCATTGGTTGGGTCGCAGCAAGGCTTTAAGGTAAGTCAAAATATGGCAAAAAGAAAAAGTTGTATGTCTTCCCTTTTCCTACGGGTTTTATTGTATCGTTTCTGTATTATTGCTCACAGCGAGGCTTTGCTACATACAACGTTTCTTTTAGGAGTATTTTGGCTTTACTTTCAAATCCGCGGTGAAGTGGTGATGGACATTAAACATGTTAGACAATGTACTGGTAACTGGTTGTTCGGCATGAAATCGGAATGGGCAATACGCTTCTATTACAGATATCTTTCTATAAAATTCCTTTCTAGACCATTGCCTGGCTCCTTTTGAGAGGACTGATCACTGTATATGTATCACTATAATTATATGAGCCCAACAAGTATCCAAGATAATACACTTAATTATTTATATACAGGGTATTTGAAAAAAATTGTACATGTACTTTGAATATTTGTTATAATAATAGTTCGTCATCAGGTATGATGATGACCTTAACAACACCAGAGGAATAAAGAACAGAAATTGTTGAGAATTTCAACACATGGACAATAAAGAGAACTAAAGGACACAGAGGACAGAATGGAAAGACTGTTCTTTCATGACTTATGGCTTCTCATGTGACTGATAAGTCCTATTTTTGCCCTGCAGACCCTTCCGCATAAATGACAAGAGTGCTCCGTTGGTTCAGTACCACTGGGCCTTTTCTTGCGCCGTTCTCTTTTTTTGATAGCCTGCTGGACTCTGTCAGCTTCCCATGCTTTGCTGCCTCTGGTAAGGGCCGCCCTCCAATTTGCACGATCAAGCGAGAGCTTTTCCCACACTCACATCAATGGCAAAGGCCTTCAGTGATTGCTTGAGAGTGTCTTTGTAACGTCTCTTTGGGGCCCCAACATTCCTCGTTCCATTGGAGAGCTCAGAGAAGAAAATTTGCTTAGGGAGTCTGGAGTCGGGCATTCTGACAACATGTCCTGCCCAACGTAGCTGAATTTTTTTCAGGTGGCAGAAGATGCTCAATTCCTTGGCACGATTGAGGACCTCAGTGTCTGGAATTTTATCCTGCCATTTGATCCTTAGGATCTTTCTAAGGCAGGCCAGATGAAAGTGATTTAGCTTTCTGGCATGCGATTGGTACACTGTCCAGGTTTCAGCCCCATAGAGTAGGGTGGGAAGGACCACAGCATTGTACACTTTCAGCTTAGTGTCTGTGCGAATGCCGGCAACATCCCATACTCTCTTTCGAAGCCTGCCAAATGCAGAGCTGGCTTTGCTGATTCTTGAGAGAATTTCAGTATCAACACGAGCCGCGGAAGACAGTGTACTGCCAAGATAGGTGAAGATCTCCGACACCTTCAGAAGACTGTCATGGACTTTGATATTTGGGGTCACAGGATACTTGTCGTCTGGAGTAGGCTGATGGAGCACTTCCGTCTTCTTTGTGCTTATTGTGAGGCCAAAGTTGTCACAGGCACTAGAGAACTTATCAACACAGTTTTGCATGCTATCCTCATCGTGTGCCAGAAGTGCACAATCATCAGCAAACAGTAGGTCACAGACTTGAGTACTTTTGGTTTTGGTTTTTGCCTGAAGTCTCCTGAGGTTGAATAGACTGCCATCAGTTCGGTACTTGATGCTTATCCCTTGAGGAGGAGAGCTAAAGGGTTCTTGTAGCATTGCAGAGAACATGATGCTGAACAGAGTTGGGGCTAAGACACAACCCTGTTTTACCCCATTTGTGACAGCAAAGGGCTCTGAAACACTGCCGTTGCTTTTGACTGCAGCTTGCATGCCATCATGAAACTGGCGCACTATTGTGATGAATTCGGGTGGACACCCAAACTTCGCCAAGATTTTCCAGAGGCCTTCACGACACACTGTGTCAAATGCTTTTGGGAGGTCAACAAATGTGATATACAGCGCTTTATTTTGTTCCATGCATTTTTCCTGAATCTGTCTGGCAGCAAAAATCATATCCGCCGTTCCCCTCTCTTTACGAAAGCCACATTGGCTCTCGGGAAGCAAGTCATTTGACGAGAGGTGATCAAGAAGGCGATTCAGAAGCATTCTTGCCAATATTTTGCCAGCAATTGAAAGTAGAGAGATTCCCCGATGGTTGTCACAGACTTGGCTGTCCCCTTTGTTTTTGTACAGATGGATGATTGAAGCATCTTTGAAGTCCTGTGGCAGCTTCCCTGCTTTCAACATATGATTGAACAACTCGGTCAACCTTTCAATAAGCTTTTCTCCACCGAAGGCATACACCTCAGCAGGAATTGAATCCACGCCTGGTGATTTGTTAAAGGACATCTGATTTGTGGCAGTTCGGGTCTCATTTGCTGTGAATGGCTTGGCAAGAGCTGCATTAATAGGAGTCTGAGGGAGGCGGTCAATGGACTCAGTATTTATATTTGATGGCAGATTTAGCACACCTCCGAAATGTTCTGCCCAACGCTGAATTATGGCATTCAATTCAACAATGCGTGTTAAACCATCTGACGCAAGAAGTGGCGTAGTGCCAGAGCGGGATGGTCCAAACACAGCTCGGAGGCTCTCAAAGAACTTTCTAGTGTTGTTTGTGTCGGCATATTTCTGAGTTTCTCTTACTCGCTCTTCAAGCCAGTCATTTTTCATTTTCCTCAGCTTTTTCTGGAGTACACCCTTACATGCATGCAGTGCATCAGCTTTTGCTGTGGAAGAGGGGTCACTGCAGTGAGCTTGGATGAGACTATTTTTTTCTTTGATGAGCACTTTGATTTCATTATCATTATCATTGAACCAGTCCTGGTGCTTGCGGACAGGAAAACCAACTGTGCTGCTGGCGCAAGAGTGTACAGTCGTATTTAGGTCAGTCCAGCTCTGTTCAATGTTCTCAGGGTCAAAAGTCACGCAATCCAATTTTGAGGAGAGTTCTGATGAGAGCTCGCTCTGTTTCTCAGCTGAGCAGAGTTTTGAAACATTTAGGCGTTTAGGTGGCGCTTTCCCTTGAGGGCGTCTATTGCGCCTCAATGTTAGTCTGAGCTTGCAAACAATGAGTCTGTGGTCAGTTCCACACTCGGCACCACACATCGCCTTTGTTACAAGGACATCCTTTCTGTCAGTCTTCCTCACAATGACATAGTCTATGAGATGCCAATGCTTTGAGCGGGGATGCATCCATGACGTTCTGTTTCTCACGGGGAGACTAAAATTTGTGTTGGTAATGAACAGGCCAAATTCAGCGCACAAAGTAAGTAAGCGCAACCCATTGTTATTGCATGAACCAACTCCATGAGGGCCCAAAACATTTGGCCACGCTGAGATTTCGGAGCCAACCCTAGCATTGAAGTCCCCCAAGAGAATCAGCTTATCAGCTGCCGGGACAGAGCATATGACAGATTCTAGATCAGAATAGAACTTGTCTTTGGCTTCATCTGGGTTTGTCATGGTGGGCGCATATGCGCTAATGAGGGTGGCTGACTGGCTTTTCCCAACTGGGATCCTGAGTGTCATTAGCCTGTCATTTATTTCAATTGGCATGGACTGCAAGTTTCTGACAGGGTCATTTTTAATTGCAAACCCAACACCATGCTGTCTCGGTTCGACTGCACCCTTGCCTTTCCAGAAGAAGGTGTATCCACCACTGAGCTCTTTGAGTTGGCCACTATCAGGGAGTCTGGTCTCACTGAGTGCCAATATGTCCAGGTTGTACCTGCTGAGCTCAATGGCAATAAGTGCAGTGCGTCTTTCCGGGTTGTTTGAGTTGTCCTGTAGTGTGCGTATATTCCAGGCTCCTAGCCTGAGTAAGCTGAATTTCTTTTTGTTTCGACCGCAAAAAGGGATCCCCACTGGTCGCGGTATACCAGTCAGGGTGATGTGAAGTGGGCTTTCTTTATGGCACCTTTTCTAGCCCCTTCCTCAGTTGAGGTGAGCAGTGCTATCCTTAAATAAGGCTGCTCAGCTACTGTGGGTGCTGCCTCCCCACGCCTCCACTTCAATCGACGATGAAGCGACCATAGCCCACAGCCACCAACGTGTAGGTCTGTGCTAACAGCTTCCAGTCTATCCAAACCTGCTGCCACCGCACTCGCCCATCGCCGTTGGAATTTTGAGAGGAAAGAAGACGAGACAAAGATGAAAGAAGACGAGGTGAGTGTTAAGACTGGCGCAAAGAATTTGTTTTTAGTGAGAAAGAGCTGCGCAAACATCAGACTCACTCTCTCGCCTGGACACAACTTATCCAAGTGGCAAGACAGGGTCAAGACGACTGGAAATGTATCCAGGTGCAGGAGGATGCCAGAGGGACAGTCATATTGCCTGACCGGCTGCCTGTAGGCTACTCCACAGCCTCGCAGTCCCAACTGATTAGGGTGAAAGACCCAAACCAAAGAACACCAATACTGGTGGATGCTCTGTGTCACGATATCCAGGCCAGAGTGACGGTATATTGCCATCTGCCCTATCAATCAACCACTGGCCTGCTGCCGCCAGCTTCGAAGCTGCGTCCGGGAAGTTTGCTCAATTCTTCGTCTGTGATTTAGGCAAACAAGCCTATGACCACTCCGCTACCGGGGGCCAATATGAAGGACTCAAATACTGAGGGTCACATTGTGCCCTAGCATGTGGCCGTTGGGTAAGATGAAACCTCCTCCGCCCTGGCCGTTTGCACCGACAGGTGCACGCCCACTGATACCATGCTAGCGTACCAGTTCATGAAACAGGTTGTACTGGATTACATGTTACCAGTAGCAGATTTTTCTGACCTGACACATTGAATATTTGTTAAGACTACGTAAACTAAGATACATAAATGACATATAATTCAAATGAAAGAAGACAGATGTGCAATTTTTGGAATTATCGTATGTAGTCAAACCCATAGCCATTTTGGGCCAGGCACTGACGACAACGCAGTTCAATTAAGCATTCAACAGTGAACGGTTCATTTGCCTAACACATTTTTTTTAGACACCCCATTACGAATATCTCTTTCAGCTATGTAACTCTTCATTCTTTAGCACAAGCTGTATGTGTGATTCAGTTCCACATGATGGAAATACATATTCCCTAGAATTTGACCATGCGCTACAGCAATGAAAGGCTTCAGTGGGTTTCATATGTCTTCCCCATTGGATGAAAATGCCGGTAAGACAGATTGTGTTCGCCTCACCGTGTGATGCTGCCCGATTATCACAGCAGAACAACTGCAAATGACAAAGCAACAGCGGATCATATCGTTATTATTAATCCTATTCTCATTAATCCTTGTTCAATATGTAACGAGTTAGAGGCTAAACACAATGGCTTCGGATTCGTTTCACTTCCGGATCGCTTTCAGCAGTTTTGTCGAATGACGTCAGCTGCGTCTTGCCGGAAAACCGAGAAGATGTCAGAAACCTTCCAGGCGCCTTTTACAGCGCATAATGCTTCGTCTTTCGTCTCGTGTCGTTGTCCACGGAGACTGAGGTATTTCGGCAAAATTGCTTAAAGGGAAGGGAAACCTAAGCCATTGTGTCTGGGCTCTTACTCGGTAAGTTCTTGTCGAGACCCACAATTTTCATAAATGAGGCAGAAGCAGCACATGACATAAACTTACACTTTGATGACCCCAAAGCTGTTCAATTTATGATATCGTTTTTCTTCGAGGAACTTAATAATATGAATTAGGCCTCAAGATCTATCCTACGTAACTAATCATCATTTGAAAAAATGAAAAATCACAAGAAAGTAATTTTTCATGATAGAGAAATAGAAGGGAAAAAAATCGAATTTTAATCTAACTTTCTTGAAATTAAATTTGCATGCATTTCAGATTTCATTTATAGCTTAGACGTTCTAGTAAACCTTGAAAAGTAAACCTGTAGAATATTTCTTCCCGGGTTACGCCCCTCAAAACGTCACCGCAAACACAGAAATTATAGAATATTATGGCATATTTCCCAGCTAAGGTTGATTTAAAATTTGATACTAGGAATTACAGTTTTGCACACTATCTTAACCATAATTTCGCTTCTTTTTAGTGGAGAACAATATTATTTATGCCCATCGTTAGAAAAAAAATCCTGTCAAGGACATGCTGTTCAATTTCCTTGGCCATTCAGTAAATTGCTGAAAGATCTAAGAAAAGAAATAAAAAATTAGAGAACCACTAATGTCAATGAAACACGTGTGAATTAAGTCTAATGGCAAAGACATCGTTATTTATTCATTATCATATCATTATTTATTTATTTATGTTCTTTGTTTTCTTAATACGAGATATTTGTGTCTAAATCTAGATTTAATAGTAATAATAATGGATCCAACTGATGGACGGAATGAAAAGAAAGAAGTATTAGGATCATCTCACATCACATAACACGGCCTGGTTATAAGGCGAAGCATGCTTTGCAACAAGTGGACCCCAATTTGTCATCAATCTTGTGGGAATTCCCAAGCCATAAATTGATGATATTGTTCAGATGCTTAATTGTGGGCCAGAAAATTGCACCAGGACAAATCCAAAAGAGACAGCCAAAGAAATGTGGTTGATTGAAGCAGCTCCTCAGGAATTCGGCATTTTTACAGCACGACACTCACAACAGAATTCAGATTCTGGTGAATTAGCACAAATTATAAGCCCAAAGTACAGCTGAAAGAAGAGCACATCATTACGTGCGTTTGTGCGTGTGTGTGTGTGTGTGTGTGTCTGGCTTATGTCTCTGGATAGACCTGGTGTACGAGCACTAATACTTGTGCATGGTGGGAATGCAAATGTGTTCTATTCTCTCGCAGACTTGGCTGAGGACATGTACCTACACTAGGCTGATGTAAAGAAAACGCTAAAATGGGTACATTGCTTCTGTTCCAGTGATGGTTTTAGAGGTTAATCGATGCTTAATACAGATATTATTATAATGAATCAGTGCAGGGGATAGCAATTGTCAGTATTCATGTAAAATTATAAATTTGATATAGCCTGGCCGTGGTGAGCCACTTGATATCTAACTGGTGTCATCGTGTATTAACTATATTAAGATATAAGACGGATCAAACCGATAGACGGAATGAAAAGAAAGAAGCAGTTTATAGGTGATGTCACAATTTTAAGGGAAGTTTAAGGGAAGCATGCATTGCAACAAGATATAAGAACTTATGAGTATCGTAATACAAGATTAGATCAATATCATCTAAACTGGGTGTAACTGATGCTGACATCCTTGTTTTTTCTTCCAATCCTCTATAGAAAGTAAAAGATATCGGATGGATCAAATGTCAACAGGTAATTACAAATAATTGCATTTTCGTCCCATTTTCTACACTTCACCATTTGCTTTACACCTCTTTCATATTTTAAGGATTGGTCGTTGTCAGTAAACCGAGGTGGCCATGACGCAGCCGCTGTCAAGCTGTTAGGAGGAAGGAAAAAAAAAACTCATTTTCCTCATTCCCCCCACAAGTCCCAGAGGAAACTTACAGCATCCGACAGCTTAACGCTGAGCTTTTGTGCTCGGAAATTGGTAGGTGGAAACTATAGTCACCCAAAGCGACTACTTTCACTTTGCCTTCAGGATATCTTATTAAGACATTCCTGACGCGACAATGCTGAGCTCAGTCAAGTAAAAAAAGAATTAGCAAAAATATTTCCAGTTACAAGTCCCAAACAATGCCCTCAAACTACGACCTTCAGGTTATCCCTTTACATAATTTCTGTAAGCACGACAGTACTAAGTTCGATGAACACATTTATAAATATTCCTAAAAAATGATGGCAAATTGACGTCAATCTTGTTGCAATACACGCTTCCTTTAAACCAGGGACATGTTCTGCCATGTGAGATTACCTCTGTACTGCTTCTTTCTTTTCATTCGGTCTTTCACTTCGATCCATGGTTCCTACTATTTTTCTAAATTTAGATACAGGCGCCCTACTAGAGAAAACAAAAGAAGGAGCTCAACAACCATGCTTTTCCTGTTAGACCTAATACATCTTTGTTTCATTAGTGTTAACGTGTTATATCGTTATTAACAATAGGCCGTCATAAGGAAAAAGTAAGTTCAATCTCTCTGAAACATTTTCTAACATGTATTGTTTAACTATGAATTCGAAGCCGTTTCGAAAAAGCCATAACTTTGTCCGTCTATTGAATGTTTTATTTCCTTCCTTTTTAACCCAGCTAGCGAAAAACCATCAGTATTTTCTTCCCAGCACTTGGGCTGGAGTAACCTAGCATTTCTACAGGACTATGGGTTTCCAAATCTAGCTTTTCGCTGTTGAAATGACTATTCATAGCTCTAGACGCCTTCAGATAGTCGAGTATCTCGCCCTTGAAGTGACTTAATAGCCCTAGACGTCTTCAGATAGTCGGCTCTTCAAACCCTTTTTTGGACAAACACTTTAGCCGTCCATTTCTTTTTAACCTTCAAGATCTGCCAATGACATAGCCCCCATTGTGCAGAACCGGACGCAAAACTCCAAACAAAACAAAGAGAAACTGCAAGATGAGACGATCGGAAAAACAAACGAAAATTAGCAACTGACAGTAAAACAGATACAACAATTAAATCTCACCCTGTCAAAAAAAAAAAAAACCTGAGAAGAAATTTTGCAGACGTAGTTTGTGGATAATACCGTGTAATCCATCGTAGGAAAATGAAGCTATCTCCTAGCATTGTTCCCCGTCCTTTGGGGTCACCCATAAAGTACGTTTACTCGATTTTGGCTATTTCTGACTCCCCTCTCCCGAAGTACGCTTTTCAAAGGCTTGGCCTCAGGCCTCCCCCCCCCCCCCGCCTCTCTGTACAAACGAATGACCATCACAATGGTGGGTAATGTCGATGATAAAACCTGGATGTTTGAACTTTAAATGGCATTTTGTGTGGACTAACTAATTATGTCGTTACAAATAATATGATTAGTACAATATCCAACAGTTTAATTTGCTGATAAAAAAAAAAAAAGCCAAACTCTTCAGTTCATTACCGTAACTGAAAAGCGCCCTTTCGCTTCCAATCTCCTCCCCCATGTGCACCCCGCCCCCCCCCCCCCCGAACGTTACAACTTGATGGACGACCCCTAGTCTCAAACACTGAAAAAAAAAAAAACCAGAGATAACCATTGTATGCAATTTTCTTGTAATCTGGATTCCATTTCCATGAACAATATTCATGTGATTAAAATAATAAAAATAATGATTGCTGGGAAAGCACAAAGAGAAGCACTGGACACTGCAACAAGAACACGAATCAAATAGAGAATAAGCAAAAAGAAAAAAAATGCATACGAATTTGGAGATAATATTGAACGTTCTCCGCCATTCAACGTTCGGCAACTTTTGAGCGTAAAAAGAATCAGTAGTTCTTGAAACTGCTGTTTTACACTTAAAGTTTCCAAACTGATGCTCAGCTATTCCTTCACATTTATTACATTTCCTAGCTGGCTCGCTGACTCTCGCAATGCACAGAATGGATGTGCATTTTAAAGCTGTGTTTCGATCACCAATGTGTAAATTGAGAAAGATATTTCCTGTCATATTTTTTAATGCTACTCATCTTTTTCTTTTGCGGCTCAAAATGTCGGAACACCTTCCTCTGTCCAACTCAGTTGTGGCTCAGAATCTACAAAATATTAATATCTTCAAACCTTTCAAAAACATACCCACGTACACCTTTTCGTCTTTCTATGCATAATGTAATATTTTGTAGAATTTAAGGCTCAGCGGTTAAAAAGCCTTTCATGATTACATTAGAGGCCTTACTTTTTTAAAAATATGATGATGTAAACAGAGATGTGGCGCGCAATAAAGCTTTCAATAATGACATCATTTTGATCCCGAATAATTATATAACAATGAATTATTGAACAGTTCAGAAACGCACGTACGTTTGTTGCGATAATGTTAGGGGGGGGGGGGCCGCGAAAGTAGGCGGGGTGAAGAGATGTCTGTCATAATGCCAAAATATATGAACAAATGGTGCGAAATCCGTTTGATGGCACCCTTGAATCATATCTCAGGAGCCGCCTAAAAAATGCCTGGTTAAAAACTTGTCCGAGAACGTGCGCCAGGCGCCAGAGCATTCTGATGTTCACTTAAACTAATCAGTTCCCAGCTACACAAGGGTATGAATAACTGGATGATAACAGCGGTAACATTAACCTTCATTAATGGCATTGTTAGGAACATATCCGCAGACTTCTGTCTGTGATATTACTTTCTGGTTAGAAAGGAAATCCCAGTGCGATATTTACTCCCATGAACGGCGCAGACAGAATCAAATTCAGCTTCACTTTTCAATGTGCAGTGAAATTTCATTCGCCACACAGCAGACAGCATGGCATAATGTTATAGCCCCCAGGCAACCGACGCTTCGCATTCAACACATTTTGTTTTAAGTGCACTGACGAATTTCGATTTCTAAAGTCTGGTTTGTCTTGGGTTTACTTTGATGCAATGAAGTGGTGGAAAGACAGAGAGAGAGACAGACAGACAGACAGGCAGACAGACAGACAGACAGACAGACAGACAGACAGAGTGGGCGAGAGAGAGAGAGAGAGAGAGAAAGAGAGACAGAGAGAAAGACAGACTCACAGGCAGACAGACAGATAGAGAGAAAGAGACAGAGAGACGGACAGAGAGAGAGAAAGAGATATAGAGACAGAGAAAGAATCCTTCTATCTATCTATCTATCTGTCTATCTATCTATCTATCTATCTATCTATCTATCTATCTATCTATCTATCTATCTATCTATCTATCTATCTATCTATCTATCTATCTATCTATCTATCTATCTATCTATCTATCTATCTATCCAACTATCTATCTATCTATCTATCTGACCCACCCACCAACATATTAGCGTACTATTTTACTTGCTTTCAAAATTAAAACTGAGAAGCTTGGACATAGTTGTCACAAATCCCAGACTGGGAGATGTAATAGTTTATGACAGGACAACAATCACGAACAAACGAGTTTAACACTTAACAGAACAATCCATCAGACTCACACATTTATTAAACATAATTATACAGATAATAGCGCAATTACATACATTATATTATTGGGATTAACTGCCGTACAACGGCCTTATTCTCACACCCACTCTCCCTCGGATCCACAACCCGGTAGTTACTCCTAAAGGCACTTCGGCCTCAGCCTCTCCCCTCAGGGTCTTAATAGCACATTAATAATTCACTGGCACCGCAGTCTCTCAATATCACCTTCCTATTGTCATACACCTTAGCATTCCCCTAGCACCCCAGCAGGGCAATAACACATTATCATTTCAATAGACATTATCATTTCAATAGTACATTATTAGTTCACTAGCCCCTCAACATGGCAACAGTACATTATCACATTCACGCTCATATCTACGTCCCTGTCCGTGGCCTGACTGCCACGACTTTATGTGCCTCTACTGTCCTGCACTGACAGCCTCACTTCTGGCCTATGTGTGGCCTCCGGCCCTATGCTGGCCTATCCCCTGTGCTCATCGAGGTGGCTCTGCGGCCCGTCCTCGACACCTACAAGAATAACATTACATTGGTATAATACCCTACCATTTCTATTCACTCCACCTCTCCTTACAACCCATGAAGCGTACACACACTAGTTCACCTTTCACTCACCACACATCTTACGGTAACACACCTCCATCGGAGTACACACTACTCACTCGCGCTACAAATCCATGAACTCACTTTCATCTATCGCTCATGGCGCACATTGCTATATCCAATATCAAGGACTTCCACATTCCTCACATATACTTATTTACATCATGGTAATAGACGAATATAATATAATACATCAATCATAATAATCAATCAACGTTCTACGTACCAGTCATCACTGGAAACTCTCTCACTGGTCTCTCGACTGCTCCCCTTATGTCCGCCCGATGGGCTCTTACTAGCGTCCGTTCCGTAGGACCTTCTAACCTGCAGTGATAGTAATACAGCGCTTTCGCCTCATTCAGACCCCCCACCACTCACAACAGCACGCTTAACTTACTTGTCTACGTGCGTTAATTTTACTCTCCTCCTTTCCCGTCTTTCCCTACTTGTCTGCCGTGAGCCCTTCTTACTCTACACCCGCTGTGTAGCAATCCCCTTAATTGCACTCACTCCACTCGTGACAATAGTCTTGCTGCTGCTATGAAAAATTATGCCCCTGAATATCCCATTGAAAGCTGTTTTTCATTATTTCTTTTAAAAATCAAAGTGCAGGCCTGCTGTCGAGGCCAGTACGCCCTTGTGTTGCCTTATATTATGCACTATCTATAAATATCCAAAGCAACGTTTTAGCAATTTTTTACCGGTTACGAAAAGTTCAACACAATTAAAGGGACAAAGCTTCCTTAAAAATATCTCAACTGTGACGTCAAGCACAGTTCATCGCTTTTGGCGACAGTGTCTTTTTGAAGACAGTGACGTGCATAATATGTGTGACGATCTCGGGGTTGCCGTGACGCCAACACTAAAAACATTAAAATGATTTTCAGCGTTCACTGTTTGTGCTGAAGACATAATAACACGGAAACGAAACAAACTCAAAACGAGTTGCTAACTTCGTGACGCTAAACTAAGTAAAAATAAAATAATAAACTTGCTCAGCCATTTGAAGCAGGAAAAATACTGACGGACGCATTGCTATAAATCAATTTTACACTGCAGATGAGCTCGTCTGATGTGAACATACGCTTTTTTCCTTCCTTTTTTCCTTTGCATCTAGTCGAAGCATCTTGACATTGAGGTCAGGATAACCTGAGTTAACCCACTACTTAAAACTCCAAGGCAGACTGAACAGCATTATTTACAAAATAAGACAACTTGATAACTGCACATTTGTTTTAAATTTCTTGGGATAATGTACACGAGGCCATCTCTGAGAACTCAAATTAAACTGATATTTATCCCTGTCGAACATTAAGCCACAGACAGCATCTAAGAAAGTACATCTCCAAATTTGAATTTAACATCCCCGCAAACTCATCGTAATTATTTAAAGGTTCGTGTGTGAGAGAACTTCTGCGCATCAAAATACACCTACAAGAGGACATACACAGATTTTTAAAAAAAAAGGTAAATCTGCTACCTGGATATCTGAACAGGTGATCATGGATCGATGGACAGAAGGATGGGTGCAATGACGGATGGATGGTTGGATGGATGGATAGATGGATAGATGGATAGACAGAAAGACAGGTTGGTAGGAAGAAAGAGACTCAGAAAAGACAGACAGGAGGACAAATAGGTTGCTATAAACCTCCAGGTAAAACAGAAAAAAAAAACCCCACTAAAAATGGTTCAGTTTTTCAGTTCAAAATTAGGTTCACCAATTTCTTGAAAATGGACAATCAGGTGAGCAACCGCAAAATCACATTATAAACAAATCTTTTCCAGACACAAAAATTGGATCTTATTTTGTTTGAAAAATGACAATTCACTCTTTTCATAAGAGAAAAACTCAACATCCATTCCCATAATCAACTTTGCAGAGTCGTCTCTTGTCTGCGGAAATGGTCTGCCATTATGTCTGAGACAATCCCAACATAGACATTCCATTTCTCTATCATTATTGTGTCTCATTTGTTAACATTCGTTCTTTCCACTCAACGACTTCTACTTCTTTCAACAGGACTGAGTCTGTTGTTTGTATATTATATATACGCCCAACTGTTTTGCACTGTGCAAGAACATTATCCTGTGTAATAAACATCATGGAAACGCTGATGAGAAAATTGTTATTCTCAAAATATGATGGAAGAATGAAATTTTATTTATTCATTTTTTTTGGGGGGGGGGGGAGGGGGGGGGGGAGATGTGTGGGTGGAGACTGGATTTTACATTCCAGAGTTTACGCTTCTGCACTACTTTCAGTGCACTTGGGTTTCAGTGCCCGGTGATAGTTAAAATCGAGGCACAGCATACCGAGACGGACCATTCCTTCTTTAACTATATATGTCCACAACTTTCGCGCGTATAAACACGGTGAGTGCTACTCACAGAGCTCTGCGTGGTACCAGTCGTTTTCGTTCAGTTATGAGGGGGTATGGTGCGAACTGTTGCATCGTTGACATGGATGAAACGCGGGCAAGTCGACGGACGGAATTTGGCGAATTGAACAGTATCTTGTGATTTTTATTGCAGTTGTTTTAATGCCTTGAATTTCGCAAATACAGAGGCATGATTAATGTATTTTGCGCCGGTGACGGTTGGTGCATGCATGATGAGGAAATTGATCATTTCTGCCTTTATCTCCACTGTAATTTGTTCCGCTAAAAATGAACTAAAATTAAAGTAGCCGAAGATGGTGTCATCTCACCATATATACCGTGCTGTCATAAAGTTCTCAAATAATCAGGCTGTTTTATTTTTCAAAATATAGAAAGTGTAACAAAATATCAAGTTTTGGTTCTATACTAACCTTTAACTTTCTAAGACGGTCAGTTCTTTTTAACAAGTACTTAAAAGTGAGGTATTGTTATCTTGAATCAGGGGAATGAATTGAGTTCAGCACTCAATAAAAAAATAAAAGGGGTTGGGGGGGGGGGGGAATTGAAATTTAATGGTTTTCAAAATTAATAACTTTTTTTTCCTTGTCTTTTCTTTTCATCTTCCCTTTGAACTTGCCCTACGTTGTTTATACCTCATTTCATTGGTAGAATCTGTCCTAAAATAACTACATAATTTTTAATGACACATTTACTTACATTCTTTTCCGATGACACGGGGACTCTAGAACAGTTTGGTATCGCCTGTCAAAGGAAGGAAACCACAGAAGAAATGATGTCACCTCAATATTCGAGACAGCCAACTGGCAGCAAGCACAGAGTTACGAAATCTCTCTCTCTGCAGGCCACAGGAAACCAATTATCATCCAGTAAACGAGTACAACCACACAATCACGTTGTCCGCGGGCTTCATTTGGGGCCATTTATTCTGCAGCAAACCATGTTAAACCTGTTAAGTCTGACTGAATTTGTCACCGATGATCTATCATCTCGTTTATTTACGGATGTTTGAATCTTAAACTGCACTCCCAATAGGTTCGTCAGCATGCAGATAATATTACTTTCGCCAATCGTATTAGACCTTTCTTGGAAAACATTGCAATGTGTTTCATGCCTATTATGAAGTACGTAGACAGATAACACAGCTGTTCTAACAACGGTATTTTGAGATTGTTTACTGTACTTTTTACACACTTATTGATTTGGAGCTTAAGTCCGGAGAAGTATTTCAATTTGTTTTGACCTACATCATTGAAAGAGGCCAGCTGGCACCAAATCCAGTTTACAAGACGGATTATTGTAATGAAAGTGTAAGACATAGTAATAATAGGTGCACATACGTGAATAATAGACTGTCTCTAAGTTTATTAGTTCTTGGGACTGCAAAAACCATAACCTATAAATATGAAAAAGGAAAGACTTTGGTATGTCCGTCTAGGCGAGCCAGAGAACCTGACGTGGAAAATTTCAGTTTCAAGGAAATCTATAAATAATATGTTTCGCATCTGAGAATAAATGAACAACTCAAAGTGTAGTATACAGTTCGTCAAAAACTCAAGATAATAAAAGTCACAATGCTGCGATAATATCAATCAGTTTCCCAAACAGTTTCAGGTAACGTTCTATTCATTATTCCCTGAAGTAGAAGTTTTCTTTGTCTTTTACAAGTTCACGTTATTTTTTAAAGAAAAAAAAAGCATTAAATTGAAGTAAGCCAGTCTCAAATTACACAAAAACAAAAAAAAAACAACAAAAATCTAATTTCGAAATGAAACACTTTTCAAGGGTTGAACACGGTACTGTTATAGCCGCCGATTACCATAACCAGTTTGTAATTGGATGTACAACTTATTCTGCAGTTAGTTCCCAATACCAGTCACCAGTATAGGAAACTGAAAATTCCAAATAAATACTTGGACATCCATTATGTTACAGAATGTTTCTGCACAATCAACGAATCAGAACATTAGATAGCCTTTTCTGAGTCCACTTAAATTGCATTACTTGTACGTGTACTTCAGAAAATGCAATTTATTAGGTCACAGTCGCCTCCAAGGTGATCAAGACTTCCCTACGCACGTTAGTCCTGTCGTTTTTATTGTACTCACCTAAATGAGATTATGTTTTTTTAGGTGAACAAACAAAATATTTCTATGGTCATGGTTGCCAAATTGTGTACAGAAAAGTCTCCGCGTACTTCCATGAATTTATCCTTGTCATTACATCTATTATAGGTGTACGGCGAATCGACGGATCAACTTCAGACTTTCCCGGATGTTTCCAGCAGTTTTTGGCTTCGTAGCATTTCTGTCTACTAATCATTTCTACCTTAGACCATTAATTTCGGAGGTGAACTTCGACCTTGAGTAAAGGGAGGATGGGGGGTTACTTCTAGAATTATTGTTTGATTTATTCCTGGTCAAAACCAATCGTGATTATGGCTAATCAATCAGAAACACGCCAGACGCCAACGCAATTTTTGTCTTCATGGTACAACATCGTTAACTGTTCACTGATAAGCAGCACTCGACCCTGATAGTTCTCTAATTGCTCAGATTTCCCCTTTTGCTAATGCCCTGTTTCCAAACAAGCTAAATCCCTGAGAGAATCGACAATCAGTGGAGGTGGGATATAAATTGCTAACGTTAGAGTCCTTTCACGGTCCGAGTATCTTCTGACCTTACTGACGGGTGGGAGGGATGATGGTTCAATAAATTTAGCCAGTGTTGGTTGTGAGATTTAATACAAGTATCGCCTAGCAGTAACTTAGGAGCCCGAACCAAATTTTCCATCCAAAACAAATGAAAAATCCAGAATTCAGACTTGCTTGGAATGAATCCAGTCTGTCAGTTCTGACGTGAGAACTCCAGAACTGATTTTCGGGTAAATATTATTACTCGGAGACTGACCACGATCAAGAGCTCTGAAGCCCCTGCTGTTCTTTTCGGCCACCAGGTTAAGCAAATTGTCTGTCGTGTCGACATGACTTTGAGACTAATTACTATTCTGTTGAAAGAGTTTACCTCTAATCCAGACACAATCACGACATCTAGGACGGAACTGAAATGTGAAAGAAACACCAAACCACGTGATGACAGTTCTCAGGGCCACCTTCCTACCAATGTCTGAAACACGTAGAATCTTTTCAGGTGTTACAATTATGCAATTACAATCAATTGTATTCATGCCATTGTGTCCCAGATTTCAGATCAAGTTTAATGGAAATGCTTTATCCGTCAGGACACTTGAAACTGGCGATTTATTCGATGGCTGTACTCTGCAAACATCTCCAGAGATCTGAAGCTGGAAGATGGGCGGGAATTCCTATAGGAGTCGCGTCTGTCAATACTGAAGACAGCACACATTGCTGTTGTTTTTGTCTGATTAAGAGCACAGTTGGCATGAGACTTTTATTCTTTGTGATTTACATCGGCTGTCATCTTTTTTTTGTACACATTCCCCACTTCGGCGACTTCGCGCGAGATGGTTTTGCCATTTTCTTTTGCAGATAGAGGGAAATCGATCTATCTTTCAATCACGTAATACTTGAACACATTCCACATTTTAAACTCTAAAAAAAATATTGGTGGACGTTATGTATTATTATCAGTACACCATTAACTGATTTTTTAATCAAAGCCTAGAGATCTCTTGGTCAGAAAAGAAGAAGATTATCACTGCAAGTAGTGAAAGGAAAAGAGTAGTAAAAGAAAAACTGCAGACAACTCCTGCGCATTTTCTGCTCACATGTAGACATTTATAGGCAACTTCAGCTGTACTGTCAACAACATTAATGTTCAAGTTTTACCTCATTTGCTACATTCCTTCACATTCATTTTTTTAAACTCCCTTTGATCAAATAAACACGTAGTAGAAAAAAAAATCCTATGAGATTCTCCGAAGCTATGCAGATTTGCCCTCACCGTTTCACATTGCTGAAAATGCAATTGCCAATCGCGTCAGTGGAGATGCTTTGAAACTCACAAAATCCCTTCTCCCTTTTCACGCAGAATGTGTCGGTGTGATGAATTTTAATAGCATCCTAGCAAGTCAAGAACAAGAAAAATTGAGAAGCCACAAAAGCCATCACAGTTACGAAATTTCTATCCAATACAATGAATTACAACACAATGCCCAATTCCCTTCACGGTGCGTGCCCAGCAAAACATTCGGGCATTCTAAACTCACTGGTTACCAATAATGGGAGACACCAAGCGTGCTACAACAGTGAACAAAGCAATGTTATTGTATAAGAACGAGAACGCGCCTTAACGAGGTAATCAGAGACGACCGCTATGGGTAGTTAGAGCTATTTACCATTGGGAAGCTACAAACGAGATTGTACTTGGACTAATCGTGTCAAGGGAACTATTTGGGAAGATTGGTTAATTTAGTAGCTTGTAGGCATATTCAACTGTAATCCTAGCGTTTTTATCTATCTATCTATCTATCTATCTATCTATCTATCTATCTATCTATCTATCTATCTATCTATCTATCTATCTATCTATCTATCTATCTATCTATCTATCTATCTATCCATCCATCCATCCATCCATCCATCCATCCATCCATCCATCTATCCATCCATCCATCCATGCATCCATCCATCCATCCATCCATCCATCCATCATCTATCTATCTATCTATCTATCTATCTATCTATCTATCTATCTATCTATCTATCTATCTATCTATCTATCTATCTATCTATCTATCTATCTATCTATCTATCTATCTATCTATCTAGCTATCTATCTATCTATCTATCTAGCTATCTATCTATCTATCTATGGCTGTAGGTGAAACCAAAGAAAGACGGGTTTACATTAGCTTCAGCAACGTGTCTCTTTTGATTAAATAATCTGTGCTGAATCGATTGCTGACACAGAATTTATAAGTAGGGCACTGCATGCATGATGAAGTTAATTCACAATCTTATTATAAATTAAAATGCATCAGAAAGGAGGGGATGAGTACATAGCTCATTGATCACTGATCGATTTACCACAATTGCCAAACATCGCAGTGTTGACTGAATTGCATCGGCAGTCTCATCCCATTTCCCCACACATGGCACAGACCGTCCCAAAGTAAACGTGGGGACTCCACGTCCAGGTATCATACAAAACTCCGGTAAACATCTTTAAAACTGGTTTCTACTTTCCTCGCTCTTAAGCTGTATTTTCATGAGTGGGAAACGGAAACGGCAACGGAAACGTCAAAAGCCCTTTAGGTCGTGAAATGGAAAGAATGTTTTCATGTGTATGGGAACGATTTCCGTTCATATGGAAACGTTTTTTTTCCTTTTCACTACTTGATGTATTTTTGCCCTTTCCTTTGCCGTTTCCGTTTCCGTACACATGGAAACACAGATTTATGAATCATTTACGCTTCAAACAGCAAGACAATAAATCACTATTTTTGCCTGAGGAACTAACTGCAACTATAGAGTATGATCTTCCTGACGCAATGGTTTCCAGCTTTCTCATACGTTAGAGTATAAAATAGTTTGTGAATTAATGGCAACAGACATTTCTCAAACCGTAGGGTTTAGATTTGAAACTGTAAATCATGGAGGCTCCTTGTTAAAAAGATCTCTGCAAGGTGCGTAACACAATAGCACTTTGGGTAGCACAAAATACATTTGAAAACGTAAAACCTTATAATTATTTAAAAGCTAGGTATTTGAAGTGAAACAAAAATTGTTTTACATTCATATACTTAAAATATTACTTAAAATTTTATGTAACTTTATTTAATTAGATAAAAACTTAATAAAATTTCAAAAGCAAAAGTGGAAAAGAAAAAAAAAGACCAGACAAATCTGAAATTTAGTGAGCCCCCTGGAGACTGTGTTGCCTCAGACTGTAGCTTATTTTAGCTTATAATGCCCAAATCTGTTTCTTTGATTCCGTTTCTTATTAATGCGGATACTGTGCGACATTTACATCTTATCAAATTTACTCATTTTATTTACTTGCAGAGCATGCCAGTGGAGTGTAAAGCACTGGCTTTCGAATCAAATGTAGGACATCGATATTCTCATAAAATACAGATCAAAGTTATTTTGCACGCCACAGACAAACCTTTATGGTTGACAATGAATTTGTCGCTAAAGTTTATTGTTGTGACAATCTTTACATTAGCATATCTGTTACTGTTTTCATGTCCTTGAAGTTTCTATCGGTGTCAATTACATGCCAGTCAAAGTAAGGGGGTATAAAACTATTTCTGGCGAGCACTTCCACCACAATGTCATTTTAATTCAGGTGGGCTTGTCCAGGCTTAGCAGAGAGCGGATATCGTAATCAATAAACTCTGTCGGCACGCCAGGCATCCCACACAACACTGCACCCATGAACACCAGTCTGGTCATTGCCTAGTCAACCATTGCACAGTAATTTGGCTCTCGCCATCAACGAGTTTTCTATTTAATTGGCCTAATAGAAGTGGTAAAAAACTACTATGCAATGTTGGTTAAACCCAGTAGAGAGTGTCAATAATGTGTAGAGTTCTGTGCCGAATACAACGCCACTGGGCTCAAACATGAAAACACGAATTAGTGTAGTGAATGAAGAGGTCGGCTCACTCTTAGCTAGTCAAAGGTCCAGCTGGATTTATTGTGGCCTCAGCACTAAATTTTGTCCACTGATGTGAAGGAAGCAAGACTAAGCCCGTTGGTGCATGAACTTCTAGATTAAGTTGTGTTTGAAAATGGTACCTTTAATGCTTAAAATCTGCTCTGAAGTTCATGTCTATGTTTTCAGGCATTCAGACTTTGAAAACATGGCTAAGTGAAGGTCTTTTACAGATATCAAGTTTCTAATGATGACTTTAGGGAGCAGGGATGCTAGGCTGTAGTGCTGTATATCTTAAAAACGCCCAGCCCAGCCTAATCACATTGACCTCAATCCTATTCCATCAACAGCAAGACATGTGGAAAGTTAACGTTTAGGGGTAAGCCAGACCAAGGCTGGCGTAGGCCCCACACTGGCGGTTTGCCACCTAATAATTATTGATCACACTATCACACTACTAACTGCCGATACCGCCGCCGTGTGGGTTGTGAATAGTGCTTTAGTGTGATGCAGAATAATTAGGTGGCGAGCCACCAAACTGAAGCCTACGCCAACCTTGATCTGGCTTACCCGTGGCGACGGGATGGGAAAGGAGATGGCAAAACTGCAAAATGTAGTAGAGTTTTTGAGATGACTGTGCAAACAATGACTGGCTCGGGAATAGTGTTGACACAGTCTTATGGGTTATTAATATGGCAACGAACATTTTCGGAGGACATACACAAATTACTGACCCGAACATTCCCCTCGTTCCATACATGCTCAGGGGACTATATTAATGATACTGATGCAGGCAGTGATCTGATGAATAACGCTACATTGAGCAGTAGGCGGGAAGAGGGTTGTCCATCTGTTATTCCTTCCCTAATAGAGCAATTCTCAGTTGACTCGGGTCTTCAGTATTTGTATTTGTATACTATTTTAATCCCATTTGGGAAATTTGCCTTTGTGTCCTTTCACCCAGTTACAAGTGGAGCAGGCACATCAAATTTTTATTTGATTTTTGCCCTGGCAGTGGTCTGTTCGGGGCGCTCTTTTCGATTTCCAACTGCCAAGGTATCTTTAACGTGCGCAACGTGCACATGGGCCCTCCAAATTTTTCGTCTTTATCCGAGAAGACTAGATACTCGATCCTACCCCCCAATAGAATCAGGGGCACGAAAATATGAGAAAAAACCCAAAAACTTCCAACATGCCTGCACCGGCCGGGCTTTGAACCCGGTACCGTTGGCATGAGAGGCGAGCACCTTGCCTCTAGACCACCTTGTCAGTGCTGCTCTTTCAGTTTATCTGATTCCAATTTTCATGCACATGGAATGCAGCTTCCCACAGAAGATGAAATATGTGTGCGTGTGTGTGTGGAGGGGGGGGGGGGTATCATACTAAGCCCGGAACGTCACAGCCGGTTGCTGCCAGCAGAATGTACACCCCAAAAAATTAATAGTGGCAGAACCTGACGGTGTCTGATCGAGCTTAGTATGATAGGGACTTCCCAGATTTACTAGGAAAATACAGGCAATTATGTCGAGCACTTCTTGTCTGCCAGTAGCTGACTGTTCCGTTCCGGGCTTATAGCATGATAATTATCAGCCTAGACGTTTTCGGCCTCAATGTTTTGTGTGTCAAACACATCACATTGTCTTTCACAATAATAAGGAAGTAGCGAAGGATCTGAATAAGGAAGTGTACGCCTCAGTGCCCAGCTATTGAAATGAAGAAAACTGATGTCTCCTGCAACCACTTCCTTGTCCTTTCCACATTCAGCCTCTTCGTTTTTTTTTCTTTTCATTTGCAGTTAAATGGATACAGATAGGTGATGGCTTGCAGTTGGGCTAAGCGCAAGATTATTATTATAATGGGATAATTTTTAAACAAAAAATTATTCATTGACCCGTTCATTAATTCATCAGTCTGAGCCCTTACATATTGTGTACTTCTCTTTTCCGTATATGTAAGTATATAATATGCGAAAAGGGCCCCGCAGACGAAAAGTTTGAGTCTTTTCTAAGCTCGTCGTACTTTTTAGTTTATTATGAAGCTCAGTTTTCTCGTAGCAGTTCACTCTTGGGCCACAAATACAATCATGTTTTCTTCTTCTTCTTTTTTTTTTTAACCTCTATGAAGTTTTCATATCTTTTGCTGTCTGTAACCGCCGCTGTCATTCCGAGTATCTACCGACGAAACAGAAACTGAATACTTGATCGAATGGAATTATTGAAGAAATATGGCCAAACACATGATAGTTAATATTCTTTTGATATCTATGTAACTGTCTCTATCTATCTATCTATCTATCTATCTATCTATCTATCTATCTATCTATCTATCTATCTATCTATCTATCTATCTATCTATCTATCTATCTATCTATCTATCTATCTATCTATCTATCTATCTATCTATCTATCTATCTATCTGTCTGTCGTCTGCCTGCCTGTCTGTCTGTATGTATGTCTGTCTATATCTGTCTATCTGCTTGTTTGTCTGTCTGTCTTCAAGGCGTCTATTTTTCATTTTGACTTACCGCCAGGAAAACAATTGCTTGAAAATTAAAGAAGCAGATCATGCTATTTCTGTCTTTTCCCTCTTTTATACTTAATGTCTGTACATGTCTACCATGCCTAGATCTGATGAATCTGAACAGCAGGAAATAATGACAGAGATCATGACAATCATTAGCTCACAGATGTTGGCGAAGGTCATTATGACCTATTGTTTGGTTCTAGGATTCCATCACTGACGCTGGCACAGATAGTTCACACGGGCAGTGTCTTCCCATTCCTCCCCTTCATCCCATGGTCAGGAATTTCCTTTTTACATTTCATTTTCTTTCTCTCCTGATCAGGCATATAGTGTGGCTATGATTAAATTGTTTCTAATTACCTTTGCATGCTTAAAACCCGTCATTTTAAGCTCTTCCTTGCAATAGGAACATTCCTTTCTCAATGTTCAAGTTTGTTTGCGCAATCTCCTTCAGAATCACGCTTCAACCGTTCTCTTTACACCGCCGAGTGTGGTGACAACGCCGAAACAAGTCCTTGCATAGAAGACATTGTTCTTCCGAACATGGACAAGAATGAATTTAATTAATTAGTGTAAGTTGTGAGATGCTTTTGGCGTACATTCCAATGTTCTTGCTTTAAAACACGGTGGCAAATCCCATGTATTTGTGTTATTTTCCACGACTTCCAGCTTGGCGACTTCGAACGTTAACGTTATAAATGCCTTTTGTTTCAGCAATAATGTAAATTTATGACTCAGACCGGACTCTAATGTTAACAGTAAACACGGATAGCTACATTGGGGACGCCAAATTGAAATCTACAGCCATTCAGTTTTCAGCTGGATTCGCTTTCTATCTTGTAGCGTGAAAGAAGGTACAGAGTTGATCGTTTCTGCCCTATACAATTCGCCTCAACAAGTCACTTTAGCCCAATGTGTGCTGTATTTCACTAAGGTTCCTTGCCATGTCACCTCATGTATGCCTGTTATTGAGTTTACTGCATTGTATGTAATGATGTGTCAGATGTGTGTACTATGTATGTTCTGTGAAAGAGAATTTCCCTCATGTTGTGATAAAGTGATTCTTATCTATTTTATCTTATCTTATTATCTTAAGACACAATGCAATTCATTCCCGCTCTTAAAGATTCATTAATTTGTCAGTGATAATGTCAGAAAATGAAAAAAAATGCACAGTCACGGCGAAGTAACATAAAAAAGACAGTAACTGAATTAACGGTAATTAAATCCAGTACCGAAAATAACAGAATCTCGCACTGTTCAATTCCCCTTAGAAATACTAAGGATATTTTGTCCTGTGTTTGCTCAGGTGTCCATCCAGGGACCCACAGAACCCATTCACGTTCCTCAGTTGAAGCACTGGCAAGGTGCAAATGAAATCATCTGTAGATCTTTTATTGTTCTTCATAACGAGCAAATAATTAAAGTTTAATTAATGTTGGGCTCCAGAACCACTATCTTTTGTCATTACAGACCATTCTCTTTTGCTAACCAAAATACTCTTGTAGTAATACTTTTTCATGCTCTCTCTCTCTCTTTCTCTCTCTCTCCCTCTCTCTCTCTCTCTCTCTTTCTCTCTCTCTAAATATATATACAGGCTGACATATAACTGGTTACAAATGGTACAGCCTAGTAATGAACACTTGTCTTTATCTTCAGTAGCTTTTCGTTTTCAAGGATTTCAAGAACAGTAACACGGATATTAACTAGTATAATAACTCAACATCAAAGACAACTTCTGACATGCTCATCTGCGACTGGGACCAACCATACTGAATTCTGTGATAAATCGGGGAGATATGTCCAAACATGAACCTTCTTTTATTCAACTTGAAATGACTGGTGCAAATTCGGTTCCGAGTACTTTCAATGTATTTGTCGGCTTTTTTTAATGCACAAGCGCCAGGTTAGAAACAGAAAAGTCATTGCCGTGCGGAAATCGCAGTCATCTCCCTCAGTATTTTTAATTGTCCCCCTTCTCTCTCTCTCTCTCTCTCTCTCTCTCTCTCTCTCTCTATCTCTCTCTCTCTCTCTCTCTCTCTCTCTCTCTCTCTCTCTCTCACCCGCCGTCCACGTCATGGATGAGATAGTTTTTAATTAATTGGTTCATTGAGTTGACTTCCAGCTCTGACAGTTCCAATCGGGAAGCTTGAAAAATGGGTAACCGAACTGGGGCATTATATTCATGGAGTACCCCGTGCGGTAGATCCTGCACAGGAATCTGAAATTGTGGTTGAGTACGTACATCAAAATGTGTGATGGCGTATATATAGGGAGCTGCTGCAACGTCGCTACTGTCCCATCCAACTACCGCGACCTTGGTTCCTGTTTATTCCAACTCCACTTTTTTGCACAGCTGAGAAATTCGACGTTCAACGTTTGCTGCTTTAGTCAATATGGTAAGCAGTTACAATAAATCGGAACTGTGAACAGCTTGATGAGTGCCACAAGGCATTTTAACAAGTGCCGCAGTGTGCATTTGTTATACTTCTTCTATATACGAAAAGATTTCCAGTTTTTTTCAGAAAATGGAGACAGAACAAACAAGAACTATAGTATCGCTATGGTTAACGTTGTCTCGAAGCTGAATGGCAGAGTTTGAGAAGTTTTCGTCTCGGATCATCACGGGCATTGTATTATTCCACTCCTCCACAGTGAAAGTGCTTGATCTCATTAGTCCCCATCATTAATTATTTGTGATCTGAGGGGTGATGGGTAGACATCACACAATTCTATGGTAGTTCGTGGGCGGGGACATCAAACTGTTCAATAAAAATTAATATCTCTTGGGTGATAGCGTTTCAATATGAAAGCACGTACATTATGTTTTTTGAGTGTTACTCGTATACAGGCCATTAAGCCGATTGGACCAATTGTTCCCAACTAGACTCCCTGTCCAAGAGGTATCCGCGCTGGGATAATTTAGTCTTGACAAGTAGACATGGCACATTGCAACATACACTTAACACCATACCGGAGGTTTTGCAGAGAACAGAAACAATTACATTTATTGGGCCCCGCAGCTCCTAACGCCGACCCTGCTCGCATTAATAAAGTACCCAGGAGTTGTACCAATTACCATCATCATAATGCCTCCTGTGAACTCTGTTCCCAACATACTTTACGGAAATGTCTAAGATTTTAATTCATATCCTGAACTAAGACAGACGGAGGAAGATTTGATTCACATCTCAATGTTCGTTTTCCAGATCTGGTTTTCGATCAAATATCTCCACGCCCGCCCGACCGCCCCTTCCTTTGTTCTGATTTGTTTTTGAATGAAAATGACACTGATTGAATACCGACTAAAGTGAAAAGTCAAGCTATCCGATAACTGAAATGTTACATTCGTTGATATCACAGAACTTATTCATTGCTTATCGGCTAGACGAGTTTTGCCGCGTCTCTGATTAAAACACAGGAAGAAAAAGAAAAGTTCTCATAAGTTAAAAAACTGTATTCTGGCAAACTAGGCTCATTTGTGTTAGACTTAACGGCTCCGGACATAAGAGTTGCGAGAGGTAATTTATATTCCCCAGCTACTGAAGCAGTTTCTGCTATCTGATACAGTCTGCATTGAAATTCCTCATAGATCATTCTCACTAACTTTATTTCCTCTTTTCTTTGTTCTTCCATGCCTTTTCTCATTCGGCTCCTCCTTTAAAGTCCCTCCCCCCCCCCGCTTCCCCCTTTGTGTGGGTCTGTGTTTAATACAGCTTGATAGCAAAATGAACCAAACTGACCAACACAGCCATCGACCTACTGCGTTTGGCTTCCTATTCTTAAGGCTGCCCATCAGCGCGTCTGTCTGCCTGTTGGACTGTATGTTCTCTTCGAGTATCTGTCAACCCACTTGTTGATCAATATTGCTGATTTTATTGCTATATTGCATTGCTTACCCTCGGAATAAGGTTAAAGATTACTAATAGACTAGGTATCAGTCTGAGCTAAATGATGCCATCGTCATACATCACCACAAAGACGCTGTTCACTGTTAGCACGTCTTCTCACTCTTTATTCGTTCTCCGACACTACTGATTCTTTCATCCGCTGACTATTCATTCACTAGATCACAAGCTTATATAAATATTCATTCCCTCACCGAATCACTTCCTCATTCTTTCATTCACTTACCCACTTACACTCATCTGAGTCTTCATCAGCACCGGCTGACTCCCTCACCCCATGCAGTTACTCGCTTAATGTCTCGGCCTTTAAGAACTCATTCAGATAAGATTCACTTAAGCAAATGTGACTCACCCATTTTTTCATTCACACACGTTTACATTATGCACCACCATTCATGTGATGACACAATCCAAGTGGCGAATGTACTGGCAAAATGGCAATAGCCTAGTCTTACGTAAGCCGTTTGTCAGTGCAGTATAACCAAAGATACTAGAATTGATAAGATGAGACAGCTAGTGCTTTTAGGGTGTACAGATTTCTCGCACCGCCACCCAGCGGCAAACGCGCGGAAATAATGAAAAGTGCCGTATTTTACAAAGCCAAATAGGGAAAATATTGAATTCTGTTCACTGTTCAGCTATCGCTAAAGACAAAGATATTACAAACGATAAGATGAGACACTGTCTTCTTCGCACCACTAAAAAAAAACGAGGACACAAATTGCGCGCTGGTCGGGGGCTGGGCCCATGACGCATAGTATGAAAAGAATGCTTGATACAATGGTAAATTTAATGCAAATTGTGACAGTACTGCTGCTACTAAAAAAAAAAAAAATAGACTGTTTTGCCAAAGCGACTGAGGTTATTATTCCACAATAAGTGACGTCAGACAAGGCCTATAGCGATAGCTGAACAAGTGAATAAAATTCAATATTGTCCCTATCAGGCTTTGTAAAATTTGGCACTTTTCATGTCCTCCGCGCGTTTGCTGCTAGTTGGCGGTGCGAAATCTGTGCCGCTAAAAGCACTAACTGTCTCATCTTATCAATTCCGGTATCTTTTGCATAACACCCATGGCACTAATGCTTCTGTTCTTGTTTTGTTTTTCATCTGGAACAAAACGCTCTATTTGAGATAGATAGACAGAAGGTAGTTTGCACTATACAATACATAATTATTTATAATTATATAGTCCTGACTGTTCCCAATTTCCGAAATGTTTATATCCAGCCACTTCTTGAATACATAATAGGCATTTTGAA